>CM077464.1:114599652-115081827 GCA_039654755.1 Calcarius lapponicus | reverse complement strand
AGGGAAAAGAAGCAGACAATCACAGAAAGCACAATGTGGAGACATGTACAACCTACCTTGCAGCAGCCTAGAAAAGGTTAATGGAAACTTTAATTACCAATCCTTGGTATGACAAAGACAATTAGAAATAACTGCTGCAAGAGACTATATGAGGAGCAGTCTCAGGAGGAGCTGTTGAGATTTTAAGCTAGGATGAAAAAGTGCTATGAGATGAAAAAATCTGCTAAGTAAAATAGTCTGCTAAGTAAAGGAAGAAAATCCACAGAATTCATGGAAGATAAGAGGTAGAAATATACTCCTGACACTTATCTTGACCTCTATGACAAGACACCTGAAGAAGAGTAAAGCTTTTGTTTTTAACTCTGAGATGTAGAAAGGATCTGGGGATAAAAACTGAAGCTGACAGATAGCTATCTTGCGTTTGTGAAAATCCTAACTAATTCTGTTATCTGACAGAGAAAGGTCTGCTCCTCAGACAAATGGAAAGATCACATTTATATATTGGAAAGGCTGTTATACCATACCTGATGGCTGTAGCTCACTGCCACGTAGAATTTGAGAACAGATCAATCATTAAAACTCCTATTGAGATTGTTGGCTAACTTGTATATACATTCAAAAAATAAGGTACTGACAAATATTTACTAGCTTGTAATTAGACATTTTGTCAAAAAGTTTTGTTCAGACAGAAAAGAGTGAGTATTTATTGTTGACTGATAGGACACTATTTTACCTGCTATCATTAAAGAAATAAAAGAGGCGGATAAATATAATAATTTCTGACTAATATTGTTTAGTGGCATGTGTAGGAATTTAAAACATTTACTTTCAAGTCAAGACTAAAACCTAGTGTCCTGCACTGACTCTTATTTAGCTTGAATGTGCATCTTTGGCATCTGGTCTTAATTTTTAATGTACAGCAACTTTTATATTAACTTGTAAAATATTTTACAGAACTCTGATTCAAAGCATTTGGCAAACATTAATAAGAATGTATTGGGAATGTATATCTGAATGCAATAATCTTAAAATTAATAGATACAATCTGCAAAACTCTTAAAACAACTTTTGTAGCCATAAGTTACTGGAAATTTTCTAGATAAATTTTCTGAAGTGCCTGGTTCTTTTCTGAAGTATTTTAAATTAAACTAAAATTCATGTGAGATGTTTTAAGATACACAACCCTGAAACAGCAGACAGTGTTTTTCAACATGAAACACTGAAGTGTTCTAAATGAATCTTTAGCAGCAGGATACATGAAAAAGTACTTCTACTCATACAATCTTATGCCCAGACACAATTATCCATAAATTAGATATCCACTACGTATTGTGTCCCTCTGGAAGCATGCCAATAGAAAAGTTTATTTGTATTCTTATTCTGACCGTCAATGTGCTTGCAAATTCTAAATTTCCTACTTTTATCCTGAAAATAATGGTAAATATAGCAGCGAGTAATAGCAGAACCAGGGAATCCAAACTACAGCAGGGACTTTTGACCTGTTCCTTAATCTGGTAACTTTTCTGGATCATGAAGGGAAAGGGAGAGTTTGGTTTGTTTTTGTTTTTGTTTTTTCCTGCAAAGGCTACAATGGATCTATGTTTCTACCTTGATAACTGAGCATTATTTTTTATTCCCTGAATTTGGCCTTTCCTATTACCTGGACAAATCACTTTGTAGTAATACTACAAAACTGTAGAGATTTAAAAAGCCCAAACAGTTCAAATATATGGAAGTGTATACTTTATAAAATGTCTTTCTTTTTCAACTTAATGGGACTGTTATGGTTTGACACTGGCACTAGCCAATGCCCCATGAAAAAAAAGCACTCTCCCCGGTGTCTGCTGTGAGACTTTTGGCCAGGAATAAGAAAGAGGCAGGCTCCCACTCACTCTAACTCCTTTTCCGGGGCAGGGTAATGTCTTGTAGGCTTTCATTGTCCACAAAAAAACAAAAGGCTCTAAAAACGGCAGGACTCTTTCACAGCGCCATCTCCCCCCCCTTCTTCTCCACAGACACAGGCACGCGGGCAGCTCATATCAGGTTTCAAGATAACAGTCCCGCTCGGTCTCTCTCTCGGTCTCTCTCTCCCTCGGTCTCTCTCTCTCTCTCCCTCCGGGGGGAGAGAACTTCACAGCAGCTCCTGGTCTCTCTCTTCCACTTCCACCCTTGGGGGGGGGGGGGGGGGGGGGGGCCTACCTCTCCCGGGCCGGGCCACATGGCTTCCCTCTCTCTCTTCTCAGCCCGCAGCAGCACACTAGTATCTAATTTCAAAACAAAGGTCCCAGAACACTCGCTCTCTCTTTTGGGGGTCTCCATCTCTCCACCCTTCCACCTTCAGGGTACCCTCTCTCCCGATCTTGGTCTGGGGCCCAGGCCTACCGCGTGGCCGCCCCTCCCCCGCCCAGCAAGCGCCGGGCAGGGGAGAAGCTCCGACCTGTGTCCCTCCGACGTCCCAAGAGGCCGTGCCTGCGCAAACACCTTGCTTTTAAAGTGGCCTCAGAGGTGACCCGTATCCCATAAATCCTATTTCCGGCATTTCCGGGTCAAACCATGACATTCCACCCTTCACCTCTGAGACCACTCTTAAAACTTCCTAAAATCATTAACAAACTTACAAAACAACTCTACAAAATAACAAAACCATACCTGCCTTAACTTATGCTTCTTTCTTATTCCTTTTTGGTCTTATCTCACAGCTTTATCTCACTCAACTATTCCAAAATTCGTTTCCCGGTCAGGGTGAACCAATAATGTTATGGTTTGACACTGGCACTAGCCAATGCCCCATGAAAAAAAAGCACTCTCCCCGGTGTCTGCTGTGAGACTTTTGGCCAGGAATAAGAAAGAGGCAGGCTCCCACTCACTCTAACTCCTTTTCCGGGGCAGGGTAATGTCTTGTAGGCTTTCATTGTCCACAAAAAAACAAAAGGCTCTAAAAACGGCAGGACTCTTTCACAGCGCCATCTCCCCCCCCCTTCTTCTCCACAGACACAGGCACGCGGGCAGCTCATATCAGGTTTCAAGATAACAGTCCCGCTCGGTCTCTCTCTCGGTCTCTCTCTCCCTCGGTCTCTCTCTCTCTCTCCCTCCGGGGGGAGAGAACTTCACAGCAGCTCCTGGTCTCTCTCTTCCACTTCCACCCTTGGGGGGGGGGGGGGGGGGGGGGGCCTACCTCTCCCGGGCCGGGCCACATGGCTTCCTCTCTCTCTTCTCAGCCCGCAGCAGCACACTAGTATCTAATTTCAAAACAAAGGTCCCAGAACACTCGCTCTCTCTTTTGGGGGTCTCCATCTCTCCACCCTTCCACCTTCAGGGTACCCTCTCTCCCGATCTTGGTCTGGGGCCCAGGCCTACCGCGTGGCCGCCCCTCCCCCGCCCAGCAAGCGCCGGGCAGGGGAGAAGCTCCGACCTGTGTCCCTCCGACGTCCCAAGAGGCCGTGCCTGCGCAAACACCTTGCTTTTAAAGTGGCCTCAGAGGTGACCCGTATCCCATAAATCCTATTTCCGGCATTTCCGGGTCAAACCATGACAGGGACCTATGAATGCTTTTTGGTTGATCTTTTATGATAGACACTTAACAATAGTTCTGTTATTTTTTAGGAACAAAAGTAAATATAACTAGTCTCTGATCTCAGAAACCTTTCTAATAAATGTTACTAGACTTGTCCAGGCTTCAGCCTTCTGGCATCTCACCTGTCCTACTGGAGCTCTGAGGGAAGTCCTGAAGGTTTGACAGGTTAAGCCAATTCTCAGAGTGACCTGCAGAAAATTTTCTTAATCAAGACTGCTTTGAAAATTTTTTATGTAAACTTAAATTCATATACACTTATTGATAATGTTATTTCTCCTCCTAATTACCCCCTCCAACACAGAAAGATGACGAGTCAAAAAATCTTACTCATTGACTCTCATTGTCAGTTTTTCAGTCTCTGCCAATAATCAGAAAACTTTGCTTGACTCTTCTTTTAAGATATTTACAAATAATATCTTTGCTGTATTTTCCTCTGATTTGTATGTTGTGCTTCATGTAGAATCTCAGATTTTTCTTATTGTCGAGCCTTAATATTTTTTCTAAGTTTGTGTACTCTAAAAGCATATTTTAGCATCACATTCTAAGCATCAGAATGTTTATTATACTTACTCTTGCTTTTGCTAACTTTTGTGACCTATTAGTTGAACATTTTACAACCAGAGGAAAACAAGCAGACACATACTAGTTTTAGAAGCTGTTTGTTGATATTATTGGAAGTAGAGTTATGGTTTCATCTGACAAACATTTAAGAGTAATCTTGGAAACTTTTAATTGTCTTTAAATAATATCTAAATAATTACAAACAGTGTAGAAAAAACTTTTGTATTTTGCCAAAACCTAATCACAGATGCAATAAAATTGAAATCAAAGGAGTCCATGGAATAATTTTTTATTTGACTTTAGTCAGGCCCACTTGAGAAATTTACAAGTTTACCTTTGAAGCAATTACCTGATAATTCACATAGCACATTTCTTTTCTCTTCTTCGTTCTTGATTCCTCTATCTTTTGAAACATCTTTAATTAAAGCAAGTTAGCCACTGGGATCTTAATCTAAAATCACTTCTTCTTATCTTATTTTGTTCAGAGGTGTCACACATTTTAAGATTGGACTCAATAAATACAGCCTTCAGGCAGTAGCAGCTGTGCCTCTTTTTCACCTGTAAAAATAACTTTTTGTAAAAATAACTGATTGTGTCTTTAGTGTACCAAAAGTTAAGTGAATCTAGGTTGAGTCCCAAGAGTCTTACAAGTATCAAGTTGCTTGCTGAATTTTGCAATTGGTTGACTCTATAAGAATACAGAGTTATCAAAATGGAGAAAAGTGTATTTATGAGCATGTGATGCTTCAAATTATCCTAAAAGTAATGCTTAAATCCTTCTCACACTCCTCCTCACTTTCTTCTTTTTCTGACAAGCCTGCACCTAAACATAATTATTAATGCCATCAAGCACTTAGAATATATTTACTTTAAATTACTGTTCTGAAAGATTCAAAAGACAAAACCTCAGAGTTCAAATCTTGGGGCCTCTGAGGATATATCATAAGAAATCATAAATATGTCTTTTACTGATGTTAACATGTCCACACACAAACTGGTAAAAATAATGAATCCCACTAGCTCTGGTTCATCAGAGATCTCCTGGCAAGGCTGAGGCATATTAATACATCCTAAACTTGTGTTGTTACCAGAGATGGTAGAATTTACAGTTAACAGCCTTGCAAAAGAAAACTTTCACGTGTTTCACTGGCATGAGAACAAAGAATAGTGTCACTACGTAAAAAAATAAGGTCTTTGATGCGAAATTTTGATTTCTGTGATTTTATGCCTTACAAGATTTATCCACTTATCATATCTGCTTCTTTCATAAATGCATATGTACATGTGAACAATGTGTGAGACTCACCATGAGTCAGTTTAAGTTTACTTTTCTTTGTGCAACAGAAGATCACTTTGCTACCAGTTACACTCTGACCTATGTGTAATACATCATTTTCTGCCCAAACACATTTCACTCAGCAAACCACTGTCCTTGAAAAGCCAAGTATTCACTTGTTTCTTTCTCCTTCACAATAAATAAAGAATTTTGACAATAATGTAGTGTGATTCTCAAGGACAAACCATTAAATTTGAGATGGAGAGTCCTAAAATTGTTTTGAGTAAAAACTTCCTTTTTCTAAAAGAAAAATTACTTATAGCATAAAATCTATCTTTAGCAGAAGGCGAAGTACTAAAGCAGAAGCAAATCTTGACTCTCTGCCAAAGACAGGTAAAGCAATCTTTCTAAATACCTATTTCATAAGGGTTTTACAATTTTCAAGACTCTTAATAGCGCAAGAGGTGAAAATAATGTGAACTTTCATGATGCAATAACTCAAAAGATATTTCAATTTTATTTTCTATTCCATCTTACTCATCACTAATGATCTTGAATTTAAAAACTGATACCTGTTAAACTTTAATATTCTGGAATTAAACATTCATTCCTGTGATTGTTTTTTCAAAATATATTGGGGGGGGGGAGGTCCCATGTGCTTACAGCAACTAATCAGAACAAAACAAATAAGTCACAGAAACAAAACACATGGAGAACTAAAAAAAAAAAAGAATACAGCACTGATGGTAAAATTTCCCAATGTAAAAATTATTTATTACTTATAAAGAAACAGAATTAAAACTAAAGAAGACTCAGGCATAAAATTCTATTTTTTGTCATCATACATCAAGGACTTATACATAAAAATGTGGTCAGAGCAGACATACACAAACACAGATGAAATACTGAAAATATCAATAAAAATAGCATATACATATACAAAAAAATATGATATTTTAATCTCTTCAAACAAGTTGCAATGAGATATATTTTTCAGAAACCTTAATAGGAAGCTGAAACTGCTTTTCACACAAAGAAAAATCTTGAAGACCTATGATTCTTGCCTCCCATCTCTGTGCGTATCCCAGTTACTTTATTGTGAGCTGTTACATGTCCCCAACATGCCCCCAAGAGCATGGCTTGATAACATGCAGTGTGTAAAAATCTTTGCATGAACATTTTAATTTTGAATCCTATGAAATAACATTTTCATAGTGATTTTACTGTGGCAGTAATTGCATCTAATGACACTACTTACACATCCATAGTTAACTGTGAATAAAATAGTTAGTCCAACCAGTGGAAAGTGGCAAGCAGCAGTCAGAAATGTTCAGGTGCCAAGACCTGTAAAAAATTTGCCTTTCTTACTCAGAAGAACTGATTTGACAGTAAGAACTCTTGCAAAATACTAAGTCCTTTTCAGCCCACATTGTACTCTCACAGTCAGTACCACTCTTTGTAACCTCCCTGAATGCAAATCTAGCTTCAACAACAGGAAGTCCCCTTTATTGTCTTTTTTTTCCCCTTTCCTTCTGTTTTTACACTTGTAACTTTCTTAACGGCAATGAAATTGGATTGGCTGTAAGATTATCAGAGTGGACTTGTAAGGATAACAAAGGCTGAACTTAACTATAGTGATGAGATGGAGGTCAGCGGAAATGGCTCTGTGGATAGCAGTCATGAAACATTGACTTTGGACCTCATATTCAACCTATAAACCTTATATATATTACCCAATCTATTTTAGTTGACCATATTACTGACAGACTTTTAGGTGTTTCCTGTTTTTTCCTCTCTACTTTTTAAATTTTGCTTTGCTTTGTTGATGGTTTTGCTTTTGCTTTTTGCTGCTTTTGTTTTCCTTAATAGTGTCTTTCTTAGTGCTGTGTCATTTTGGTTTTCGTTACCACAATGTGGAGGGAAGGAAGGGTATCAGTTGCGCCAGGACAGAAGCTGATGCTGGAGAGAGAAATGACAGGCTCAGTATTTTACAGTTTGTTAAAAGTAGATCTCGGTGTTTGAAAAGTGTAATTAACTGTATTGAACATCTAATAAAGTCTGCATTCACTGGGATTTTTTTCCCTAACCGAAATGATGAATTTAAATGATAAACATATTTATCCTTGTTCAAAAGGCTGAACACTGTGAACTGAACATTGGTGATTGCTACTTTATATGGAGAGGCACCTCTCTACTGCTCTGATTTCTCAACAAAAATTTTTTGAATCACTCAGCAAGAGAGAAAGAACAATATCCTAATAACTGAATGGTAATCTACAAACAATTTATCTGCTACCATAGATAGTGATTTTCAAGACATTATAAAAAATACATCTCGAGCATTTTCCAAGTGTACCCGGATCACTCATTTTGAGTACCAGACTTTTCTCCCAAACAAAAAAATAGGTGGATGAGACAGAAGGAAGAACTTTGAAGTATTATCAAACCATATAATGAAAAAAAAAAATCCCCAAAATGCTACTTAAATTTCTTAATGAATATTAGACCTTGATTGACTGGCAAGCACTAAGGGAGCACTCAGTATGACAGCTCCAAAGTTAGCTTTATTCTTACAGTAACTTTGCAGTCGTGCCATCTTGCTTACTGACCCTTCTTATGTATTCCTGACTAGAAATAAAATCACCTGGTGATGAAAGGAGATAATCTTGGTCAAACAGGACCTGCCTTTCATAAACCCATAGTTGGGCCAGATCCCCTGGTTAACAGGGGACACAAGCCACCAAAAAAGCTGGCTTCTTCCAGTCCATGTTTCATTTCAATACTGGAGAACGCATTAAGGGACTAGATGGAAAAACTCTCTTTCTATGTACTCTTTTTTTCCAGTCCACTGTGTGAGACTGTAAATTTACTTCACTAAAATATCCTGCCTAGTTCTTTATTATACAGGATAGCTAATAACTGACATTTCCACCATTCCCACACAGAACAGATGATGAGCAGAATGATGTCATAGATAAGATCTCAAATATGGATTGGTGAATTCTTTTCTCATAATATACAGAATATCTCTATTATGAGAAATCCATACTATCTGCTGTGGTAGTGAACATTATAGAAAGCTGTATTGGAAAACGGAATAGGTCAATCCAAAGGGCTGAATTTTATTCCCTCTTTACTTAACAGACTTCCACCTGCTGCTGCACAGTCTTGCTGAAACCTGAAAAAAATAATAAAAACTGAGAAATTTTTGATCAAATATGATACAGACTGAGAAGACAAAAAAGGATAAAAGTCAACTTAATATCTTGTTTTTCTCTCTAACACTGCTGTTAAAAGAAAAGAATTTCTGTTAAGGGCAGCCTTTAAGGACAAATTTTGAGTATATAACCTGCATACAAAACACTTATGATCATGCATATTTATTTCTGCTAATGAGAAAGTAAGTGTTCTATTAAATTACATTCATTTAAAATGTCTGAGTCTCATAGATTGCATATCTTAAAGTCATAATTAGGATTTGTGATTAGCTGAGACACTTCAGAAGTGGTACTTGAGGAAAAAAGAAAAGATATATATATCAAGATTAATTTAATAAAACACCTTGTTTGTATCACAGCCCTTTCACATATAGCAGTAGGGATGGAATAGAAAAGGCAATAATGAGATTAATTTATAGCATTATTCCAAAAGTCTCAAAAACTAGAGCTCTCAAAGAGTTCCTCTCTCTCTCTTTCTAGCGAAATCTCATAATCCAAATATAAAAGGAGAATATATCAAGTGCCAAGAAAGTGAGAATAGCCTGCGAGCTCTTACAGCAACTTCTTGGTATTTTAATGCACAATTAATCTTGGCATAAAGTGGAATTACTGAATTGGGAAGTGTTAAAAAAAACTATAAAGCCAGTATTTCCTTTTGCTATTCTAAAGTAGATCTGGATAAATACATTCTATCATGTATCAAAAGAAGTCAAACTGGACTGTGTGGATCTGGAACAGGTAATCAAGCACAGTGGACATATTTTTAGGAAATGGGAGAAATGGATATTATATACATTCTTAGAACAAATTAGGTTTTGGAAAATAACCGTTTTAATTGCAATACCAAGTTCCCAGTTCAGTTTTTTGTTAATATCGTGATTACATTAATCACCATTATTACAAGCATCAAGATATAGAAGTTTTTATGTACATTATTACTAAGATATGAAAAAAATTACTTCCTGCATGTCAGCACTGACCTAACCAAATTTGCATGTTTCATTTTGAAAATAAAAAAATACACAAATATTAGCAGCAGAATAATCTAGTACAAATTTTGCTGTGCTTTTATTTTTCTTTCTCAGTTGAGGAGATTAGAATTTCAAAAAATTTAGGAATCTACTCATCCTTTTACATGTCATACTTGTCCTATTTAATTATTTTGTTGAAGTAACTTTGGAAAAATTTAATCAGGATTTTTAGCAGATAATTGAGAGGAAAAATGTAAACAAATTTACTTCCAAAGAAAGTGATAATTTGTGATCACTTCTGTATTGTCTTTTTTGAATAAAAATGAAAAAGCACAAAAGAATTTGGAAAAAAGGGAAAAAATATTGAAGATACTGAAACTGAGGATACTTACAATCCAACTTCATTAGTTTATGCTGATGAGCTATGTAAAATGATTTCTCAATGTACAGTTATTCAGTCAATATTGATAGAAATAGATATAGTAGGGATATTGCTCAGTTCTCACAAAGCAATCTATTTAATTTCTGGTTGTGGATTAACAGTGGGAAATGTTACATTTTTTCTTACTAAATTTGAGAGATTCTTTAATAGATAAGAGATGAGGGGGTTTAATACCTAAAAATGTCACCTTTTTTGAAACTGGCAACATGTATAGAAAAAATCTATATTAAAGTTTCTATGGAAGGAGCCTCTTTCAGCAAAGTATATTAGAGAAAATCCTGAGGATTTTGACTAACTTGGCTCACTGGAGAGCAAATCATTCCAAATAATTAAAACTGATAAAGAAATATTTCTAGAAAGGCAACTTTGCATCAGAAACCTAGTAAATGACTAGGCAAATTATGATGAGCCTCAGCTCAGAAGGCAAGAGACCATATTAATCCACTTTTGCCAAAATTGATCTATTATAAATTTACTCCATAAATCATATATACACCAAAATAGAGATGAAAGATGAAAATAAGTGCTGTTCTCCTTAATCTAAAATAGGCTTACAGTCTAGATAAATAAAGTCACAGAATCTGCAGCCATTTTCTTAAAGCATCCTAATAAGTTTCAGTATCTTCCACAATACACCAGGTAACCTTGTATGCCACTGGCTCCACTCCAGTTGAAGGCCACAGAAATCCCACTGGTTCATCTGGAACTAACACAATTATATTTTGTTCTTTAGAAGGTTTCTTATAATGAAGAAGGGTTATTCCTGACTTTAGAGGAAGACTGAGACATGAAAATGTAAGTGATGCAGCTCTGATTTGCACTTCTTGTGTAATTTCTTTTTTATTTATGCGATAAGTGTATTTTGTGAGTATTAACAGTAATAATAACTATAATAATACTAACAATAATAATAATTTTAAAAGTTGCCTTCCACAATATTCTGCCAAGAAGAAATAGAGATAACTATCCTACTGCTGCTCAAAGTTTCTTTTGTGGATCAGAAAAGCTCTGCATCAGAGTTCTGTAAACAAGGCTGCTTTTATTCTGCCTGTCTTGGAAGCACTGTTACCACTCTCTTAAGATATTTGTTATGAATGGAATAAAGATAGGGTCACAGTTTCTGTTCCGGAAAACAGATGGGACATGAAACTCTGGAAAGCGTTAGAATGTTTGGAGAAAGAAAGGACTGGAGTTTAGCTAGTTAATTGGTTTAAAATGAACTTGAAGCAAAAACATTAAAAGGATTAATTTTAAATGATGACTTCAAACACTAAGAATAAATCTGAAATAAGCTCAGAGATCCTAAGTTAAGCAGGTTCTTCTGTTCTTGCCTTCCTACAGAATCCACTTTGTGGGATTTTGAGCTATGAGAAATACAGCAGAGGTCAGAGAAGGAAAGAACCAAAAAGTACCATATGCATGTTTTGGGATTGACTGTCATTCTTCCAGACTGAAATAGAAATCTCAGTAGACTGCTCCAAATGTTGGTTATGTAATAGAGCTTGGCTATCAGCAGCAGATTGAATTAAGACCATAGAATTTATCTTGAGTCTTGAAATGAATAATGAAATTAAGATAAAAGGCATGTTCAAAGCTGAGGAGCACAATGAACTTCACAAAGATAGGAAAACTCAAATTCCAACCTTTTAAACTACACTTCCCTCCTGGAAGTAAAAATTATAACAGGTAAATTATCCCTAAGTATCAGCTCCAAAAACTGGGATTGGCGTATCTGAGTCTATTACACAAAATCAGGCATAAATTGCCTGAGATTATATGTGAGCATTTCAAGAAGTGAGACATAAATTAATTTCAGATTGACATAACAGCTCAGTGACAATTAACACTGGCTACACAGGAGCTATCATAAGACTGAGTAAAGACATCTGTTGAAGCAGCCTGGTGGTAAACAATTGTCTGCTCTTTTCCAAAACAGGTGTGTGGAGGATCTTTTCATATTTCTCTTTTCATATTTGCAACTAGAGTGTGTATGGCTGAATTTCTCTTTTTCTGGATAAGGTGATTGATGTTTTGGACTATAGCAAAGTGAATTCATATAAAGTCTATGAATGTGTACATGCAATAATATATATCATTAATATTATGTATTGATTAATAATATATATAATTAATATTATGTATTATGTATTAATACACTGACCTCTGTATTCTGCTGGAATGATCTGGCTTGACAAGGTCCTAATGTCATTTCAAAAATATGTGGATTTAGTTTTCCAATTTAATGCACTCCTATGGTACTGAAGCTGCCCCAGGTAGTAAGTGTTAGTGGGGTTTTTATGAAGGTGAATATGCTAAGACCCTCTAATTAGCTCTAATTCACAGTTCAACAAAATAACTTTGGTATGTCCTCCAAAAACCATACATACATAAAAAGAAATATCTTGTGCAATAAGTAAGGTCTACTCTTTCTGGGATATAACTGCAACCAGCTATAGAGAATTTCTTAGTTCATCTTTTTTGCCTCTCACACTTAAGCATCATTGTTGAGGTTGTCCTTGCTATGTCTAGGAGGCAGGGTTGATGGCATGGGATTTGAGGAAGTACAAACATATTCGATTTTTAAAATATTTGCTAGCCCTTTAATCACATAAATAAATAAATAAAATAAAACATGCAGAAAAAGAATACAATAATAGTGGGTCTATTTGGAAATTAATCTGTGGAACAAAACCTAATAGAAAAAGAAATAAAATAGTAAATGTACGAAATATGCACTTCTATCTGAACTCTGCTTGGCTGAAATATCTTGGAATTAAGTGAAAGGTAAAAAAGATAACTGCTGACCACTGCTCTTTCTAGCACACACTCCCGCCAAACATCCACCCACACATCTATTAAAAACCCTCTTCTCTTTTAAAAATACAGAACATGAGGTGACACGTGAAATATTTTATAACTGAAGTGAAAATTATAAGAATTTTCTTTTTCATATTACTTAGTTGTGGATCTTACAAACAACTTTATTTGCTCCTTACAGTTTAATTTGTAAAATTTAATATTCTTTGAAACTGAAAGCTTCTAGTGCTTCATTTACAGGAAGTAAACAACACTTGAAGAACTCTTACTAATGTGCGTATCCAGTGAGCACTGGGGCAATTTAAACTATTTCAAAATGTGTCCTAGATGAGTCTTGAGTCTTACCAGAGGAGCTCTTAGGCCTGAAAATTAGGCCAGAGGTCTTCTAGTGGGAGGAATTTCTGTCTGTGAGAGACTTTTTTACAGTACTAATTGTGAGGTATCTGAAAATATTTGTTAATAATATGACTCCACAGAATTACTCCTTGCTGCAAACAAAGTAAAATCAAGCTCATATAAGTTAAGAGATAGATCTGTTTTCTCAATATGTAGCTTTTCTAAGTAGAATGACTGACTGTAACTTGTTTAAGATAAAAAAGGAGACATTAACTAGCGCTTTTTCAGCACAGTTTTGCTGGACTAATCTTGTAAGGATGTTTTTTGGAGAGGATCACTAGATCCATATAGAAATTATTTTCTTCCCATATATGAATCACTTACTTCAGGATCATTCAAAATTAGAAATGTATTGTACTTTTTGTATCACAATATATTATTATTTTTTTGCAATTGTTAAAACCTGCTTTTTGACAAATGATTTGTTCACTTCGTGAATTGCACTTAATCATCCATGTTATTGAATCAGCATGTTATTTGATTTATGGGAGGAAAATTACCCTGGATTTAAAAATTTCCTTTTTCTGACTGTTGTCTTTAAGGCACTTGAGTGGAATGAGAGTTTTCATTATTGTGCCTGGAGAAAAAGAAGAGAAGCAGCTTTAGGAGATTATTTCTTTCAGGATCCTGTCTTCATCTCTAAATTATTTGGCGTTAAGTAGTGGTATTTACTCCTTCTAAAGAGAGAAAAATCAGTTACACACAGATAGACTTTAAAGGACTGCACTGAGGATGCATCTTAGGGGTAAAAGTTGAGACTTAACTTTCCTTTTGAAAAGTGCTCAAAGAATAGAAGTTCAGTCACTAATCGTCCTTAAAAGGACATCAAAGTCACTGCAGGATATTTTTCTGTAATTAAGGCTAACTAATCTCTTACATATAGAGTAAATGATAAGAAATTAAAAGGTAGCAAATGGTGACGCATATAAATCCTGGGATTGGAGAGCTGAAGCTGGAGTTTTAAAGGATGCTTTTAAAGGATGACCCAGTCAGTAGACTTGATACATAATGTAGTTGGCGAAGCCCTCATTAAAACTTAGTGGAATTTTAAATTTGCTCCAACATTAATACACACTAATTACTGTCTTCTTATATTCACCTCAGTGAATGTTACTGTGGATTTCTCTTTTAACTGAAATGGAAATTTCTATGCCAGTGGGTAAAAAACAAAAAGGCTTGATGAGCATGAAGCAATTTTATTTAAGTTAGGCTTAACAAAACAGAAAATAATTAAATACATGAATATATTGACTCATGTCTACAATGTAGCAGCCCAGTTGTCCGAATCTAGCTCCTTTTTCCACTCTCAGCTGAAACTCCACAAGGACAAAGGCAGTATATTTAAGAGTATAGCCCAAATAACCTGTTAATGCTTATCAAGAGAAATAGCTGCTGATAGCATGGTGGAGACCTTTTTTTTGGACTATCCAGCAGAGCCAAAACAAGTGTGACACTTGCTGCCCTGAGGTCCCAGCTCTAGCACCATCACAGCGGTAATTTAAATGCAATTTGCAGATTTTCATATTGTTGTGATTTGGGCATTTATTGCAAGAAATGTGTGATAAAATATATCTAGGAATCAGAAGGTTAACTTGGTAAGACTGTACTGGCTAGTGTTACACAATTATAACCTAACCTGATGATCCTTTTTCTCCTTAACATTACTTGAATCTGTGAGTTTACTGAGCTCTCATAATTTCCACAGCCACTTAGAAAAATAGGTTCTATAACAGGATCATATTTCTCTTCATCAAATAAATACCTCAAGGTCCTTATTATAATCTCATTGTGAAGTAAGATAATAACATATAAAACTGGTATAAAACCTTGTAGAACTAATTATATTTCATCCTTCTATTTAAAAGTCTAGAGCTGAGCTTGACTGAGAAGGAAAAGCTGACATAGCAAGGTACAAACTTCAGCTGATATCAAAAAAAAAGATCAGGAACCTCCCACTCTCCCGCTGGAAATTGGTCACATGCACAAAAGTCCTAGAGGAAACTTAAGAATAATCAGAAGTGCAGATAAAAGGCATCTCTTCTTTCTTGCCATTTTTTCTTTCCTGTAGCATTGTGTGCTTTATATGGGTTCATTGTAAGCTGGCTATTTTTTATAAGTTAAGAATTTGGTCCGACCCTCGGTTCCCCCCATGTCCTCCCTAGTTATTGTTCGTTCCTTCCACCAGTTACCTGTCAATCATTGTAATCTACCCCTTTTCCTTTCGAGAAATTTCTATGTCAATCTTCCCTTACCTAACATATGATTTGTCCCCCGAGGCTTTTCCCTCCCCTGGGCCATTCCTATTGGCTCAGGTGTGTCCCTCGCTCCACCCCTGGGCTTCGTTCATTGGTCCCTCGTGTCTCCTTCCGTTACCCCCTTCCCCTTTATAAGTGCCTCCCTAATGGCTTTTACTTTAATGCCGTTACTGACCCTGCCTGGGTTAGCGAGGCCCCTTGGATGTATTCGTGTGTCCACTCCTTCAATGCTTCGCCTCAGCACTTCGCAGTCCTGCTCTCGCCTGTGTCACCACACTGCAGACGGGGCCGCTACTCGGGGTTCTCGCAGAGGACCTGGGAGTGGCGGGATCCGTAGTCTCCATCGGTCACTCTGGGAGCGGCTGACCGGCCCGTCAGCTCCAGTGGCCGTGGGACGAGACTGCACTTTCCATTCTGCACTTTCCATTAGCTTTTGCAACTAAAGTTGCATACTTCCTCTCTCCTAAAGAAGATCTATCTCTCCTATCACAAAATTTTGTATATACAAATAAACTATTTTTCTTATGTCAATAATAGTTCTTCCCCAATGAGATCATAGCAAACACCAGGGTGTTACTAATTGGTATTTCCCTCTACAACCAGAACAAACATAAGCAGATCAGCTTCTGTCCAATATTTCTGCATCAATGACTGACCTGACTTACAATACTGGAATAACCCAGCAAAAGGCCAGCAGTATACTATAGGTCTTAATAAATTGTTGGCGTGTTTTGCCCCCTGGTAAACAGCAACTGATAGAAGAACAGGGGATATTGGCTGAAGAAAAGTTGAGATATGACATTTTCTGTTATTAAATCTGTAGTTTTTCTGTTTGTCAGGAAGTTGTATGGTTATTTATAGCCTAGTCATGACCATTCATCATGTTGTGATGCTATATATGCATCATGACATAAACAATCTTTTAAATTCAACTACTATGTTACATTCAATAGTTACATATATTTCTTTTTAGTCATACTTAAAGTTCTGCTTTGTGATGCTGTGATTAAAGTTGGTGCTTACGCATTGTTTCGATGGAAACAGTACAAACAAATTCATGTACAAGGCTCTGAACAGAATGAGATCAGCAAGTAACAGCTGTCAATACTTTCAGATATCTGCAGGATTAATTATTTTAATGCAGTTTGAAATATAGGTTAGATGATAGACTTTTGCAAATGTATTTTTCATGCTACTACATCAAACACTTAAAAATTAAGCACTTTATCGTATTTTTATCTTGTCAGACTTCTCAGTGTATTGTAAATAAAGGGTTTGTGACTGGTTTAATAGAACATACAAATCTGTAAAATTCCAGGTGTATATATATGTAAAATATATACAATCTATCACACACACCCACCCCACCCCCCCCCCCATACATATGTATATATACATATCCGAGGCAGTAAAAAGACTACCTGCAGAGTGTGTCTTCTTACATGCAAAACTTGGATCAAAAAACAGATGTAGCCCAGGTCCAAAACTTAAAGCACAGGTCTTGGGATTCAAATATTCTGATATTCTGCAGATATTCAGCAGATGTTCTTCATTTGTGAAATGTATTGGATGTATTGTTTCTCAATTATTCTTTGAAAAAAGAAGTTACTTCACAAAACATAAAAACTGCAAAGCTCCCAGTATTTTTTAGCACATCTTTACCATCTTTTTTACGTTCTTTCTAGTAAATCTTTTTATGTGCATTCTGTGATGCTGCTTGTCTGTTTGCAAATTAGGGGGGGAGAAAATGAAAAAATACTTTATTTTGGTTGGACAGTAATTTCTACCTGCTATTATTTGCTAATGCCTTTCTACCTCGGGAGAAATGTGCAGAGATTCCAGGTGGTAGAAAACTGCCCTGTCATTCTGTCAAGGTATAAAATAGAAATATTGTTTTTCAGTCCTACTTCTGGTCTACTGTAAGCTCTCATTGTCCACCAAATTTTGGTAACTACCAAGAATACAGAATACTAAAAACAATATTGGATTTGAAATCTTAGGTAGTCACTCTTGATTAATATAGGAGTGTACTGTTCTTGCAAGAGAGAGCTTAAGTATTGAGAAGGATAAAATGTTTTATTTCAAAACAAAGGCATGCCACTGCACCTCATCCAGAAAAAAAATTACTACATAACAGATTCAACATTTCAAACCTATGTTTTTCAAATAAGCATTTCATAAGTTTTAAGTGTGAAGGTCAGAACTGAGAAAGTTGAAAAATGTGAAGGACTGAAACTCTGCAGATATCAGTAAAGGGAATAAGAACAAACATTTTTCACTCCGGGTGTGTAAATTCTAATGTTTTAATTAAATAAATAAAAATAAATTCTCATTGACTGGAATTAGAGTCTAACTTCAGATTTAGAAAGGATAAAAAGAAAAATGAACATATATTTAGACATTTTTCTACCTTAGAGCCACAATGCTATTGTTAAAAAAAAAAAAAAAGGGAAAAGTAGATCTAAAGGAATATAGCTTGATCCCCATGACAGCAGAGTCAGGAGACATACATGAGATTATAAGTTTTCTTTTTCTGGGAATAAAATAAAACTATAAATAATATAGATAAGCAGCAAATCTACTTCATTTTGTGTTATCAGTCTTAACTCTGTGTCATTACCCTAGATGATGCCATTTTGCTCTTTTCTCTGTAATTTTAAGTCATTCTTACACCATGAAGTGCTGAGACTCCTCTCTGCCCTTTTCACTTTAGTAACCCATGCTCTGCAATCCACAACTGCCTCAGTGCATGGTATGAAAGATGGAAGGGAACTTATGCCCTTACATCCAGGCTAGCTAAAGGGAGGCTCTGCTACCATCAGTTGGTAGCCCTCATGCACCTTTTTGACTTTATGTTTTGTTGCCTTGTCTGTAGAAACAGAAGATAACATTGGTGTAAAAAGAGGTTTTTTAGGAATTTCATCCAATCTTTCAGGGAACTACTTTGTTTTGAAACCTGTCTTCTACTGCAGGTCAAGGAGAGAACAAAATTTCCAAATGTGTATCAAGTTTATCTGAAAAGAATCTCACGTTCATCAGCAATTTCATTTTATGTATTTGTTTCCATGTCTAGATTTGCCTTCTTTTATATTGAAAGCATTTGGAAAGGAACAGTAAATAATAGTGTCATCCAATGACACTTTCGTAACATTAGTATATTTTTTTTCTGCTTGACTGGGAGATAGGTTCATATTTTAAATTATTTGTTGATTATTATGGTCTGAGTGAGTACCCAAAAATCTAGATCAGTTTCTTAGTTTGCTTTGTTATAAATTTCATGGGTTTATTTGCAGGTTGCATAGTTCAGTAGATCTTTTAGAGCTACTGAAAACCCTGACAGCATTCCAGACCTCATTGGTGCTGACTCTCATCTTATGTTTCCTTTTTGAAAATTGCTCCTTTCCCTCTCCTATAGAAGCTCTATGTTTCCCATCACAAATTTCAAGTACAGCTTAGAGCTGAAGTTCATGATGCACTGAAGCCTCACTAGTAAGCTGGGTCCCTTTTGTAGAGACTGAATGACTGATTTAAGCACTTTAAGACCTATTACAATCCTTCATTGTATAATTGTTTTCTTGTATGTTGTTCTAGGAATTTCTAGAGGTTTCAAAGATAATTTATTTCTGTGCCTGACCACATTTAGTAGGATTATTTATTATCCCCTCAAGAAGAAAACATCTTAATTATTTTTTCTTGTTGAATATTAAGTGGAAGGTAAATACTTGTGGGCAATGCAACACTTAAAGCTGAGCTGCTGCTTAGTTCTCCCTGTGCACATCATATACTTGCAGACAGTTCACCATAAAAGAAATTAATTATGATTGGAAATACCTGTTGTGAATAGTGAACTCAGAACAGATTTTGTTGCAGCTATGAAAACATGGTCTTCTTTTAATTTGCAGTAACTTTGATTTTTAATTTTGGTCGTTATGCCTTAAGCTTTGCCAACATTTTTTGCTTTACTAGGAGGAAAAAAAAAATTAATCAGCCCATTGAATACCTCACCTGTACTTCTTACTACTTACTTTCGTCTACTCACAAAATTACACCGTTATTTAGAGTTTAAGAGAACAGTGCAACTTTTTATTAAAACTGTGTAGGATGATTACTATTTTGATTAAACCTGGTTTTGAAACCAGCCAGTTTGTCAGCATGAGCACAGCATGTCTTGCTTTTTACTAAAATGCTCATTAAGGTCACATCTGCTTTCCTCGATTCCTACTTAAAAAATGACCTTGTGTTTACTCTGTTTTATGACCACAGAAATTCTCAGTGAAAATTCCCTTCAAATCTGTAAGCAATTGTGTCCCATGTCTCCTGAATATTTTCAAACTGGGTGTGTACAAATCATCGCAAGTCAGGATACAGCTCACCCCAGAGCAAAAAGTCACTGCTGACATTATCTACTATCTTTGCTTCATGGCCCTGGCAAAAGGAAATTTCAATCAATAGCAAGCTTTAAACTTTATCCTACTTTTTGTGAGAGCATCAGGATATAAAGAACAATGGGACTAAAACACCCTGCTGTTGTATCACATGAATCTCTTCTGTTACCCTTTAAAGGTTAGAAATTGCATAAAATTTAATATAAGCATCACTGGTGTTCTAATGTATCCAAGAATGTGCATTAACAGGAAACTTTATACTCATTCAGCTCGTTTTTTTTGCATACTTGATTTCCATTAATCAGAAAAATATCTGGAATAAAGCAGCTTAAAGCAGCTTAAAAAATTTTTGCACGGTTCTAATTCTCCTTGTGTCTTCCTAGTAGGAAATATGTTTCCTTAGTACGGTTTGGGGTTTTGGGGGATTTTTTTGAGCAGTTTTGGTTTTGGCTTGGGTTTTTTTAAAATCTCTATAGTCACCAGACAAACCCTCCAGGATATTTGAGTCCAGATATTAAGTACTGAGCCTACTCAAAGCAGGAGAGGTCTAGAAGCTGTTCAGTACACTGGTTTGTTAGTTTGCAACCAACATTGGATTAACAAAGTAGTTATTAATTACTCCCTTAAGCGAATCAAAATCAAAATCCTTTCATAGAACTTGAACTGTGTTTGTCGAGACAATAACTTACCTTATAGTCTTTGAATAATTCTATCAGCAAGCTTAGTGACTTAACTTCTAGTAGACTAGAATTCCTCTTTTTTTGTTTTTGGAAAAAAATATAAAGTCAAGATCATATGTGTTCCATCAAATAAATATTAAATATTTTTATGCTTATTATGCTAATGTACAAACAGAAAAATTGGGTATGTTGTATTTTTCAGCTGAAAATATGCCAGAAAAGATCACAGCTAAATATACTCTGAGTTGGATGGGATGTCAAATAGCCAGTAACAAGTCCTGTAGCACTTGGAATGCACATCCATAAAGGCTCATCCAAAAGAATGGGGTTGAACACTGCACCGACAACAAGCATACCAAAGAGGATCTGGAAAGAACGAATGCTGTCATTTGAGAAAGTGTTTAAAGTATATCTTGAAGACATACTTGCTTTAAATACAACTTAAGTCAGTTTCTGGGGCATTTTATTCAAAAGCAGGTCTTCTGTAGCAATGAAACCTAGGATGGAATAAAGCGTAAATTCCTTCAGAAACAGTGTAAGTTGCGCAATGAAAGCATGCCAGAAGAGCATACCTGGAAAAAAGATCTTTGCTCCTGCCCTGAGGAGTACTGTGAAATCCACAATAAAAATATTCAGTTATTTTTTCACCTTGAGTAGTCCACAGTCATCTCTTCCTGATGACACTGTGATCCTCCTCTCAACAGTAAATTAAGGCATTTTTGTCAAGTAATACTCTACAATCTGACAGATCAGCACTGTATATTCAGCCAGGGCAGTGTAAACAATTTGTATTTCAAAGTAACTCTTATAGCTGCTAAGCTCATGGGGAATCTTACTTATAAATCATTGTAGTAGATACCAATCATATGCAATTTGCTACTGCTGTTGTAGACCAGCAATTTCAATTGTTACTGCGATTTTAAAAATAAACTTGGGGGAAATAGTAAGTACAAGGTATTTCTGTTATTTCAGAGCAGCTTTCTCTGGGGTAGCACTGTCTTTGAACAGAATATATATGAAAATTTGCAACTAGACAGGGTAAGGAATTACTACAATGATGTAATTTTCAGTATACTCTCAGAGAACTAGAGTTTATTAAACAGAAATATTTCATGAAAATATTTTGTAGTAGTAGTACTAATAGGAATATCAACTCAAGATATGTTTCAGTCTTCTCTGGCAGAAGACACTTACTCCATTTTTTTTGTCAGTTCACCAGGAACATTCAGATGATCACTAATCCAGATAAGTATTCTAATTTTCACACTATATAGAGTATTTATCCACCTTAAATATTGGGGATAAACAGTTTTGATAGCTTCATTTTTCCAAAAATCCTCAGCTAAAAGGAAGAAAGAAGTATAAAAGAAACCAAAGCAACAAACAAAACCAACCAAAACAAGTAAAAACCAACAAACCAAACTCAAAAAAAAAAGCTAAGACAACCAACCAAACAAAAAAAAAAGCCATAGCCTCTGAAAGAATTTACTGACAACCAAAGTTTTAGGGGAAATATTTAAAATGTGCTTAATTTACTGAAGATACTTGATCATGGTCTTTAGGATTAGATGTTTTCTGTGAGTTGTCCTCAAATTCCTCTGTGCATAGTAATGTTATCTGCTACCATGCCAACATCACTGAACCATCAGTAATATTTTCTGAGCTGATCATGAAGTAAATTCACTGATAGCACAGGTGTAAATAAATTGTTGTGTTAATATGTTTTGTATTTATCAGTTGCATCTTTCAAGTTTATCTTTGTCAGGAGGTAGTAGTGTTGAGTCAAGCTCACACCGTAAAATACCTCTGCAATCCATTTCTCATTAAACAAATGAGGTATTTATGCAACTTGTGTATTTATTTGAGAATTTTTTATTATTTAACTTGAAGGAAATTGCATCAAGTTAGGTCTGGAAGAAAGGCTTCATGAAATCATGTAAGAAGAAACTTTACACTCTTTCATCATGACTTTATTATTTTGTCTACACTGAATGGAGCATTTTCTGAATCCAACTGATCTTTGAAGAAAATCCATCATGAAAAAATGTAAAGATTATATTTTAAAAGACAAAGCTAACTAGCATCAAACTATTAAATTTCTAGATCAACATCTTCAGACTAAAGACCTGGTCATTTCTACATGAGACTTCATAAAGCATTGTGCTATGAACGGGTTTTACTAGAGCTGGAAAACAGCTGTTTGCCCTTGAAAGAATACTTAAAAAGACTGAATGGAAGAAATCAATATTATCAGACGTTTGTGTTAGAAAAATAGTGAAATGCCTCTTTTTCTATTAAATTAGAATACTTCAATGCCTCTTTTTCCTATTTCTACTAGAAATCCCCTGTATGAAAATATAACTTATTATAGGGGTTATTAACTATGTCTTGCTTAATGACCCAAATCTCATCTCTCCTGCTACATCCTTTTCTTAGATAGAATCCAACAGAGAAAAAGAAAGAAAGAAAGAAGCAATGGCTTTAGCAAGGGCAAAGTAGAAGAGATGTTGCCAGGGAGACGGAGCAGGAAGCTCTGAGGATGTTTACAAGGAAGTGTTGGAGTGAGCTATACACACATAAATGGGGCACCTTAAGCGCAGTATCCAAAACTATTCAGTGAAAGTGAACCTGCAGTTTTGTCTTTTTTGATAATTGCATGATTCCATTAAAGTCAGACAAACCCAAATGTTAGCAAAGCTGAAAAATTATATGGAAATCTGCTTTTTCATCAAACAAAGTTCAGGAGGACAGAAGGATTTTCATATTATTATACATTGTTCCTGTAGCCACAGACTTTCAATAATTCAATTCTCTGCTGCATGTTAAAGGGTTATTCAGATATAAAATAGAAATACATGGAAAATACATAAAGATCAATTATTGTAAAGCAATGCCTTTGTGCTGTACCGTATTGAAATGTAAATGACTAAAGAGTTTACCAAGGTTTTATTGATTTGCTTCGTGAAGCAAACTTTGCAGATAAATAAGCTAGCTTTTGTGTAACTTGCCACTGACCTTCATCCAAATAGATCTTTAGAAGCTTGTAACTAGATATGTATTAAAGGAGCTCAACCGTCTATCTTTTGAAGTGCCACGTGAGAAAGAATGATGAAACTGGTCTAGTGCTACGTGATGTGTAAATCTAATTTCATTCATAAAATATGGTTAACTTTACAGAGACATCATTGTAATGATTTTTCAACTGAATAATAAAGTTTGAAACACAGATTTATTTCTTATTTTACTGAAATAAATTTTGTAAGCTGCATTTCAGCTGAGCAGATTGTGCACACTGAAAAATAATGTACAAAAATGTCAGGGTTGTTTAGCCTTGACCATTTAAAGTGAGTATGCATGTGTTATAATTTTGATATGCTAACCAAGATCATCCATTTGAAAACTGGCAACACTGAGTTGAAATGCATGGGAAATCATAGGTCTGCTCCTGTTCTCATTTGTGCTACATTTTAAATAGGAATAGCATTTTACTTTTTTCAGTCTGTATTTAAATTTAGTTGCTTTTGGAACTTGCTCTCATGGAGGTAGTTTAACATTGTCTGATTTTTTCACCTTTTCTGTCTGCATAAAATAAAACTTTCTTTTGTATTCTCTATTCCTGTCTGTATGAAGCCTTTTGAGAGCACTACTAGTTCTGGTGCGTCCACCAAAATTTTTTTAATAATCCAGGGTATTAGTCTGTATGGCAGTGGTCTGATCAGAGTCCAGTATCTGTATGCAAAGTCAGAACCCTCTTTTCCATATGAGTACCATTTCACCTGTACCATCTTTGAAATTCATGAGCCATCCCTTTGTTCATAAATCTTATGGATTCCTCATAAATACCTCATTACTGGTGTCTACTTATTGAGTGTTGATTTTAAATTTTGGCCTTGGGAGTGTTTGGATGAAAAGCTTTTATGTTTTGTGTGTTTGCATATAAACGTATGGTGGGAGTTTGAATGTGAAAAGATTTCTGTAGCTTTTCAAAATAAATTGTTGGTAGCAA
Source organism: Calcarius lapponicus (assembly GCA_039654755.1). Lineage (NCBI taxonomy): Eukaryota > Metazoa > Chordata > Aves > Passeriformes > Fringillidae > Calcarius > Calcarius lapponicus. The sequence goes on along the minus strand of CM077464.1, from coordinate 115,057,246 downwards.
CCTTAGATGCAAAAGTCCTAATTGTCTAGGTTACCCTTCTTTAAAGTTTTAAGAAAAAATGGCTTACTATTTTTATCAGAACTTCTTTCTTTACTAATGAAACTACAAGGCTTTTGAGTATGTTTGCCATCCTAAAAGAATTAATGTCCCACTATTTGAAGTTAGAATTCAGTCATTCATATTGATTGAGATCAACTGAGATAACAGATAAAGATGAAAGAATAATATACTAAGCAAAGCAGATTTTTTTCCCTTATTGGAAAAGGTTTTTTTAATCATTAATTATCACACTGTATAGCAGATCAACACTTTCCTGAAAAACTGAAAAATGTGGCTAATTTGTAAAAGTGAAGAGGTTTGGAGTAATCTGAGGTGTCTCTTCAGATCTCTATATAAAATACTTGAGCAACAGAAAAGACTCCTTTTCATTTAGCTGGCATATGAAACAATAAGATTGTAATGCATGTTCATCTTATTCCCAAGTAACAGCCTGGCACTTTTAGTTAAGTGTTCTAATTAAAAAAAAAAAAAAAAAGATAAAAAATTAGCAGTAGATATTTAGCAGTGAGTGAAATTCTGGAGATAACTAAGTAACACAGGATTTACATAATTTCCCAAACTTGTAACTTAATTTCTTTCTAAAGTGAATTATTGGGTTCTGATTTTTGTTCACCAGTCCTGGGAGGTTTTCCTATGCTGAAGGTCCGCACAAGTAACACACCCAGGTAGGTAAAAGTTTGGAGAGGTAAGAGCATCTCCCTTGGGGCTGAGGTTTTGCAGGGCTGTATAGTACCATGTTGTTATCTGTGAATCCAAGAAGAATACTGTGTAAGGAGTGTAATTTTACCTGGTTACAAAAATGGTATTAGACAACTTGTCAGAGTTCATATTTTTTTCATTATTTTGATGTCATAAAAGTCACCCTTCCTTCCATCAGAGATTCCCAGCAGATGTGGATAAGGAAAAAGAGTCATCTTTCAGGTCTGTCATCACCCTAGTTCTCTGAGCAGATGACAGTAAATTGGACTCTGAACACCTTAAATACCACTAGAGTTCCTTGAAAATGGGATGTAGTTTCTTGCTTTGTGGTGGTGGAATAAAATAGTGTTGGTAAAAGCAAAAATGAAATGTCTTTCTTCAGTGAAACTAGCATGGAAAGTTTTATTTTAAGAAATTCCCATGAGTCAGATTTTGATTATCGAGTTAGAACAGAGTTTTTGACTCTTCTGATTTTATTGAGTATTTGATTTTGAAGAGACTTATACTGCTCTATCTGCCCCAGCTGCTGAAATTGGATTATTATCTGAGAAGGTAAGTTTTCTGCTTTGAAAAATAACTCCTGGATAACTTTGATTTGGGAAATAGCTTGACTAAAGCTAAATACTCTGGCCCTATGGGAAAGCAAAGACAATCTAAGTTACTTATTTCCTATACCTCAAACCATAAATAAATACAGTGTGATAATTAATTTATTAATATTTTATAAACCTTTAAAAGAGAGAAAAAGGAGAGAATCAATGTTGCAAATTTAAAGTTGACAACTGAATACATTTTTTTTTAACCAGCTATAATTTAACTTGGCTAACATTGAAGAAAATCCACAATAAATTAAAGAAATGTTCATGGTCTTTTTAGTGAGGGTATTAAATTGGTGAGTACCATTCCTAAACCATCACATGGTTTTAAGACACCAGGAACTTAATATGGGTTGCTTACCTAGAGACACATGTTCTTGTACCTTGTGCTAGATTATATGGTTAGAAAATGCAATAATTTCTATGAAGTGTACTTAAATATCTGAATTCTCAGTAAATTTTAGGTCATTACTTAAAATGGTAAGGCTATATGCTGGCCTGATAGAAGTACTAAGCTTCGAAAAGAAGATTAGGGTGTGAGAAGATGGAGGAATCCAAATAAATATCGTGCCCCATGGCCATCACAGTGGAACCATTGGGTCTTCCCACATTCCCACAAACAGTAGGCCTCTTTGGCCAAGTTTTCAGATTGGGAGGTCTGACTCTTACAGGGTTACCAGAGCTATTGGGGGTGCAGGCACTTGGGGATGGCACAAGTCCTGTGTGGGAATGCTTAGGGGAGGAGCCAAAGGCGGGCAAACAGAGGGGTCACAGTGTCTTGGGGAGAAACAAGCATGGGAAAGCCAGGGCTATGGTGACAAGAGGGACAGGTCACCCATGAGCAAGCTGTAGGTCAGGGTGTGATCACAGGGAGTACCAAGCTGGACTAGCCAGCAAACAGGTGGTCTGGGAACCATGTGTGTTCATGGATGGGTCTCTAGGAATGCCACAGCCGAAGGACCAGGCTGCCGGAGGGACTGAGATCCAGGCTGTCTGCCAGTGAGACTGTGTGACCTGGCTGTCAACTGGGAGCACCATGTGTGTGCATTTGAGGGATGGTTCTGTACCAGCACCTGGACTGTGACATTGGGGGCTCATATGCTCAGTTGCCAGCAGCTGGGGAGACTGAGATGCAGGGTTAACTTCAACACAGCTTGCTGCAGTGTTTGAGCCCTGTGCTGGAGACAGTCATACTTAACATGTGTGTGTTTGTAGATATCTCAACAAGGGAATGTGTATGTGCAATGTGTACACATATTTCTGTGTGCCTCTTCTCTGCGGGGTATAATGATCAGCCTCACTTCTTGTTGGACCTGGGGACATGAAGATGCAACAGCCTCACCTCCATTAGACCACCAGACTGACAACTCCTAAAAGTATCTAGCTCACTTTTTGCCTTTGGAAAATCCCCCCATGGTTCTATTTGATTTGATCCAATTTTAATCACAGAAATAAACAGAATTTAAAAGGTAGGATCAATTCCAACTTTGCAAAAATTTTGGCCGCTGGTAGCAACTGTGTTTTACAAAGGCTCCTGAAAAGTTCAATTTGTGATGTGTGCCCTTGTAACTGGCTTCAGACAAACTCCTAATGTTAAGTCAAGAAAAGCTTTCTTTATATATGAAAGCAAAAGTAATATTAGATAATATTTCTGACTTTAGGAAAACCATAAAGGAGGAGATAGAGGATGGTAGAAGGATGTAGTTGATTATTGGAATTCAAATACCAGTATAGCCGGATGGAACATGCCTGGGCTCGTCCAGCTTGACCTGCTGCTTGACCAAAGGCGGCAGCTGTGGTGGTGTCACCTCAGAGACACCTTTGGCTAGGTGGATGCTGCAGCTGGGTGCTTGGGACAAGTCCAGGCGTGCAGGAGCTCAGGTTTACCTCTGGCAGAAAGGCTTCAAGGCAAGGTGAAGGAAATGAGTCGGGTTCTGCTGGAGGGTTTGGATCCAGAGCTTTATTCCTGGCACACAGGCCTCTGAATGCAGCAACAGCTCCAACAGAACTCCCCAAACCATGTGGTTGCCGTGTCTTTTAACCCTGGGGAGAGGGGGAGGGAAGGGGAAGGGATCCCACCAACCAGGTAAGGGAGGGAAGTCTCAGGGGACAAATGACACCTGGATGGCCCAATGTCCCCAGGGCTGAGAAGCATCTTTTGAACTTTGCCAATCACACGACGCCATTGCTGGAATGCCAAGATTGATGGACAGCACTCAGCAGGGGCAGGGAAGGGGAAGGGAGAGGGTATTGGCACACCTGGGGAAAGAACCGGGATAACTAAGACAGGCTATTACATCACACCGCAACATCTGATACCTCATTCACTTTTGTGAGCTGAGTTGTATAATCATCTAATCAGATTTGATTCATATTTTTGGTCTGTGTGGCTACCCTGAAATTATTTCAAAATATTCCAACAAAGAGGCTCAAATTAGGTGCTTTACAATAAAGTCATTTTCATAATAGTCTCAAAATCTTCCTCATACAGTGAGACATCCATTAAGCTGATTAACCTGGACTGATCTGCCTCTATGCTGTACTGAATTGTTCCTGAGGCTTCCTGTTCTTCTGGAGGTGTTAGATCATTCAGACTCAGCACATGCTAGTAATCCACATCTGTCAAAGTAATTTTGCCAGTTTAAACCATCTTTTAGAATATACTTCTGCTATTACTGAGACAGAATGATGCCAGGTGGGTAACTGAGGATTGAAGCAACTCCATTATAGAACCTTGTAGCTGGAACAAATTCTGGGTTCTCAAATAACAGAGATGCTAAAAAGCAACATAATCCTCACTTGCAGTCCTGGTGACCATTTGGTTTTAATTCATCTACAGTGATATTGTCTGAAGCTTATGACAAATTCCATGAGTGTCAACAAAATAATTAAGTCAAACAAATGGTGTCTCCCTGTGCCTGGTAAGATGACGTTGCTTAGAAATAGATCCCTTTTATGATGTTTCTATTCATAAGTAGAATTCATCAGACATACATTTAAATATTTAGTAATTACCTGAACGGAAAGTGAAAACAGCTGTAATCTATTTAAACTAGTGAATAACTACTGGCACTGGTATGTACCAGGAGGAGGTATGGGCAAAAATTTGTACTATCATGTAAAACTAGCAATCTAGAAAGATGGTATTATAAAAAACTATCTGTGTGAAAGTAAATTCCTTTATACATTACAATAGAAAATGTATTCACTTTAATTTAAAAGTGTACACCATTGAATAAGAACCTTTTATCTCCCTTCCCTATTCAATCAGAGTGTTGCACTTGATACTGACATAGCAACAGTGTTTTTCTTCTCTATTTTCTGTCAGTGGTCCAAACACAGATGCTGCTTACAGATTACACAGCCTTTACACTTCCTTCTCTTCAGGCTAGTGTTTCTATATTACTTAAAACTCAGAAAACAAGCCTTGCATTGAATTGCACAGTTAGGTCATATATCAAGGTAGCAAAAATTGTGGTACTGTTTCTCAGCTCATTACATGTTAAATTACTGACACTCATGGTTGTGGACTTCATGCTGGCATTTGACAACAAAAGAGACTGGTTGCAGTCCAGGTGAGATAAGAGCTAGACAGTTGGTCCATTAATCAAGAGAACAATTTCAGCTTCACAGAATGCTAGCCTCAGATGGTCTAAATTGGCTTAGTCAGTGGAGCTCTGCTGCCTCACTCCAAGGTCATGACCCCCATTTTTTATCTGATTTGTTAGTTGAGACAGCCAATGGGTTAAGCTGCACAGAGAGAATATTTTATTTTAGTGCCAGACACCTGCAGTTGACTTCAAGTGATGACACAATTTTTTACATTGTTCACAAATGCCAGTATTCCTATGCTGAAAAAGCCTAATTTTTCTTGGAATATTGCATTATCTATCCTATGTTTCTGGTATTGGGAATAAAGTCCTATTGACTAAGACATGTCACCATGGTAGAGACCTGAAGGAATGGTGTTGTGACCTCCTTCTTTTCACCTCTATTGGCATCTTCACCCAGATATTTACAAGTTTTCAAAATCCAAGCTGTCTCTGGTCCAAACACACATACAAATCAGTAGGTATTCAGCCCATTTCCTACAAATAGTTCTCTCAGAATACAGGGACAACCAGATGTGTTCTGCATGAGCCACTTCACATCCACACCCAGGAGCCCTGCCAGGTGGGCAACGAGCTCGGGCACCTGCCCCAGCACACATTGCTGCTCTTCCTCCATGTGTTCAGACACAGGAGGAGGTGCTAGCATGGATAGAAAAGGATTTGGAAGGCTGCAAATCTCCTACAAAGGAGGAAAAATGGCCAGTTGACCTGTGCCAAGCAGCTGTAAGGTTGGTACATTCATTTCCTGCTGATCATGGAGAAAGTCAGCTGCCAGATTAGCTTCTGGCTCTTAAATTTGCTGTGTGAAAACTATACCCCTGAGGTCTCCTCCCAGACCCTCTCTACAAGTCTGGAAACAGCATTAAAGCTCTTTGTTATTGCTCATTCTAAAAGGAAATATCAATATTAATTTCTTCTTTATTTAATAAAACAAATCCACAACAATGAACACTATGATTCCCATTTTCTAGCACTCAGCATGCCAAAATTAGATATAATTCTCCCAGTGATGGGCATGGCCAGCTGTCTAATTAGACTGAGTTTTTACATCAAGTACAAAGCCTGATTTTTGGTTTTAAAATGAAAGGGTATTGTTTGGGGAAGCGCACTTTGGCTTTTCCTCCTACAGTCATAACATGACATGGTGAAAAGGCATATGATAAAATAAAACAAGAACCTACACCAGTTTATTTTGTAAACATTATTATTTGGTATTTCATTTCACATGGATAAATTTTTTAAATTAGTGGAAATTAGAAGGACTAATGTAAGTTTTATCAGTACAATTGAGATCCAAAGATAATGCAAACAAATAGTCTTACCTGGGGTTTTCTAGCTTTATATGTTTCTCATGGACAGTATGACAGATATCTATACTGATATATTGTGCTAATGGCCCACAATGGGAAATATATGGCTTAGAAAACTGAAACAGAGAGAGAACCAACTGGCATCATTAACATCATAGTAACAAGAAAATAAACTGTGTTTCCAGGTTTATCCTCTGGTTTATAATGGAGAACACAATTATTATCTGGACAGACTGCTGCAACTGTGGTATCTGCCAGGCCAGTGAAGTACTGTGCAGAATCCTGTCTTAAACCTGAGTGAGTCTCATATTGCTGCTAAGTTGCTGGAGGTAAGGACTATCTGCTGCTTTTTCACCAGCCACAACAGCAGAAGCAATTGTACTATTATCTGCTCAAAACAAAAGTTTTTAAATGTTGTTTTCAATATGACAATCTTAAACCCTGAGCACAGTAATAAGCAATTATTTTTAATTAACTTCAATCATGTCCACATTTAAAACAAAACCCAACAATAACTCACTTTACCTTTGCTACAAAACAGTTTTAAAAATTCCATTTATGCATCTAATTTTGTGCATAATGAAGTGAAGAAATACTGTTCTTTATTATCCAGTGCCAAGCCCCTGCAGGCCTTTTAATTGCAAGTGTATAGCTAAGGATGCTGTACACAAAGCTCTAAACCATAGTCTATCTCCTATTACCTAGTACAGATTGGTAAACTGCCATTTCTAAGGATTTTGATTGACAAATATCTGCCAGCTTTCATTGTTTCAGAACTTATTATTAAATTATCACTTTTTTTTTCTTGTTGAGAGGTAACAACAAGAAATTGTATATTTTGTCACTTTAATATGGAGGAGTTATGTATGATATGAACAGGAATGTAACTACATTTTTTCATGGAGTATTCAATCATATAAATGTGGAAAGAAAAATGAATTTTGCATATTGAATATTACTCATCAGCAGAACTTTTTAAGTATTAAATATGTGATATGGGCTGAGAGCACACAGCAGTTACATTACAATTAACCATCACAAATACTTTCAGATATCTGAAAAACTATTTGATTTCAGAAGAAATATACCTTTTACTCATTATGTAACTCTTGTTATTTCCAGTGTATCCTGCAGTGAGATCCTAGAACATCAGGGTAAGTTTTATACTTACATGATTTTTATTTTTTATGATTCATCACTATGTGACAAACTCTGAAGCTTCCTTGTTTAATTTACAAATTGATTTAATTTCTGTGTTTTCTTATTAAATGAAATTATTTTTGAGATGTGAAAAAACACTATTTCAAATGAAGCCTAAAGTGTACCCAGAGAGTTAGCAGGAGGTATATGCGCATTGATGTTCTTCTGCAGTTTGATTTACCTGTGTATTCCTTAGCATAAAATGTTGGACCACTCAGCAAAAATTACTTAAGTACTACATCACATGTATGGATGATTTGACATATTGCTGCTGACAAGTCAATTAAATTAGATGTCACAGATGAGTATTTTTACTGACAAATGCGCTGAATTAGGAAGGTACTCACTTAACATTCTTCAGTAATTAAATAATATTTAAATATGAGGTGACTTTCCACCTGTAATGCAGGTCCTATTAATAATATACTCAGAACCCCAAATGAAAATTAATAATTCTCACTAGTTAAATATGCATGTGTCTAACATCACTGTATTTTTTTGATTATTTGTGTGACAAAGTACACATCTGGTGGTGTATAATTTTGATCAGACACTCTCTCAAGCATAATTAGAAAAAAATTAATTATTTTGCTGTTAGTTACATAGTTAATAATAATAATAGTAATAATAATAATTTGACCTTTGTTGATCTGAATGTCTTGGCATCTTGACTCATGAAGACAGCATGCTCCAAATTTCAGTCACCTTTTAAGAGAAAAACTCTTGACTTTGATTAGAATCAGTAGGAGTCTCAGCTAGAATGTTTTGGTCTACCAGTTTTAAAGATATGGGAAAGGTTAATATCTGTTTGCAGTGGTTACTACACAGCAGTGTCACAGAGTGCCTTGAGAAGGTATAACAGAAACACCATCATAGCCAGAGGCAGTTTGTCAGGGGACCAGGGCATAAGCCAGTTGCTCAGCTTGTGATTGAGAGAGAAAAAAAGATTCACTCTCTCAGCTTTTATGTCCTTGCTATGTCAAGTTTCTTGATAACTGGGGAATTTTCTGTGCCTTCAGGTAAGTCCTTGTATCTGTTTGGAATAACAGAGAGCAGAGGTTGCTCTTGTGAATATACCTGGAGATGCTGGTTTTCAAATGCCACATTCTGATAGACTGATGGAATACATCAGCTCACACTTATATCCAAGTGTTTGGATGAGTCTTCCTGACACTTATTTAGATGGACATAGAGAGAGTGTTAGAAGTGCTTTTATTAAGTATCCTGAGGTCTGAGTGAAAAGAAGTTCATTTTATTACAAATGAACGAAACCGAAAAGCTGGCAAGAAATTATGAGTATTTATTTTTGCTTTTTTTTCCCCCAAAATAGTCAATCTGCAATTAAACTTATAGATAGACAAACAAAAAAAAAAAAAAAAAAAAAAAAAAAAAAAAAGATGACACACAGAAAGCAACAGAACTGAGTCAATATGACTTAAGGATTACAATGGCCTTGATTTTATAAATACATTTCCCCAAAATATGAGCTTCTGCTCAAGCCTGCTCAAACCATTGCAGATAATATATAGCCCTTTCTCTCTTTTAGAACAATTTCACAGTGAAAATTTGATTTTTGCAGCCATTTTAAAGCCAATATCTGAAAATACAATCCTTTCTAGGGTTTGCCTTAATTTCATGAAGAACATGATAGTATATGAAGCATAACCACCTGAGGTGAGCTATAAGATGGAGGGAAGATTAAACTTCACAAGGTAATAACTCATCCAGGCCTCCCATATCTAAGAACCAAAATTATTTACAGAAAATTTCATAAAATGTAAAACTTTATTAAAGTATATTTTGTTACCTCTATTCAATAGCTTTCCTTCTGTGGAATTTGAGTTTGAGCTCAGCTCAGGTCTAGTTAATATTCAAGTGCAGCAGATGGATTCTTTAGGTCATGTACAGGCTTTGTAACCTTGCTTTGGCTGACAATATATGTATATGTGTGCAAACAGCAGTCTGAATAAATACATAATGTATGTAGGGATAATTGCCTAAGTATTTAGAAAGCCTTTGACAAAGAGAAGAATGAAGGTAGATTACAGGCAGGCAAAAAATTACCTTTTTGCATGCCTGCTACCAGAGCAGTCATGGATGTGCCCCTAAAGGAGGCAGAACAGAGTAGCTAAAGGCTGGCATGATAAACTTGGAGAGAATAACTTACACAAACCAGTCATTTATGCATGCTTTAAGAGATGCTAATTCAGAAATACACTCTCAGGACTTCTAAGGATTCAGTTCTGCATCAGTGTGTGTAAGATGACTGTTTTGTGATTAAATTTTTTTTTACTTTCATCAGAGATTAAGGCTTTCAACCTGGAACATTCCCAAGAGCTCAGTATCAGATGATCTGCTTCCAATGACAAAGCTGTCCTTTCATCAAAGCTATGTACTCCCTTCAGCAACAAAGTTTTCTTATTTGGAAAGCAAATTAAAATGGTCCTATTTTTGAAACTTGTATCTATTTATTTAATAGCAGTTGTTTTGCTCCAAAAATCTGTTGGAAAGCTAACTAGGCTCCTTGCAGGTAGGAAAAATATAGGCTTTGTGAACTATATATGTATATATGAATAACTCCAGTTTGTATGTTTAAACTCTTGTTCAATGCTGTTAAATATTATAATGTACTTCTCTTTGGCGTCTGTGTATATTGATCATATTATGAAAGAGAAAGCATGAGAGAAAAAATGCTAATGTCCTTGTAAAAGATGTCAAACAAAGGCAAACTTCCCCTATTGCAGCAGTTTTTAGAAAATTTTTATGGTCTCTGTGCATTTTCTTTCACTTCATGTTAAAATACAAGTATGCAGAGTCTGGTATTCATATTTTCACCAGCTGATGCTAATCCTAGCTAAGTTAAACAAGCACAAATCCCTAAAAATATTACTGACCTGCACAAGGTTAGTAAAATAAATGAGGCATTTTAAAACTGGTGCAAGCTACTCAGACATGTTAATAGCTGGATGCAATTTACATGTAAATAAAATTCAATATCTGGTATCAAATCTCAAACCATGCAGTCTTCTACCAGTCAATGCTAATTAAATTTATTAAAATGTAAACACAAGGGATGGAGAAATTCGATTGGCCTTGCACTATAACTCCAACATGCATTGTTCTATTTGACATTTTCCCTTCTAGACCTAAATCCTGACAGTAGCAGGTGACAAGACCATAGTAATTTGTATCTTTTCTGGCCCAAATACAGTACAACAATGCCACTGGGAATAAGGTCTTGCCCAAGGCAAATTCTTGGGATGGCAAAACCCGCAAATATTACAAAAGAAGATAAAACCAGTATTTGAGCAGAACAAAAAAATAAGGTTAGGAAAGACTTATGAATATATATTTATTATATAAAAGGGTCATTTAGTTTAGCAGTTTCTGCATGGATCCATTATTATGCTTTTTCTAATGAATACATATATATTTATAAATATTTAAAATTAGATTAAGTGTTCAGATTTATGCCTCTTGCTGTATAGAGTCCATACAAGCTGGTGCTTCCAAAAAGCAGAAAGTAGTCATTTAGGCATGAAACACTTCTTTCCAGTCCCAATGTAAAACAGAAGTCAATTTTGCTGCACAATAACAACATTCAGGAAGTAAATGCTGTGACAGTGGTCACAGGGGTTTTCAGGATGAAGGGAGAGACGTAGATCTGACTCCATATTCAGAAGGCTTGATTTATTATTTCATGATATTTATATTACATTATAACTCTACTAAAAAGAAATAGAAGGAAAGGTTTCATCAGAAGGCTAAGCTAAGAATAGAAAAGAATGAATAACAAAGATCTGGGGCTCGGACAGAGAGCGAGAGTCGGCTCTGCCGTGACTGGTCACTAAATCCAAACATCCACAGGAGACCAATCACAGATCCACCTGTTGCATTCCAGAGCAGCAGATAACCTTTGTTTACATTTTGTTTCTGAGGCCTCAGCTCCTCAGAAGGGAAAAAATCCTAAAGAAAAAGATTTTCACAAAGGGATGTCTGCAACAAAATGCTCTTAAAATAACACATATATCACATTTAGTCAATCCTTGCAGTCCAAACCAAATTAATTATTGTTGCCAGCTGATGCTTTTATAATAAGTTCTGACAGTGTGCTTATGATAATGTCATGATACTTGCTCTTAGTAAGTTAAGCACCTCTTCTCACAAAGCTTCCACATACAGACTTACACTGTGTAACTGCAATAGCAAACAAATACTGCTGCTAAGGAAATTTGTGTAAAATTTATTGTTACAGGTTTTTTAGATTTCATCAAGTGTGAAAGCAAAGCTAATATTTTCAACCTCATGCTACACTCTTTCTTAAAACCTGCATAATTTTAATCTTCTAAGTCATTAAAAGTAGTTAGACAAAAGTCTTTATGCTGGCACCAAAATTCTTCTGAATAATTCTGCTGATATACAGTTAAATCCCTTAGATAAAAGAAAGCCCACTGAACACTCCAGTACAATTTTTTTGTAAGGAAAACTTGCAAAAGTTTGCTCAAGGACACTTCTGCAATCAAAACAGATAAAGAGCTTATTTGGTTCTGTCTCCTCTTTAAGTCATACTCTTTTGTTTATGTTATAGTCTTTCTAAAACAGCTGAAATTATGTCAGAATTACTACTGCAGGTAAAGCAAAATCAAACATTTGAAGAACTTCCAAGTAATGCTAGGGAAAGAAAAATATGAAAAACCACACCATTTAAGAGTTTTCCTGACATTGTGTGTGAGAAACCTTGGACTTGAGATACTTGTTGCAGTACATACCTTTTCAAACATGGAGAACAGATTTGCATTAGCATTTGCACAGATTTGTGTGTGCTTTCATTTATATTTTTGTGCACTTTTGGTATTTACTTCAAATGGTATTTATCTACATAGTAATAACATTCTTTTCAAAATTATAAAATACTGATAACTTCCATGGCAACCAGCAGACATTAAAATTTGAAGCTAATACATAGCAGAGAAAGCAAGAAAATCTTCCAGTTAGATAGATCTGAACCCATCAAGTAGACCTGAATTCAAAAGGGGAAATGACTGGTCTGTAGATAAAGAAAGGTCTATAGAACTAAGCCATCATAACATTATAATACTTTTTATTATTCTAGGCATACCATGTCCAAAAGTGGCCATTTATCTGAAAATTTTATTGTGAAATTGTACATATCTGGCTGTCATAATATTTTCTAATTTAGGTCTTTGGAATTCTTCAATAACGTTAGTAGCTAAAAAATAATAAATGTATTTTTATTTTCTTAAAGAAAACTAAGCTCAATCACATAAAAATTCTTAGTATACTAGTTTGCATTTTAAGGATAAAAATAAATGATCAGATTAATACCTGTGAAGTGTTATCACACAGATCCAAAAGCAAAAGTCATCTGTTCCTGCCACAAGATACAGTCCCAGAGACTTCTCCAGCATGGGTGCATTCCACGGCGTACAGTACTGCAGGAATGGACCATGCTGCAGTTTTCCACTGCGGGTCACCTGCAGGTCACAGGTTCTTCCAGAAAACCTGTGGCATGGGCTTTTCTCCTTGGTTCACAGCTCTTATTAGGAGTCTGCTCCTGTGTGGGATCTCCACAGACTGCATCTTCCCTCAGGGCACATGCTCTGGATCCTCTGCAGGATGAAGCATGGATACCTTCCACAATGGTCCTTCATGGGCTGCTTCAACTTACTTCACCATAATCTTCTCCAAAAGCTGCAATGGCACCTGAACCCACCTCTTCCCCTTCTTCATTGATCTTGGTGTCTGATGAGTAATTTCTCTGATATTTTTCTCACTCCTCTCTCAAATAGCTGCTGCACAGTGCTTATTGATAATATTATTGTCTTAACAATAAAAACTTATTTTTATTTGCTTAAAGAGCATTAACCTCAGTCACACCAAAAGCATTAGCATACTAGTTTTTCTTGAGTATGTTATTATTCTTAATTAAGTTATATCTTAATTTTAATAAATATGCTATCAGGGGCACATTCTGTGTTACCAATGGGTTGTTTTAGACAGTGGTGGGTCTGGTTTAAGCCAGGTGAAACTGGCTTTGTCTGGTATCTGTATCCCTGGTCTCTTCTCACAGAGGCCATCCTTGTAGCATCTTCCCTACAGAAAACTTACCATGCTAATACACCCTTCAAAGTGGTACGCATATCTTTGAACCTACTGAGACAAAGGAGGGATCTGAAATAAAGTCCTTCATGCTCTGCCTTCAACCTCCAGACTGTTGCAAGAAAAATTGCCGCTGAGAACACCAGCAGCCCAGCTTTGAACCCTGCCAACATGCTGGAAGTTAGATATAGGAATATTTACCATTCCTAGGATTTAGTGGATTTACCTAACTAGAGGAGTTTGCAGAGCTTTATTGTGGCTCTGCTCAGATTTGAAAAATTGAGCTGGATTTGCCCATACTTAGACCCTTTCCATGTCTGGGAAACAAGAATTGTAAACTGCTAACATGTGCAGTTTTCATTCTTTCCAAGAAGATGTAACAGCAAAGTGATTTTAAGGATCAAAGTTCTTTACTGTGATGCTGAAATTCTCCTTCTACTTCCTGCCTTCTGGAGCTGTGTCTTAGTCTGTAGGATTAGTTTCTTTTTTGACTGGCCCGGATCACATTGATCCTGTCCTTCAGGGAGTACATGCCAAATTTAATAATTTTCCCCAGCTTTGCTTAGGATTTGGAGTGGGAGAAGCTTCTAACTTATTCAGTGTTATGCTTGGACACAAGCAAATAAGATAATCTCTTTCAAAGCTGTGACAAGAACAGCTTATAAACTAGCAAAATGTAAAAGCAAACTGCACATATCCTACCAAATTGGAGGATATTTCTACCCTTCTGAAAAAAAAAAAAAGTAAGAGGAAGGAGAGAGAACTGCTCTAATTTTTGAACTAGCATATTTTCATTATATTGGTAAAAAAAAAGGAACAAAAATGAACAATATTTTTCATTCAGGAAAAGTCACCAATGAGAAGACTAAGAAGCATAAATGGAAATTAAATATTCAACCTGAAAATCTTTTTTTTACACATGTATAATAAAAGTAATAAAACTCATTAATTATTTCCTTCCATTTTTTTCCTTTTCCTTTTCCTTATCCTTATCCTTTTCCTTTTCCTTTTCTCCTGCTAGTCAAAAAGAATAAGATATAATCAGTAAATTCTGTGATTAATGATGCAAATAAGCACTTAACTGAGTGTCATTGGTTAATTTTGTTCATGTTCAAAGAAGTAGTAAATATAACAAATGATATAAATTATATTAATACTGATGGGAAATTTGGAATTCTTGCATTATCTTGTACTCAATTATTATTACACAATACAAATTATTGTACAAAAAAACCCCTTTATAAATATCTAATGATTCTAACCAGTCACTCTAAAGTGAGTTTAAATTGTGCAGGCTTGCAGAAGGAATTAAAGTATAGAAAGAGATTATATTTCAGTGCTTGGGGGAAGTAATAATGTAAAAGGGCAGTTTTGGACCCCATTCCAATCAGCTCTGGTCTATACTTCTAACAGAGAACTCATACCCAGCAGCACAAGCATAAGCACAACCACTCCGAAATTCATCTCGATTCATGGGAACCACTTCACAGTTTTCCTATGAAAGAATCCTAGCAGAGACCCAGACCAAAGCACAGGGTGATTCCTTTCTTTTTTGGAAGGTTATAAGATACTATAAACCTGTAATCTGACCTGCTGTAAACCCCAGAGAAATAAAAATTTAAGCCCTGTTCTCACTTAGGATGACCAAGACACTGTTTATTTCCAAAAGGCTAATTGCTATGACTTATAGATCTGGAAGTAAAAATGGGTAATTTTTCTATTGTCTATATTATTGGCTTAAAAATGAAACTTAATAGAAGCCTTTAAACAAAGAGCAATTTATTTGTAGTTATATATGGACACACATATTTATATAACTTAACAGAGCAAAGACTCTTAAGGAAAATGTATTAATTCAAGGAAGACATTAATTATTAATTTTATGGTAATTTTTAAGAGTGTGATGAAATTTCTGGTGGGGGTGAAACACAGAACCCAATGACTTGGACCATGGGAGATTGAGAGCAAATGGGAGAAGGTTGACACAGGACAAAGAGTTGGAAAAAATGCAACTTTCCCATTAAAATCTTTATTGGGTTCTAACACTCATCTAACTGAAATAGATACATGGAGCAACTCCCTCAAAACAACCAGATTAATGAGAATTTTTCTTATTATATATTGTCTGTGAACTTCAGAGGACTAAGTTTGCTATTAATTCTGTATTGTCAGGACAGACTGGGAATCTTTGGACTATGGGTGAAGATGCATGAGTCACAAATGTAAGATTTCTCAAGCACAGAGCTCTGAAAAGACAAAATATTTTTCTTTTCCCCCAGTGAAATGAATTTGTTACATGTGACTCAAGTAAACCTACCACAAAGGATATCTTTTAAGGAACACTCTGTTGCTAGTTTTACTCTTGATATAGAAAGAATAGGATTCCTTATTATGGCTTAGCTTGGTTAAGTTGACCACATAAGAAACATTATTTTCAAAGAGCTCTTCAGCCAAAACTATTTAATGCATCCTTAAATACTTCAGAACTGACAGCTCAGTCCCAAGGAGTCTTCTCTGCAGAACAGAGGCTGAGAAGTCTTAAAATCTGAAGATTAAGCAATAGAGAACAGAGCTGGCCAACAACATTTTTTTAATAACATAATTAACAGCTCCCTAGGGTTTAGTCTGACAACATGTTATGTCAATTTTTACTGATGCTTGTCAGATGGCTATAATATTGCAGGAAACAAACTGTGCAAAGACCAACAAAAAACCCCTTTATACTGCATGTGTAACAAAATGCAGAGAAGCCCTCTTAACCTGAATAAAGAGGAGCTGGGTTGTCAAAAAATGAATGCTTGCTGGTAGAATCTCTAAAGTATGTCCTGGTATGTCTTTTCACTTAAAGTCAAATTCGTTGGGGCACATTGTTAATACTCCTGTTGCACACCTTGCCAGCCCAATGCTTTATCTCTGCACAAAGCCAGCTGAGTGCTAAATTTTCAATAATAAACCCTTGTGGAGATAAACACGCTTGAAAAGAGACTAGCCCTGGTGTTCCTGAGTCTGCCTTGCCATTAATCTGCCACAGTGTAAATTCACTCCTGGGTAAACAAATGACCAGGAAAAATGTGTTCTTGGTGTGAGTGATGAATATGAGAAATGCTATTTTCTGTGAGATTATATGAAAAACAAAAGTGCATAATACAGTTAATGATAATAAAAAGCTTAATAGCACCACCTCACCTGGGTGTCATCTCCAAATTCTAATTAAGCCAGTATTCTCCTTTTCTCACATCATTTTCCAAAATCAGATTTTGGAGTTGAGGTATCATTCCTATAAAATTTGCTTTTACATAGATTTTAATCCAATTTACTAAAGTAGAATTTGGTTAAATGTCCTTTTTTTTGTTTTAACTAAGACTCAAACCAATAACTAACTACTGCTTCATAATTTTTTTTAATTTAAATTTTCATTAAATAGGACCTTAAATATTTCCTTATCTTTATTTAGAGGATAGTCTGAAGCAATTAACTTCAAATAGTTGTGCTTTATACTTGTTAAAAAATATAATATTTCTTGCGCACAACTGAAAACTTTCTGTTTGACTAATGCTTGAAGTGACCTATTTTGTCATTAAACTTTACTGTAGACATTAGAATTTGAAACTCTTTGACCTTTCTTCCAATGCGTGGTGTCTATGCAAACAGGTATTTGTATGAATACTTTTCTTTTTCTATGTCTCTCTGGGAAGAAAATACTATTTAAACACAGAATGAAAGAAATCCAAAGAAGTGAGCATACTTAGGATGCTTCTTGTAACACATAAGATTAAATATCAGTCTTTTCTTGCTTGTGAGAAGTTCAGCATAAGTAGGAAGGGACAGGTGCTCTTATAATCTGACTGCTTATTTAATCAATTTTTAGAGGAGAAATTGAGTACCCAAAATATTGTTCAGTTAGAACAACTTTATGTTGGTCTAAAAACTGTTCTAACAACTTATGTTGTTCTAAATACTTTTCCTAAATACTTTTTTGGTAATGTT
Organism: Calcarius lapponicus; assembly: GCA_039654755.1. NCBI lineage: Eukaryota > Metazoa > Chordata > Aves > Passeriformes > Fringillidae > Calcarius > Calcarius lapponicus. Next base: position 115,039,663 of record CM077464.1, on the reverse strand, counting down.
ATTGCTTCCAGATGGTTCACAAGCAGATCTTCAATCTCTGTCCTAACCAGTAATATAATCTCTTGAAATTACATTATTTCATTTACTATGAGGCGAAAGTATGAAACGTGACTAAGAACTAAACATTAGAGATCAACACTGGGGGTTTTAAAAGTTTGTTTCATTTGCTACCATTCAGCAGTAACGAAGAAAAATAAAATCAAGTGGAAAAATAAGTCAAACTAATTTATTTCTGTATAAGACTGTCTATACCTTGGGCAATCAGTGACTCAGTGGCAGAAGCTGAACATTGAGCAGGGAACTGAGTAATGGAAAAAGAAAAAATAAAATGTCTCTAGGAAACTATTAGTTCGGCATATTGGCTTTACAGTAGACAGTTGCTGTCTAAAATTCAAAATAAGCAGTGAAGATATTTCATTTCCACTCAAAGTTTATAAATTCTTTTTTTTTATTTTTAACCCCATAGCAGTGACTCAGAACTTGAGAAAGTTCCTCAACCCCTTGGTGGTGGAGCAGTATCCACCATCTACTGTGTAGACACAGAGTCCTTGAGCAAAATGTCTGCTACAAGATTCACTCAAGAATCTCTTCAGAATTTCTCTCTTGGCTTCTTTTTATTTGACAAACTTTAAATCTCTCTGTTTCAAGATGTTTTCTCATTCAATAATGGGATCAATTTCAAGAACAGTTCAAAAATAAGTGTTTAAAATCTTTTCACTAAAGCATAAGAAGTGAGATTTGAAGAGGAAGAGTTCCAAGAATCACCCATGAAGTCTAATATATGGTAAGGGAATACAGTAAAAGAGTAATGCCTGGGGTTAAAGTCACAAAATATCCTGATTTCTTCACTCCTTTTTTTTTTTTTTTCAGTAAATGGGAGCTGTTCAAGGCCTCTTTCTCTGTCACTTAATTATTTCTAAGAAAAAATATAAACAAACCACAAATAATTCCTCTTCTTCATTGGAAACTATGAGGGGACTTCTGTTTAAGGAACATTTTGAAAGTGCATTCAGGGTGAATGAACAAATCATATCATACATCAATCATAATCCTATATTCCTAGTCCTTAGTCATATAATATTGATCTTTTCCTAGTTTTCTAACTTTTGAGAACTTCTGTAGTTTTATGGGATTACCTAATGAGATCTTGATGCAGTCTAATACATTTGAAGATATGAGGGTCTGAAACTCCTAAGGTATTATGATTATTCCATTTTATTTTCTGCAATAGAAATCACACAGAAACTTATCCTATAATTGCCACATGAAAATCTCCTCACAAGCAGTGACAATACATCTGTAACTGAGAATGTGACACCATGACAATAGCATTTACATTTATAAATAAGGGTATAATTTTACTCTCAGTCTTCATTTCATGAAAGAACTGAAGCATCTCATTTTCTTACTCTTTGCTCTTGGAAATGATAAGCATGTTTCCACCTTATGATGATTCTTTGTAGACAATTTTTAAATTAAAAAAGTAGTTTAAATGTCTTCATGTAACTGAGACTCAAGGAGTATAAAAAATTAAAGAGAATATTTTTTGCCATAACTTTGAAATGCAATGTATAAAGAGGTTATGTGTACCTGATGGATGAAACAATGGGCAGATGAATTCGGTGTTAGCACCATTTCTGGCTTGTGCAAACCTCTTTTTCATAAAGAATGATGCAATTTTAGCTTTTTAACAAAAAAACTTACTTTTAGACTGTATTTTGGTTTTTATTGGTAGGATATGGGGAAAAGTAACATCACATGGGAAAGGGCATGAAGAACCTATGTTATAAATGGAGTCAACTATTTTCTGGATAGTTGGGCACGTCACTTTTTTTCTCCTATTTTTTAACCATTATAACACCACTCTTTTGGCATCAACCCTGAAGACTGTTGCTGGCAATCTAATGTGGAATAATTTCCAATTCATATTTCCTGCTCTGAAGGCATTTATCTCAACATATCCATGCACTGAAGTACAACAGGATGCTACCATGGAAAGTACCATGAAGTACAACAGGATGCATTTAAAAGCATTTGAACGATACATGTTCAAAAAGCCTGGGCTCAAACCTAAAAAGAACTTGATAGGACAAATTTGACCTTTACAGACTGGGAGTTTACAACTAAGTGAAATTTAAAAAGCAAGTGAAATATGCATTAATAGCCACCTCTGCAAATGAGGCCCTTGCAGGGTACCATACAGCAGAGGCTATACCACTGTTAATACCATAAGATTATATATTATACCAGTACATCTATGTGCAATATTTAATTTAAAATGCAAGCAAGCTACAGTATATAACTGGAAGATTTAGCATGTAGATTATGCTTAATGGTTAAAATTACTGACCTAACACACAACAATACCAACTCAAAATGTACACCAGCATCATGATAAGCAAGAAAATCTGAAGAGTTAAAAAGAGTCAGCCCTAAATAATTTTCAACAATCAATATGAAGCCAAATAGAAATCATTATTCCAATTTTTTCTGCTCTCATAATAACATATTGAGTATGAAATTTCCACTAGATACAAAAGAATATTAACAACATAGTTAGACATTGATTTTCTTAAATTTTTGCTCAGGTTTAAACAATATTTTGATAAACATCTTATTTTATTTAACATTTTTTTAAGGCTATAAGTCTAATCAATTGCCTTTAAAAAATTCATCCAGATACAATGACTAGGAAAAACAACATTATTCCAATCCAGCTTTTTGTATATCTAAAATATGAATGTTACAGCCCATTCTTTCTGTATTCCTTATTTAACTTTCCCTTAAACATCAAGTCTTATCAACTTGGATTAGAGCAATGAACATTTCATTTCCTGTCTCTGCTTGTGTAGTAGTTCAATTAACTGATAGCAGTGTGAGGTCTATTTAGATGGTAAAGAATCCAAGTTTGTATCCTGGATTGTAAGACGAAATGCTGTGCTCCTGCAATATTTAGGCACCTTTGTATTAAGATCATGGCTACGCTCCAGATATGCTTAATATCTTACATTTCTGTACCTGAAATTGCTCAACAAAACTCTTTCTTCTTGAAATCAGTTTTCTGTCTCTCCAGGGATTCCACTACCCTAAAAATTGAATCTTTTAATGCTTTAGACCTCTTTTCAAGTACTTTGTGACATTTCAGTGATGTTTGAAACAAGTCCAAACTGCTGTTATAACAAACCCTTCCTTGAGAAAATGGAAAAAAGTAAAACCTGAGTGCACTATGCTAGTTTCTGCAGTTTCATCCTGGTTTCGTTAGCCAACAAATGGCAGAGGAATGTGACTTCAGAGGGAACTTGTGAACCAACCTGCTTTTGCTACTACAAATAATAATTCCATGTAATCATTAAAAATAGTTAGCATTTGTTGCCGACATCTCCTCATAAAAATCCTTTCATTAGGATTTTTCCAGCTGGGGCTGAGAAGTCTCAGCAACAAGATTAAACAATTGTTATCAGCTGCTGTGGAATGTAACAGGTTCACCTGTGATTGGCCCATCTCTCATGTTTATAATTAATGGCCAATCAACGACTGTGTCCTATCGGACAGAGCCGGGAGAGCGTCTTTGTTGATTATTCTTTCTATCTCTCTTCTTAGCATTAGCCCTCAGACAAACCCTCTCTTGCTCTCTCCGTGTCTCTTTTAGTATAGTTAATATATATATATATTCTTATATAATAAAATAGCCTTCTGATAATGGAGCCTACATTCTCGTCCATCCTTCGCCCCAAAACACCTTGAGATCGCTGTAACAACTGGTGAACCCCGACTGAAGAGGAGCATTTGCTGCACTGGGTGAACCCCGAATGTGTGGCATTGGTGGTTGCTTCACAAGTGACCACAGAAGTGGATTCTAGCTAGGAGCTGAAGAACTGAAGATCCAGATTTGGACAGAGTTCACAGCCAAGGCTGACCACAGAGGGAACCTTCTGGAAAGCCTCCAGGAAGATGGCTGGAAAGCCTCACAGCACCATGGAGATAGCCAGAGAGCCCTGGACACTGGTAGAAGGTACTGTGGGGTTTCGTTTTCCTGAAGATGAGCCCATTCGTAGTTTGTGGCTGCAGTTGTGGAGGATTCCTCCCACAGAGGCTGTTGAGGTTTCATTCTCCCCTTCAGAGGAGAAATTTATTGCCCTCTGGCGAAAATGGGCTAAGGAGGATGGACTTCTCCTGTTGGAAATACATTGTCGTTGGTTTTTTCGATGGGCAAAGCTATTTGGGTTTTTCACAGGATGTTATCTATGCGTTCGACCTGTTCGTCTGGGAGTGCATGGATTCAATTATCCGTTTTGTTCGGGAGCAGGGGGTCGGGCTCCCTCGTGTTTACCCAATCTTTGGTTTACTCTACTCTATTTTGAAAAGGAGAGCAGCTGTTTTTTCCTGGGTTGCTGAATGCAGGGGGCAAGCCCCGTTCCCCCCGATTCCCGGGGAAGCAGACCCTTTGGAGGCGGATGACCTGCTGGTTTTCAGCCCCCCCGAATCGCCGCGGGGGGGTGAAGTTTCGCGGGCAACAGAAGTTTTTTTTACTTCGTCTTCGGAGCAAGCTCAGACGGAGCCGTCTTTACTCCCCCCACGTCTCCCTCCGGGGGAGGAGAAGTGGGCTGAGCCGCCCCGGCCAGCCCCGCGGGCTCCGCCCCGCTCAGAGATGGGGGCGGCACCGGCCTTCGAGGTCCCGCCTTCCGGGCCCGCGGGGCCGCCTCTCGGACCCGCCCCGCGGCCGCCTCCCCGGGCCGCCTCCCCGCCCGTGGCTTTGCCTGCGCCGGAGAGCTCCGAAGCGTTGGTTTCTGCGCCTGCCCAGATGTTGCTAAGCAACGGGGATCCGGCGTCTCCTCCATCGACTTCTGCGCCTGTGCACACGTTGCTAGGCAACAGCGATTCGCCGCTCCCCGCGGCCGTCCCGTCCGCGCCTGTGTCGACCCCGCCGGGCTCTGCGACTTCGGAGCCGATCCCAGAATCGGAGGCTGAAGACACTGACGAACCCGCGGCTCCGCCGCTGCCTGCGCCAGCACCCTCCGACACAGCGTTTGCCATGGCTGCGCCGGTGTTGCTAGACGGCGACGACGCGGCTGCTGCTGCCGAACCCGTGCCACCCCCACCGCCCCCACCACCTCCCCAGGTGGTCCCGCCGCTTCCCCTGCTGCCTCCCCCCGAGCCAGTCCCTGTTCAGGATGTTGCAGAAAATGGGGCCGAGTTCGCGGTCCCGCCACCTCCCCAGGCGGTCCCGCCAGGCGCCCCAGCGGCTCTTCCACCTTCGGAGACTTCGTCCTCCGAGTCTGCGTCAGAGACTGCCTTGGAGCCGGCCGTTTGTCCGAGTCCGGGCCGTCCCGGGCCGCTTGCCCTTGTAGAAGCTGCCCCAGCTTCTGGTCTTTCCTTCCGTGGGGGGGGCATCGCTCGGCAACTGATGGCAGGGGCAGCCCGGCTGCCTTCTTTCAAGATCAGCATTCTTGGCAGCTTGGGGGGTCTTTGGTCCGGGGTGTCCCCTTGGGGGGTGCGGGTCTCTCTGCCGCCCCTCGTGCGCACGAGCGGCGAGCGGGAGGGGGCTCCCGAAAGTCCTGCCCCCGGTCCCCAGCCCAGAGGGGGGTGGGGGTGATACCGGGGGGCAGGTGGGAGCAGAACGTCTACCGTCTGCTTTGCAGAGGCAGATGGGAGACACACCTCTTCCATTTGCTTTGCAGAGGCAGAGGGAACAGCAGAAGGTCATCATTGCTCGTCTGCTGTGGGGAACGAACATTCCTAGACCCGAGATGGGGGTTCTTGGGACAGCTTCTGTTGGAGCTGTTCCCCTGCTGCTGGGTCTGGGCTGTTTGGTTTGGTTCCATGAGCCAGGGCCACCTGATGGCCTCTTGTTCTTTTTGGGGGTTTTACTTTCCCCTTCTGGTCCTGGGCCACCGTTTTGTGGGCCAGGTCTGGGGTTCCTGGTTTCTCCAGGGCCCCGAGGGCTTCTCTCTGACCTCTGCTGCTGCTCTTTGCTCTTTCCGACAAAAAAAAAAAAAAAAAAAAAAAAAAAAAAAAAAAAAAAAAAAAAAAAAAAAAAAAAAATTAAATAAAAAAGGTTGAAAGAGCTGGCAGCAGCTCAAAGGCATTGAAGAGCCAAAAAGTAGCTTCAGCCCGCATTCTTCAATAAAGGGCTGTGGCAAGACATTTAGGACATTTCAGAGATTTTCTAAAGACTGTTTGGAATTGTTTGATGACTGTCAATGGACTTTTGATAGCTATTGATGGACATTTCTCCAGCAGGTCTGGTTTCAGGACCAAAGAGGAACATCTTCAGTCCATGGACTTTTCCTGAAACTCAGCTGCTTGGACTCGAATTTTCTTTGTGTTGTTTTTTGTATTTTTCCTATGATGTAAGATTGTTTTAGTGATTTAATAGAATTCTATGCTCTACAGGTGAAGAAGTTCTCTGTTCATTCCACAGCAGCACTTGATTGAGATTTGGATTGGCAAAAGATAACCTGTCAGGTGTTTGTTCTTTCCTCTGCATGGTTACAGCAGAGGAAATTACAAACATCTTTCTTTTTAATTTAATTAAATAAAAAAGGGTGAGATGTTGCCGACATCTCCTCATAAAAATCCTTTCATTAGGATTTTTCCAGCTGGGGCTGAGAAGTCTCAGCAACAAGATTAAACAATTGTTATCAGCTGCTGTGGAATGTAACAGGTTCACCTGTGATTGGCCCATCTCTCATGTTTATAATTAATGGCCAATCAACGACTGTGTCCTATCGGACAGAGCCGGGAGAGCGTCTTTGTTGATTATTCTTTCTATCTCTCTTCTTAGCATTAGCCCTCAGACAAACCCTCTCTTGCTCTCTCCGTGTCTCTTTTAGTATAGTTAATATATATATATATTCTTATATAATAAAATAGCCTTCTGATAATGGAGCCTACATTCTCGTCCATCCTTCGCCCCAAAACACCTTGAGATCGCTGTAACAAGCATTTTCTTGATCTCCAGAGAATCTCTACTGTGGCCAGTTTATAATCGCTAGGTTCCTTGTCACATAAAAGTTCTAAGTCATTCTTCCCACTTAAAAAAACCTCTGCCTTTCTCTTCAGCTATATTCATGGGCAGCAAGTGTGTTCTGTTCTGCCTAAAATTTTCTTGAACTGTAGTTACCTCTTGATACTTTACCATCATAATTTTTTTGGCATAATCCATGTACAGCTTTCTACACAATTCATATGTTGGCTATATTTAAAGTACAACTTTCTTTTCTCTGTTCTGATACTTGTTTTGACTAACAGGAGCCTGTCTGCATACCAAAGGCACTACATTACGTAGAATCATGGAGTGATTTGGATTGGAAGGGACTTTAGATATCATCTAGATCCAATCCCCCTGCCATGGGAAAGGAACAGCTTCCACTAGAGTATGCTGCTCAGGGACTCATCCAACCTGGCCTTGAATTGTTGGTTTTTGGTTTTGTTTTGTTTTTTTTGCTGTTAAGTATTATTATGAATAATGATGAATTTGTTGAAGGTCTAGATTTTTTTTTTTTACTTTAAAGACCTGATTCCAAAAGAAGCCCTGCAACATAATGCACAGTGTTGCTGTCTTGCTTCAGTTATTTATATGAGACTTTTCTTAGAAGTAATCTCCATATAATCCTCAGTACATTCATTAGGGAAAACATGAAGCGTAAGAAATGATTGCTTTTTGTTCATTCCTGAACAGTCCAATGTGTTTCAGCATATACAGTGCAATCAGAAAAAGAGCAAGACCCACAAAATATTTGTAAATGTAAAACTACAACCACAAACTAGTAATGAAGAAACCACACCCAGCATGCTGGAGCTATTACTCAGTGCTCAAATTCCCCTCATTGCACACAGACAAAAGGTCTAATTTCCATTCATCAAGCATTCAAACTTCTGATTAGCAGGACCTTTGCATGTGGAAGGAATGCAAGAGGAGCAACGGGAAACCCAAATTAAACTCCAGTGTAAGGTTTTTACTAACACTCTGGCAACATCACTGAGAAATATCACCATATTGCCTTAGAATGGAAAACTGACCATAACAGCAGATGGAAATAATGTAAATGGCTGAATGTATGAAAGGAACTGAGATTAAAAGTCGTCCTGATTATCATTTTTAAAAAAGAACAATTGACTTCTATGACATTATGAAATGTCATCTAACCAGCTGTGTTGAGAGTTGTTTAGGAAAAAGATTACACATGAGATACTGCTTGGTTCATAAAAACCTCTTTCCCAACAGCACTGAAATCAACTAAAAATCCTTATGCAATTTTAGTGAAAAGTTATAGAAAATTTCATATAAATGCATGCATTTATATAAATTCCTAATGAAATCCCAGTGAGCAATGTAGATCCATGGAAATCCTGCTGAATTCCCTGCATCTGATTTCATGACCTTGTATAAGAAAGTTCTTTAATATAACAAGCAGTTGCCTATTTTTGCTAGATTTCACATCAGGCTTTCTAAACATAATAAAATTGAAAACAGAGAATAATTAAAAAAGGAACTCAATTCTCAAGCTGGGGTCAGCAAAGTCTATTGTACAGCAGCCTTTTAATATTAAATAATTAAAAGACATTTAATCAGCAGTAGTGATAAGGATATTAATAAGGAAAGAGAAATGTTGTAGCATCTTTGGAACTGTTGGGTCGCATCCAGTCAAATGGACAGATTTTCCTAGTTAGGAAAACTAAACACTCTGATTATAGCATGATTCCTTTCCCATTGGAGAAAATAAAATTAAAATTATTTGTATGTAGTTATTTTACTTGTGACCAAACCAAGTATATGAATTAATTTAATTTATTTTGTTATAAACTCCCTTAGTAAATGTGGTAAAAAAAATTTAAAAATCTTAATTTCTCATTTTCATGAATCTGAATTTTTAGGGGTTCTTTTTGGGTTTGGGTTTTTTAGTTTGTTTTGGGTGTTTTTTTTGGGTTTTTTTTGTTGTTGTTGTTGTTTTTGGGAGGTTTTTTTAAGATTACTAAGAATATATTCTTACTTTTATTATTTTATCTGGGAGAAATTCAGAGAGTTTTGCTGCAGAAAGTAGATGGTGTAGACACAGACCAGATCAGTTATTGTTTGGATTACCCATCATAGAAGTCCTCTCCATGGATATTAGGTAGCACTTCTTTACTGAATGGTTGGTTTTGAAAGCAAACAGACTGCCTAGGAAGGTGATTGATGCACTAAGCCTGTCAGTGTTTAAGCGACATTTGGATAACGTCCCTAGAAATGTGCTTAAACTTTTGTTCAGCCCTAAAGGTCAGGCAGTTGGACTAGATGGTCATTGTGACAGCCAATTTATAGATCCTCTCCTCTCCTCTCCTCTCCTCTCCTCTCCTCTCCTCTCCTCTCCTCTCCTCTCCTCTCCTCTCCTCTCCTCTCCTCTCATTTTCTCCAACCTTTCCAAATCTAAGAGCACAACCTAAATTTCCTTTTGGGCTTGCACTGATTGTCCATATTTAAATGTAAAAATAAATTTAAAATACTCTAAAATTTAGGCCTTTGTATAGCCAAAAAATGTTAAATATTTGACAGAAAGTAGTTGAAATTACATAAATGAGCATCACACATACATATCCATAAATATGTAATACAATAAGCATATGTTTTATATCATGTATTTTTAATCATTTCAATATTTGTTTCTCTTTAACTTGGAACTAATTAGCTTCCAATATTGGGCAGAAAACTCCTATTTAACTTTGAGCATTGCATAAGTAACTAGTACATATGAACTATTACTATTTATCACGTTCAGTTTTGTAGGTTAAATTAAACAGTTATCAAGATAAGCTAAAAGGGTCTCTATTGTGGGAGCTAGAATATTATAGGCAGGAAATGCTTTCCTTTGAAACAATTTAATTTTAATGGAAAGCATTACATTTTAATTAAGAAAGAAGTAGAGGAACACTGGTGTGGTTCTCCTTCCCTGTGGAGCATAGGACACATGCAGCTCAGGTCTGCAGCAATACATTTTGGACAGGCGAATCTTTCCCCAGAGGGGAAAACAGAGAAGCTTATATTCAGCTTCTAGTGTCCAGTAAAATTCTGTTTTGGCTTAGTGCATTCCCTACTTTAATTTTGGCAGGGGGATAGAATATAAGAAAATAGTGTAGAAAGTAATCTTACCCCTAAGGTGTTGCAGCTGGGCCAATTATCAAAGATTAAGAACACACCTGACTTTAACAGGCCACAGCTGTAACCAACGAGAAGAAGAGTGCTATAAAAGAGTGGGGGTGGCTGGTTGAGAAGGGAACTGGAGTCAGTTGGCTGCTTTGTGAAGGAGAAAGAGTCAGTGCTCTGAGGAGCTGCCCACGAGAAACACCAAGAATGTATGAAACTTTTGCATTAAGGAGACAACAGTATGGAACCTCTGTGAGAAGGTGACAACAAATTTCTGAAATGATGTAAAAGAAAAATGCTATGTAATCTTCCAAGTCTAGATGTAGTCATTAGATATATTCAACCATATGGAGTATTTTATTTTTGCCTTCTTATAAAGTCATTTCTTGTATTCTACAGGCAGTGTGAGCATAGGAAACATTGAAATTACAGAAGCTTTCCTCTCTTTCCTTGGAGAAGATTACTCTGGAGGGTATTAGAAGACTGAAAGATGACACAGTCATTAGTCATGGTCAGCAGAGCTTTGTGAGACAAAAGCCCTGTTTTACCAGACCTGATTTCCTTTTATGACCAGGTAACCTACGTAGCTGATCAAGGGAAGTCTGTCAATGTAATCCTTTTTTATTTCAGTTAAGCTTTCCATACTGTCACTCACAGGATCCTTCTGAAAAAAATATCCAGCACAAAGCTGGATAAACACGTCATGTGGTGGGTCAGCAACTGGCTCACAGGTCGGGCACAAAGGGTTATAGTGAAGGGTGAAATCAGACTGGTGACCTGTCACTTGTGGGGTTCCATGAAGCTCCATTCTTGGCCCTGTGCTCTTCAACATGGTCATCAATCACTTGGACACAGGAAGGGGTAGTAAGCAAGTGCACAGACAATACAAAACTGGGAGGAGCTGTTGACTCTCTCAGAGGCAGGGACGCCCTGCAGTGAGACCTCAACAAATCAGAGGGCAAAACACCAACTGCATGAAGTGTTGGATACTGTTCCTGGGATAGGGTCACACTGGATGTATGGACATTTTCCTCTGGGAAATAAGAGGCTGGAGAGTGGCTCTGCAGAAAGCAACCTGTGGGGTCCCGGTCCACAGCAAGTTGAACATGAGCCAGCAGTGCCCTGGCAGCCAGGAGGGCCAGCCCTGTCCTGAGTGGCATCAAGCACAGCATGGCCAGCCAGGCAAGGGTGGGGATTGTCCCACCCTGCTCTACACTGCCATGGCCTCACCTTGAGTGCTGGGGACAGTTTTTGGTGCCATAATATAAGAATGACATTAAACTGTTAGGGAAAGTTTCCAGGAGGGCAACAGAAATGATGAAGGGCCTTGAGGGAAAGCTGTATGAGGAGTGACTGAGGTCACTTGGTCTGCTCAGCCTGAAAAAGAGGAGAATCACAGAATTTCTAGGTTGGAAGAGACCTTTAAGATCATCGAGTCCAACCCATGTTCTAACACCTCAACTAGATCATGGCACCAAGTGCCACATCCAGTCTTTTTTAAAACTCTTTGAGGGATGGTGACTCTACCACCTCCCTCGGTAGATGATTCCAGTATTTGACCACTCTTTCTGTAAAATACTTCCTCCTTAATTCTAGCTTGCATGTCCCTTGGCACAGCTTGAGACTGTGTCCTCTTGTTCTGTCTGTTGTTGCCTGGAGAAAGAGACTGACCCCCAGCTCACCCCCCCACAGCCACCCTTCAGGAAGTTGAAGAGAGTGATAAGGTCACCCCTGAGTCTCCTTTTCTCCAGGCTGAACAACCCCAGCTCCCTCAGTCGTTCTTCATACAGCTTGTGTTCCAAGCCCGTCACCAGCCTCGTTGCTTTCCTTTGGACACGCTGAAGCATCTCAACGTCCCTCCTAAAGTGAGGGGCCCAGAACTGGACGCAGCACTCAAGGTGTGGCCTCACCAGTGCTGAGCACAGGGGAAGAATGACCTCCCTGCTCCTGCTGGCCGCACCATTTCTGATACTGGCCAGGATGCCATTGGCCTTCTTGGCCACCTGGGCACACTGCTGGCTCACGTTCAGCCGACTGTCAACCAGCACCCCCAGGTCCCTTTCCACCTGAACACTCTCCAGCCACACTGTCCCAAGCTTATATCGTTTTGCAGGGGGTTATTGTGGCCAAAGTGCAGGACTCAGCACTTGGACTTATTGAACTTCATCCCATTAGATTCTGCCCATCCATCCAACCGTTCCAAGTCCCTCTGCAAAGCCCTCCGTCCCTCTACCAGATCAACACACGCTCCCAGCATAGTGTCATCTAAGACTGATGGGAGACCTCATTGCGGTCTGAAACTTCCTTGTGAGGGGAAGAGGAGGGACAGAAACTGATCCTTTCTCTGTGATGACCAGTGACGGGACCTGAGGGAATGGCCTAAAGTTGTGTCAGGGGAGGTTTAGATTGGATATTTGGAAACAGTTCTTCACCCAGTGGGTGGTTGGGCACTGAAAGAGGCTCCCCAGACCAGTGGTCACAGCAACAAGCCTGAGAGACTTCAAGAAGCTTTTGAACTATGCTCTTGGGTACGTTATGCTATTCTTGGAAATGCTACTGTCCAGGGCGAGGAGCTGGACTCAATGATCTTTATGGGTCCCTTCCAACCCAGCCTATTCTGTAATTCTGTAATAATTCTGTGACACTTTTTTATTACCACACTCATAAACTTGTTTGTTCTTCATCAGTATTACTTGCTACTCAGGTTTTCCTTTGTTCATTTGCCGTCCAATTTGAATGTTATGTGAGGTACAAAATTATGTCAGCTTTAGTCTGAGTTATCAATAGAGTTCCTGTAAAAGACTTGTTATTACTTAACAACACAAATAGGTCTCACATATCCACAGTTAAATAGAGATAGTTTTAAAAGTATTAACCAACATCCCAGCTCATTCTCCCCTGAGTACTGGAAAGATCTTTTTTGTGTATGATTGTATAGTTTCTTATCTCATGCTTTCATAGCGTGCAACAAGCAAATATTCCCTGAGGTGCCAGGAAGAGTGGTGGATGCCAAGATGTTTTGTGTTTTCAAAACATGGCATGTCAGTAGAGATATTATCAGATCCTTAGAAGTATTTGCTTATTAAACAAATCTCTGTACCTTCATGTAAGATAGCAGAATGTTTTGATACCTTCCAGTCAGATTAATATCAAAGATTATCATCTGACAGGCCATGTCAGGTTCTTCTACCTGTCTTTCCTACTGCATTTGAGCCAGTGAGGTTTCATTTCTAATTCCTAGTAAGTATTTTATTAAAATATGCACAGATAAATATGCAGTGAAATTGATATAATTAACCTCTAAGCTGCAGGTACCTAGGATCAGATATACTGCCTTGGAAACTCTGCTTCTTGTCAGTTGCTGAGCTAGAATAAAAAGATAGGAAACCTATACTCCTCCACTGAGCACATACAATTGAATGAAATGCCTTCTTTTGAACTTCTTCCTGTGCAATATTTTGTATATTCAGACTTACTTCAGCTATAAGGAGATATTTTGAAAGCTAAATGAAGCCTGAAGAATCTAGCAAAGGTGTTTTTTTTTCTTTTTTTTTCATAAGATAGAGACATAACCCCTTAATTAAAGGATGCAAATAAATTCTATGAAGATAATATTAGGTAATTATAAAGTGACCCACCATGTCAATGAAAGAAAATAATTTTCTCGATAAAATGCAGATTTAAAAGCGTAAATAATACAGAAAAGATTTTATATTTCAAGTATTGCATATTAATAAAATTTAAATTCATTGCAAAGAGAGGTAAAAAGTAAGGGGCTTTTGCTATATCATCTATCAAAAGCTCAAAAATCAAAGATTTACAGAGAGAAGGAAGTCTAATTTTAGGGGTTTTTTCCTTTCAAATTTGATTTCCTTTCATGGAAAATCCAAAGGATTATTTTGGCTTCCTCCAGTATCAAGACAGAGAATCAGTTTTCCCTATTCTACCTACATATATGCTGCTTCTCTGTGGAATTGACTTTGGCTCCAAAGAAGTTGAAGGAACTCCAAAGGCTAGTTCAGTGGTACCACTCTATGCCAAAGTTGATGATTCTGAATGAGTGCTTTGGCTTAGATCTCTCCCACAGCACAACTGGTTCAATACTTGCATAGTATAAGACTTTAATTCATTCAAAAACTATAGGTAAATGCATAGAAATTTTAAGTACAGGAAGTTTATCTTTACAGAGTAAAACTGATTTGCCCCTGAAATAATTATTACATTAATTCAATCAAAATGTACATTAAGAAGTTATTATTTAAGATTAGTACAGTAATAACACATTCAAAGTATCCAATAGAATTCTTGCTTAGTCTTACATTTTCTTCTGTGTAGAAAGTTAAGTAAATTTTTTCTCACTCCACTACCCTTTTCTTGTTTTTTTCTTCTTTTTTTTGACAGGGGGAGTGTGTAAGAAGCTAAATTGCTATTTAAACAAAACAAAAGCAAAACAAAAAAAAAAAAAAAGAAAAAAAACCCAAAAGCATGATATTTGAATATAAAAGCTCTCAGTTTCCGCAAATTCAATGCACAACAAAAAAAAAAAAAAATTCCATCTGTGGTATTGCTACTGTTCTTGACTGCAGTCTCTAGTAAGTTATTTTGTTTTGGTCTCTGATTTTGATTCCTATTTAAATTAGTTATGCAAAATGAAAATTCTCTGTATAGAGGTTATTTACTGAACTAGATTCATCCAAGATGAATTAACTTTCTACTTTTGAGTAAATGAAGAAGAATATTGGTTTGATCTTAATTTTCAGACTTTTTTTTATTGTTGGGGTTACCAACATCATTTACACATGTTTACACTGTGTCACTAGTGAAAAAACTGGCCTACTATATTAGTTTATTTGCCTTTCGGCAAAGTCACATGCAGTTTGGATTTGAAAGTAACATCAAATTCAAAAGCAACGTCGTCTATTATTAACTGAAATAATGTTTTCCCATCATTTACAAGCTACCCCAGATGTACAAAGTGAAAAATAAGGACCTTATGTCATTTTGAAAGTAAGTACGTTTTAACTTTGGTTATGTGCATATGCATCTATACATATGTAAGCCCTGTTTTTCTATATCTCTATAGATATGGAGGGAAATATGTATTTATACATATAGACTGTATCTATCCATAAAGCCATAAGCTTACATTTTCCCTGGAGCAGATAATATTGTTCTCAGTTCAACTGACCTAATTTTCTTTCAGCAGAGATGAGCCTCTTTGCAATTAGCACTGAGAAAAAGGTTTTTCAGAGATAAAATAGGCATCTAACTGGTTCTTTGAGCCCATGAAAAAATTGGAAGGGTACGTTATTTCTGTACTGTACTCCATTTGGGTTGATTTTCAGCATCGATTTCAGTAAATTTTTATGAACCCAGAAAACATGCCCTATTTTCCACTGTTTACATAGGGTAATAGTATTGCCAGCAAAAATGGGATAGTACTTGTGCACAGGGCAAATTTTACTTCGCATAAATTGGCAGAAATCCATAAACCTTTAATATTTATGATAACCATCTCAGTGTAGTCCAGTGTTGTCAAACAGCAGATGGAGGCAATTAATTATTAAACTGAGCAATGAATAAAACTTGTAATTTTTTATTAGTAATCAAATTAGCAGGAAGGATTAATCCTGCCATATGAACATTTGGATACCTGAGGGGAAAGAAGAATTTTCAATTAATATCACATTCCCTTGACATAACAATTTGAGAGAAGAAAGGGAGGAGGGTTCTTCTAATTAATCAAATACAGAGGAATAGAATAATAAAGAAGGAGATTAATTTTTTTTTAATTGTGCCTTGCTTTCCACAGTGGAGAGCCTGCTTTCACGCACATTGCTGTTCATGTTCCATTCTGAAGAGTTCTAGTCAATAAAATGCATTTTGTTTCTTGCAAGTAACAAAATTCGCTTTGGCAGAAGAGGTTAATATTCTCCTAAAACAAAAAAAAAATATTTTCAGTCACAGAATACACCTTTGACTTCCTTCAACAGAAATCTTTGCCTTTGACATAGAAAAAAACTCTTCTGAAGAGGAAAGCTAAAGGTACAGAAAGAAAATGACACCCTTGAACCCAGACACAGACTTCAGTCCCAGCTGTGAACACTGACTGTGGCATTAGAAACGCTGTCCTGCCGCATCTATTGTTTTCTATCTTTCTGCAACCATATTAAATCCGATCATCTAAATATGACTTGTGTTAACATTGGTTAACTGGTATCCAAGGTGATGCATTTTCTTTCACATTGTGAATCACAATGCAAAAGAATACTGGTAATAGCATAGTAGCACCATTTAAAACATTTTTTTCCCCCAGTTAAACAACACACAACTTTGGAAAGAAAAACACCAGCTCTACAAGTCATGAAATTATCAGTAGAGCACAACAGACTCCCCTCCTCCTCTATTAGGTTGACATTGGAAGAAATTTAAGAATGAACTAATTTCTCTGGAAAGCAGAAGAGAACAAATTTCTTTTGTGCTTGATAGGAATAATATAAAATATGATTAAAATTACAAAAATAGTGACCATTATAATGATATTTATCAGTGATCTTTCAGCCTTTTTTGGCTGAAAGATCACTGATATCCCACTTACACATACATGCATACTGTTTTGAAAATGTAACTTTAAAAGTAAAAAAGTGCTATTTCCATAATGATACATAAAGGGCCTCCATTTGTCCAATCTGCTATGATGTAATTATTTGTTCATTTAGTGTAAATAGTCCCATAAAAACAGAGTGGGGAGCAAAGAATTGGTAAAAAAAAAATACTTTCTTTTTCTTGACTAGAATTCAAACCTGTTTGGTTGTTTGGTTTGGTTTGGTTTTTTCCTTTTTCTCTGAGATTACATACAGATTTTCATAATTTAAACACTGTTTTATATTATAAAATGGAACACTTTCCACACAGCATGGAACAGAGGGGAAGATCAAATGCTGAATTCTTCCTGCTGTGAAGAATTCTTGAAGGCTAAATTTCAACCTTCTGATCAGCTTAATGAAGGCATATGAGAGAAAGACTGAAAAGAGAGGTATATGAGGGGCAATCTCTGAAACAAACAATTGAAAAAACGTGGGTTGCAAAAGTTAATTATTTTCATTTTTGCTCTATGTATGCTTACCATTTTTATTCACTTTTATTATAAGCACAAATAATTGTTTTGCAAGCTCTAGAAGCTTGACTAGCTATAGATAAAGTTTAATTTTACTGCATTTGAGGAATAGGAAGAATAAAAGAGTTTTCAAAGCAAGGCCTCCCAAGAAAATATCTTTTTATTAGAGAGCTTGACAGTGAAAGTAGAATTTAGCAAGAAGCATTATCTAAATTACTTTCAGCAGTTATTTGTACTGCACTGTTTACTACAGTGCTTAGTGACTGCAGTTGATTGAGACTTAATTATGTTGCTAAAATAATTATAGCAATGACCCAAATCACAAGCATCTTGTGCCTATTACTCACTCTCATCTTCACCACGGTCTGAAAATTATAGTTTAGCACTTCTCTATAAAAGCCAGTAGGAAGGTTTAAGATCACCCTGAGAAAATGCCCAAGGATTACTTGTGAGTCAAGTTTTTAGGGTACTATTTTTTAATAATTAATAACTTATGTAAAAAAAAGTCTGTCTTTAAATTTATATTTTTCAAATAAATGGTGCTCAGAAATCTTCTTTAAGCGTAAAACAATGGTAAACAGGCACATATTTAAATATTTGATGAGACTTGTTGGAAGGCACTTGTCTTCCATTTTCTATTTACATTCACATTTCCTAGCAATAAGACTAAAAAGAATCAGAATCAGAAAAGTAATTTAATTTTACCTGCAAAAACTTGACAAGAAACATTAATTCAGTGCATCAGGGATTTTTATTTTCTGGGATTTTTTACCCTTCCTCAGTCTGCAAAGAGTCTAAAGGAACAGGCTTTGTACCACATTTCAGTTTCAAGGAGAAATAAATGGAGTCTTTCAACATAACTGTAACTTTTTTCTTTATTTAATGAAAAAACAGCAAAAAAGATGCTGATTTTTTTTTTCTTTCTGACAGCCTTTCTTTTCATTACAAGACATAGAAAATGCCACGATCAATCTGAAATGACCAGAAGCTGAATACTAGAAGCTGACTCTCTGAGTTACTCAGATCTCCTGTTTTTTTCAATAGTGATGCAATAAATAAAAAACATAGTGTGTCTGTGTATAACTGGAAGTCATGCAGACCACTCCAAAGAAATAGACCATCTGATTTCCTATCTCTTGTAGAGAAATACCACCACTGCAGTGTGCTTTTAATGGATCTCAGATTATGGCATCAGTGTTACACAGGCTCTTTAGAGCTGCACAGCCATCAAGTAGCCCGTAATTGACTTCCACTGAAGATAGTGAGAGCTCTAGGGCTCACAAGAGGATGGAGGAAGAACAGATGGACCCAGACTGGAGGCAGCCAAGAGGCAGTCACATAATGAACAGCTCTCTTGCCAGGCCATGTCCCAGTTTCTCAGCCATGGGACTGTAATATCAATTTCTTCTATCCTCATGAGCTGCACAACTGGTTTGCCCAATATTTACGGTATGTCTCCCAGGCAAGCTGCCTCAGTACCTGCTAAAATAAAGCTTTCATGAGAAAAAGCTTCTGTTAATGCTTTGTTCCCAGCCTCGAGCTTGATTCATAACACAAACTCTTAAATCACTTTCGTTGTAATTACACTGATTCCTCTTATGCCAGAGAATATGGGACATGGACTATGGTGACTGGTTCTGTGTTTTTTATGCTATCTGCTGTTAACACATTGCACAAGAGCTAGTGAGCCACTGGCAGTGGAGGTGTGTGGTACTGAGATGGATGGAGTTTTCCACAAGGTTTAATGTCTTGGAAAAATCAAGGTGGTGCCTTACTCAAATTTTATTAGGGCAATTCCTACTCAAAAGAGAGTTAGGTCAAGAGCTATAGTTCAGCTGAACAAAGCTGCCAGGGTTCTTAAAATCTCAGAAGATGAAGGGCTAATGTGTATGTGTCAAACGCCTATAGTTAGATAGCCATGGATTACCAACTGCTGGCAAGAACATGCTGGGAGAAAGAGCAGGATGTTGTTGGAGAAGGGGACCATAGGGAGGTAGGGCAGCATTTTTCTGGGATGAGCATCTTTGTTCTGTCTCCTGGAGACAAGAACAACAGCACAGTGCAAGTGTAGAAGTGAAGTCAAGAAGCAGGCATGGCCTGTAGAGCAAAGGCAAACTCATTATGGGGTATCAAAACCACCAAAGCCCCTAAAAGCACTGTGATCCTTTTCCAGAAAGGTCTGTAAGGAGGAAATGTGTATGATAACTAGCTTGCATAGAAAGCCAGAAATGTAGCTCCAGAGCAGGGGAAACTTGTCTGTAAATAAACAAACCCATACAACCCAGCTGGCACCCTCAGGACCTTTGACTCCCTTTGATCACCTTGATCAACACTGGAGCCAGGAATGATGATCCTTCTTCCTTTCTTCCGTTCTTCCTTTCTTCCTTTCTTCCTTTCTTCCTTTCTTCCTTTCTTCCTTTCTTCCTTTCTTCTTTTCTTCCTTTCCTCCTTTAATCTTCTTTTTCTCTCTCTCCTCTCTTCTCTCTCCGCTTTCACTCTACCCACTGCCATGTGCTTCTACTAGATAAGGGAATAGTTTATATCAATTTCATCCTTTTATACTAGAGATCTTAACTATGGCTAACAGCAAAATAACCCCTACTTGCCAGGATGTCTCACACTATTTAACTCACTTTGTCTTCTGCAGAAATATTGTCTGACACTTTTTCTATTTGTATTTATAATTATGTCACTGAATGTAGGAGAATAAGAGGTTCAGAGAAGAGAAGCAGAAAAATTGTGAGCCTTATGAAAGCAGAGGAGAAACAAAGGTCTTAAAAGAAAAAAAAAATTGATGACAAAACTTCAGAATAAGTGATGACATGTCAAAATATGTCCTCATTTAGAATATAGGACTAAATTCAAAGTAAACTAAAAGTAAAAATTTAATCTGTGATATTATATACTTCGATGGAAATTAATTTTTCAAAACCTTTAATTCATGTTCTACCATTTATAGAGTCATCTTTGTAAATTTAATCTCAGGTTCTCAGATAACTCTACAAAAATTGCTACTGACAGGGTTTGCCTCTTCATTAGTGTTAAGCTCAGTCTCATTCCCAAACAGCATTTTTTCTCCAGGTGAAAAAGGAAATTTTATTCAGGGTGGCAATGTCTCCTGCATAAACAACATTTGATTACCGTTTTATCATGATACTTAGGGAAGAAAAAAAAATCCCCCATAAAAGCTTTCTAAACCTTTACAACTTATTTGTATATATATTTTAGATTAAAATGTTTGTCTTTAAAAAACAGGGCAAATACATTATTTTTCATGCTTTTGGTATGAACCCAGTAGTTATAGATTTAATCTCTTGACGACTAGTTTGTAACCAATCAACTGAAACTGTCTTGAGGCAGAATGAGAGGCTTGTGCTTTAGTTTCCCCCAGTTTAACACACAAGATTATCTTCTGCTGCATTTACTCAGTGAATGTGGTTGGCAGATAGGTACATGCTGATGCTCACAGCTCAATGAGGAAATTGAACATGAGGTTGCCAAGCTACACTTTTTAAAAATATTGGGCTTGAACAGCACACGATAACTATAGGGCACTGTGTTACTTTGCTTTCATAAATTATACAGCAGTAGAGGCAGACTGTTTCAATTTAAACTATCCCAATACCCTCAAAGAGAGTTGGTTTTCACCTATTCCAGCAAAATGAGGAACTGTTGTTGATTTCAGAGTAACATTCAAAATACTAGGGCTTTGCCTTGTGTGAACAAACTGCCTGGGCAGTATGCACTTACAAAATGTCAATATAAAATTAATTTTCACTTGTTTTCTAATCAAAGTTTCACATTGAGCTAATAGTTTCTCCTATGCCTTTTCTTGTCCAGGGTAAATCAGAAATAAATTCATTTATTTAATATTATTATAATATTATATATTATGGAATGTAGTTTTTCATGAGAAGTCTTTCTAAAATCAGACTAAAAATAGATAGAAGTTATTAATTTTCTATTTCAGTTGCTAAAACAGAGGTAAATATTTTTAATGTGTATGTTTTTTTAGCTATCAAAACTGTTCAGACAATTTTGTAAGAGTGTCACTGGAGTAATAAATATGTACAACCTCAATGGAAGATTGCTTTTTGTGCACCTTATTGTTCATGTTTAGATGTCCATGTGCTGCAGAATAGTTACAAAATCATTTTACAGAAGAAAATTTGCAGACTGGATTGATAAATCCCCACATAATAAACTGTACCTTTGTGACCCTACAGACTCAGACTGTCCTTGATTTTGCTAGGTCTCTGGTGGCATACCCATTTTGTAGTTTATGTCCCTATTATTATTGAAGTATTTAAATGGTATTTTCTGCATTGTTTTATCTACTATTTGTTTAATCCTTGTTATCCTCATTTTCCTCATTAGTCCAGTAGGTTAATAGTGTTACCAACATTGCTATCTATAAAGTGTTTAAGTTCTTCAGTGTTTTTCTTCAACCTTCTTCTCCATTAATTCATTCAAAAAATTAGAGAAATGTTATCACAGCATCCCCTCTACATAGGTGCCAAAACAAACTGTCAAGAAATCGGTCAGCTGTTACTTGTAAAAGTATCATTTTGTAGAAAGCAATGCTCAGACACCTTGGTTGAAGCAGTTTGCAAACAGCAACTGAGAGATGCTCCTTTTTGAATTAAGTTGAAACCGAGGCAGCTGCAAGGAACACAAGCCACCAGATGGCAGCACGATTGGCAGCGTTCCCTTGGGAAAGGAGAGGATACACTTCAGGGACAGGTACCTGGTTAGGGACATGCTCTTATTCACCTTTACACACCAGTAAAACATATCAGCTGCTTGTAGCTCTTTGCCTGCATGCTCCTGCTCACAGCAGAAGGAAATCCTAATTTTTTTGTTGGAAAACATGTAATGTGAGATTGCTTTCTCAAAAAGCGCCAATCCCTTGAGATTACTGCTTTACTATATTTATCCTTCTTCTCTGAGACAAAAGAATCCTTAATATCTTATGCTGAATTTTGAGGTTTTTTTCTCATTATTTAAAATTAAAAAAAAGAGAAAATATCCTGAATTAATTTTCATGTCATTTTCTCCCAGAATTTGACAAGTACCCAGAGTATCCTCTATTTTTTCTTAACCTTTATTTTTCTTAGAATTGCATGCTGAATTTTTTTCATAAATAAGGCTTTTTTTTTTGTGTCAGAGCTCAAAGAACCATCCCAGCCTCAACTTGGTTGTCAATAGTTAGAAAGATTTAAGGGATTATGAAGTGCTGAAGGAAGGTCTTCCCACTTTTTTTCAGTCCTAGTTCTCTGTGTTTTTTCCCAGTGCTCACTTTTAATAAATTCACTCCTCTGGTGTTGCCAAATTTCTTTACAGGAATCAAGGATCACTGCTGTTCTATTCAGTTTTGTGTACTAGCTCTGTGAAGAGTCTTCAGAAATTACCTGAATTATGTTTCTTCCCAGACTGTGGACAAACAATGACAAGCTATTGAGTACTTCAGCTTTAATGACTTGCATGTGAAGTGGTTACATGGCTTTCACTAACCTTGCAAAATAGGCCTTGAGAGAAACAAATGTTAGTTGAAAATACAAAATGCATTTTCTGTAGTCTAGAGGAAGAAATTTATTTCTCTGAAAGTAGAATTAATCTTGAGAGATACTGTTATGTTTTAGTATGCTAATTTAAATTATTTGAGTTGCACTGATGAAACCACTTTTTTTTTTTTTTTCCAATTAGACATATTTAAATACTTTAATTTTCTCTCTTATTTGTATACCTAGACTCTAGACAACTGTCATTGGCACTGAAAAGAAAGTGGAAAGCTAGAATTTTTCCTCTTTTCTCTAACATTGACATCCTTTGGTATTGGGATTTCTTGGGGTATCTTCTTTTACTCCACATTAAAAAAAATATATATCCTAAATACTGTAACTGCATTCTTAGTGTGTTCCGGTGAAATCTTAACCTAAACTGCTCCAAAAATTCATAGATTGTGCAAACTGTGAAAAGTGCCCACATTGCCAAAGAGTCTGTGAGCCATTTCAGAAGTCACACACTCAGCAGGAACCTGTATTCAAGTTCTCAGCACTCAGCTCCCTTTGGCTTTTTGATTATTTACTTTTCTTTGCATAGCACAGCCTGTGGTGATTGACTTGAGCACAAACAATTGTCCTGAGACGCCAGGAGCAAAGCAAGCCTCTGTAAGATAGGAAAGGGAGACATCAAACAAAATGCATTCCCTCACACAAAAATGGACAATACCTGACAAATGGCACATTCTGACCTGCTTCAGCTGCAATTTAGTATATTTTACACTGCAACAGCAAAATCTTACTACTTTTGTTATCCCTGTGCAATAGGTTTAATATAAATTCTTTTTTTCTTTTTCTTTCTTTTTCTTTCTTTTTCTTTCTTTTTCTTTCTTTTTCTTCCTTCCTTCCTTCCTTCCTTCCTTCCTTCCTTCCTTCCTTCCTTCCTTCCTTCCTTCCTTCCTTCCTTCCTTCCTTCCTTCCTTCCTTCCTTCCTTCCTTCCTTCCTTCCTTCCTTCCTTCCTTCCTTCCTTCCTTCCTCCCTTCCTCCCTTCCTCCCTTCCTCCCTTCCTCCCTTCCTCCCTTCCTCCCTTCCTCCCTTCCTCCCTCCCTCCCTCCCTCCCTCCCTCCCTCCCTCCCTCCCTCCCTTCCTTCCTCCCTCCCTTCCTTCCTTCCTCCCTCCCTTCCTTCCTTCCTCCCTTCCTTCCTTCCTTCCTTCCTTCCTTCCTTCCTTCCTTCCTTCCTTCCTTCCTTCCTTCCTTCCTTCCTTCCTTCCTTCCTTCCTTCCTTCCTTCCTTCCTTCCTTCCTTCCTTCTCTTCTACAGTGAGTTTATGTCCCAGTAAAAAAAAAAAAAAAATTAAAAGTACCACTTGCCCCACATTAAAAAAAATGTTGACTATCAAAAAAATGTTACTCGGACACAAGTAGGAAAAAATGCTTAATTTTTTTTTTTTGTTAGAAATTAGAATGGAGATTGTGGAAAGAAGGAAAATTAAGGGGGAAAAATGAAGCTGCATGCTGACTCTTGGCTCAGGACAGGGACACCTGACCAGTGGGCAAAGGTAATCATAACCCCAAGGCAATACAGCATGGGAGCAGATCAGGGCAGATCTCTTCTTTCATT
The DNA here is from genome assembly GCA_039654755.1 of Calcarius lapponicus. Lineage (NCBI taxonomy): Eukaryota > Metazoa > Chordata > Aves > Passeriformes > Fringillidae > Calcarius > Calcarius lapponicus. The sequence goes on along the minus strand of CM077464.1, from coordinate 115,015,300 downwards.
AAGTAGAGAGACCCAGCTGAAATTTGGGACATCTGTTTCAGCCCTCATTTTGCTAGGAGTTTCTGGAAAACTGTCTCCCAAATGAGAACATTTAATTCATAACTCAGTATCCCTCTGCAAAAGATGAGATGTTCTTTATATATATATATATATATATATATATATATATGAAAAGACATTTACTGACAGCTTTCCATTCCCCCCTCCAACCTCTCACCCGCCATTCAATAGTGTGCTACTCACTTTATTAAATCCTGCAGGGGAAAAACTGTCCACTTATTTTTGATGTCTTTGTTTTTGCATTTAATGAGGATGGCTGCTAGATGTCATTCGTTCTTATTTGATATTATGACACTTACTGATAGGTTTCAACAGAAATGTAAATCCTACTGAGTAGAAGGACCCAGTTACAACACACTGTTCACCTGTCATGGCTCAATGTTGCCATTTAAATAAAACTGACCTATGTGTTAATGGAGCCATAACCTCTGCTTTAGTGTAAACTGTGTCTCAGTCAAAAATAGAGATGGAAAAAGAAAATATACTCTGCTGCACCAAAGGTGAAATGTTACTGTAGAAGGTAATAGTTTAGCAAAATGTTTAGAGCTTGGCAAAACATCAAAGTACTTGCTGAAATTATGGTTTCATATTGAGCTGGATATTTTCAGGACAGTGTAAGTACATATGTATAGATGCCTTAGGTCAGATTAAAGATCCATCTTTCCCAGAATCCTCCCTCTGAATGGGGTCAGCACTGCTTAAGGAAAACCTCCTTTTAACAGCAGAGAAATGAAAAATCCTTGCAATTTGCAGCTTAGGGACTGCCTCAGCCAAAAGATCTGTTTTTAATAGCAGTTTCTAGGGTAATTTTCCCATGCATTTATCTAATCTTTTATGAACCTATTTATGCTTTTGGACTGTAAATATCTTGGCACGGACTTCAGCTGTTGACTGCTTTCTGCTTGAAAAAACTGTCTTTTATGTGTTTCCAGCATGCTGTCTGACCCTTTTATTTGCTGTGTTCTTGTATGGCTAGAAGAAAAATTATCACTCTCTATTTGTTTTCATCCCACTACGTAAAACCTCCCTTATGCCTTCTTCTGGTCATTGCTTTTCTTTATGCAGTGTCACAGTCTATTCGATGTCTCCTAGTACAGGTGTCACCTCAGCCCCTCAATCATCATTTATAACCATTTATATACCTTTTTACCATTTGAAGAAGAGGGGCAGAATACAAATATTCCAGACTGCATATAATCTAAGTGCAAAAAACAAAGGAAATTGTCCTTTGTATTAATGTATGAAGTAATTCCTTCCATTCATACTCTTTTAACTGAATGCAATTATTCATATCCAACGTTTTTCATCCAACTAGTCACAAGACTAGCAAGATGATCTTAAAGGTACAACACCAGCTTGTTTATAGCTCATTATTTTCAGCATGTGTATCTACTATGTACAACTTTTTGCCTACTCTATGTAGATTTCTTTAAAAATTTTCCTTTCAATATTCTGTCATTCAGAAGATCCACTGAACTGCAGAACCATGGTACCATTTTAGATAGAAATGTTTAAGTAAACTGAATGTATACTTGGATATATCTGAAAATATAATCCAGGTAAGGTTTGCATTAAGAAACAGTTTCTTTAGTTGAGCAATTGATATAGTTAGAAAAATTGACATATTCTTATGATAAGCCACACACTGGTTCTGACAGGCAGAGAAATAATCAAGCAAATCCAAAACTAGTTTGGGAACATTAACCTGTGAATTATGGTAATCCATTATACACTTTGAGAAAATTACTTAGTGATAACATGGCATAATGGGATACAAATGAGCAAAAAGATGACAAGTTCAGCGGGCATGTGGAAAAAAGTTTTGCATTTGTGAGGGAATGAACTTTTAGCAGCCTGTGAGAAGCAGGACTTGTGATGTCTCCAGTCTCAGCATCTTTTACATTGTCATTTTTAGCATTTAATAGAATTTTAGTCCCCATTTTTTCTATTGAGGCTGCCCTGCAGATCTCCCTTAAAGATTCAGATTTTGAGGGTTAAGTTAGAAGGCATAGGTGTTGTATGAAAACCAGTGTTTAATTGTTCTTTGTGTGCTTCTGTCCTTAATAAGTTGATTGCTGGGAGAATCTGCAAGTGGCAGGATTCCCCTACTAGTTTTCATGGATCCTACATAAGCATATTATTTTTTGTCAGAAATGTGAATTAGCATAATGACACTCAACTAGTGCAATTGCTGTGTATGACAATAATTTCTTACATACAATCTGCAGAACTTAGACATGCAGGTAGTAGTGAAAAAACATTCCTGAAAAATACATCTCCATTTTTGACCTCTCATTCCTGGTTGTCAAGGAGATGTTAACTCCTGTCTCTGTTGTTGTTGTGGAGAGGCTTAATGCTTTTTTTTCCCCAAAGTTAATGATATTGTTCTCGATTTATACATAGCTGCTTATTTGATCTGTCTGTCCAGACCTATTGAAAGTTAGAGGGCCTGAAAATTGTACACTTTTACAACTGTAAAAATGTATCAGCTGGTTTCTTAAAAAGATACTTCTTGCCACCTTGGTCTTTTTAACTGCAATAATGCTATTAACAGTTTGATTTGCAATTTGTTTGGATGTTTTTCAATCACAGCATAAAAGGCATCAAAACCTAGAAATTTAATATGAAAGCCTTAAAAAAACTTCAAATGGGTAGTCCTATACCTTAAGTGTGCCATATGTTTAAATGGAGTTCAAATACAAAAAACAAAAATTAATCATATAAACATTGCCTGGGAAAAAAAAATAGAAAAAGAGAGAGAGAGAGATAGAGGCAGAGAGAAAGTGGTAATGCCCAGTTTGCTGTTCACAGAGTGATACATGTGAATAATTAAAAAAAAAATATTAAATGAAAAAATTAAGAAAAATATAAAGGCCGAACAGGTCTATCCAAGTAACTGCTGTTTAGGGAAGTGCATGAATAAACATAATTTATTTTGAGAATGTAGAAAATTACTTTCATGTCAACACTGGTCTAAATGCTTCATCTCACCGTGTAAGATTTTCAAGATTTCTATACAATTAACGACCTTACAATATTGATTTTCTTGTAATGAACTCAGCCAAGAGAACTCAACTTCCTAATTCCATGAGAATAACCCTTTAGCATACTAGCAGTGAAATCACACTAATTCAAAAGTATAAAATTAAGACAAACCTGTAGAAATGGTGCCCATTCTGTTTTCTAAGGTGTGGAAAGTTTTTAATTCTTGACAATGCAAATGGCAGTTTAGCAAGCTCAGAACTGCACAGGAACAAAGCATGAGTGTCCTTTAAAGGTGGCTGATTGTAGATTTGAAGTGAGGAAAAAATATAAGCTACATTAGAAGGAACGTTATTTCAATAGTTTGAAATAAATTTACACTAGTAGTAAAACTAAATTAAAACTGCACTATCTTAAGGTAATATTTGATTAACTTATAGTTGATTTCTCACCAGTTCCTACATACACTGAATCTTTGTATTTCAGTTCTGAATTAGAAATAGCCCTAAAATAGAGATATTTTGCACAGAGATGGAAATGTAAAGTGCAGGCAAATAGATGATATTGATTTAAACAGTTCCATCAAAACGTTATTCATGTCTAGATTTATGAAAAAAAGTTCTGTAGAAGCTGGCCCTGGATTCAGAGTTGGGGTTTTTGGTCAGGATGAGGACAGATGGAAGGGCACTGAAACTTCTGCACAGGCTAACCAGAGCACGGCATCAGGCCCATATGAATAAAGAGTCATTCACTGCTTGATTTATTTCCATGTGTCAATTTCATTGCTGATATTTGGATAGGTAGTATGATGTTACCAATAGCTAAGTGTTCTGTCTTGGCAAAAGGAAAGATCTAAGGAAGGCATTAAGGGATTCAAAGATGCGCCCACCAACCAGAGTTTCTTGGAACTACATTTTACATAAAATATGTCACTATATCACTTTTTGTTCAAGATTCTGCTTTTCTTTTAAAATTAAGATGCACAGCAGAAGGTTATTTCATACAAGTAAAAGTTAGGTAATAAATACAGCCTCCCTGAAAATAAAATACCTTTCAAAATATATAACCTTCTTTTATGTCACTTCCACACACACTGCTGGAAATACTTCGTGCTAGGTTTGAGATATATTCTACTGTAAAAAAGAACTTAAATGTATGGGGTTTTTTCCCTAAAGATGATTGAATTGAAGTATGAATACAAAAAATAAACTGAAAATGCTAAAGTAGTGACATAAGTTTAAAAATATGTATGGAGATTATACATATGTGGAAACTCTAAGGATCCCCTGCTCCTGCCTCCTCCCTTCACCTCCATTAATAGTGGAAACACCTTATAAAAAATTAATTCAAATTCAGAAATAACTCAAGATTAGGATATTGGCCATGAGACTGCTAAAATTGTTTAAAAGTTAATCTGTATGTAATTCTTTGCAGAAACAGGATGAATAATATGATTTTATTTCTTCCTGTTTGACCTACAGTTTATATCTCTTTTTGCTATAACTTAGAAACAGGAAATTAATAAAAACTAAATCAGAAAAAAAGGTGCAAAAAATTACTCTTCTAAACAGCATGTTCCTATATTTCTTCATCATTCTAATTCCTCTTACATTGTCTAAAAGTTTCAAGGGACCTTTTCTGGTCTCTTAATAGTAAATGCCTGTTAATATGCTATATAGTTATCCCATGAATAATGGCCAAAGAAAGATCCTAAAGGTTTGAACAACTTCCATAGTTTACTTCCATAGTTTACTTTCATAGTTTACTGCCATGATGCAAAAAGACAGCCATTGTACTGGAGTGCCAAAACTCAATGCTCTAATATATCCACTAAGTAAAGAGTTTAGAAGGGAATTACTAATTAGGATTGTAAACAACACAGTAAAAGCAAGCCAAATGTGCTGTGGATTTGGGTTTGTTGTGGTTTTTTACAACAGTTTTGACAAAACAAGCAGAAAAAAACCCATAACACCTTGTGAATCAGTATGGGGTTTTTTGTCTGTTTTTATATTTTTGCCAGGTCTGTCTCATTTCTGCAAACAATATTCATAGTTACCACCCAGTCTTCAGATTATCTGCCCAGCATTCCAGAATGCTAAACAATCAAAGGAAGTACAACTTTTCTGCAGGGGAAGAAAAACATCTTTATTCCAAATAATGGACAATAAAATTTTATGAAAGAAAATTGAATGACCTGAGTTTTCAGATGGAAAAAAAGCTTTCAACTTGTTTCTGATGAATTTAAAGCTGTGTATGATCTGTAGTCCGAAAATTAAATTTCTGCTGCAATGTCAATAAACATTGTATAAAATGTCACACAATGCTTCTGGAAAAAATGGGTTAGTCATTAACATATTAAGCATAATGATCATTTGGTATACAGTGAGTGCAAGATAATTGCAAACTGTTTCAAATAATTGATCAGTTTTCAAGATCACTAAGTATCTCTGCAACTGTGAAAACTAACAAATAAATAGCAAATGTCAAAGTATAAGATTTGCACAAGCTGGTAAGGAAGCTCAGTATTTGCTATTTGAGGAGCCTAGGAAAAAGATTTCAAAGATGTTATCAGTTTTCATCTGTGAGCAAGGAAATGAAATCAATCATCATGTGATAATCATCAGGGCATTCCTTAACTGACAACTGCTTGGAAAAGTACAAGACAAAGTTATTCTGGTCTGTTTGACTGATGAAGTTGTAGAGACATGAACAGAAAATCAATCAGCCTTCTCTTCTGGGTACAGTACAAGTGATATAAATTTTGTTGAATAGCAAATCTAGGAAAAAAAACTGCGAGCAGAATCTAAACTTTATTACAAACTTTGTTACTCATGAGTGCTTTGAGTCTATGGTGGAGATGGTCTGCATACGATAATGATCTTATGTAAATTTGATGATCTTATGTAAATTTTTATGATCTTATGTAAATTTAGCTACCTGAAAAGTCATCAACATCTTCAAATCCAAAACATGTATATCCTTAGTCAAAGATGCTTACAAAGGAAACTTGCAATTGCAAGCACTTGCTATAGCAAATGCACTTAAATTGGGCAATCTATTAACTGGACACTCTAACATCATGGTTACTGCACAATCACATTAATAGAGTAACATAATTAGAACAACTTTGCTGACCAAAACTGCACAGTGATGATGTGGCAGTGTAATTGAGAGGAGGAAAGAAACCCTGTGGATTACTGTGTGGAGGATTCTCATGATGCAGCTGAAATATCATAAACGCTATCATAGTGTTAATCTTGCCTCATGTAACATAGCCCAGCTCTGTACCGAAGACCCAAGACCCATTCCAAATGCCACAGCACTGCTCTTTAATGCTAATAAATTCTAAGGAAGCACTTGAGGTCATAAGTAATTTTAGTTCTGCACAGTGCATAACAAAATAGGAAATCAGAACATTAAAAAGCAAGTGTTCAGTAATATGTAGTTTTACCCATGGGTTGTTCAGCATATTTTGAAATAGATGAACTCTGAGTAAAATAGCCAAGGGAAACAGGCAGTAGTTTGCTCATTACTTCCACTGGAATATTCTTCCTCAGAGTGCATAAGTGTATGTGTTAATGCCGAGTGGCTTTAACAAAAATCAGTTGAAAACAGTTAAATATTAAATCTCCATGCCAGTTATAGAATGGATTCAAATCTATGTTAGGATTGAGTCACTTACCTCCTCAAAGAGTTTGATTAACATAATTTTCCATTCAACTTCCAAGAATGTCAACTTCTGTACTCAAAATTCTGCATAATCTCTCCTCCTTTCCTTTAACTCCATTATTCATTCCAGAAATCTCATTCTGGATGGCTGTTGCCTCAGTGTAATGTATTTTGTTTTCCAGGACATCCTTCTCTTTAAAATTTTCAGATAGTCGTATCCTGGTTTACATTTCTATTTTCATTTCCTTTTGTGACTGTCACAGTCCCAATGGTCTCTGCAATTTTCCCACCTTATTGCTTTGCTCTTCTTTATTCATGTTTCCTTCTGGCTTTTGAGAAGGTGTCTGTCATATGCTATCTGCCAACTACTCCTCTTTAAACTTACCTGTAAACAATTTTTTTGTTTGCTTTGGGGTGTGGGAATTTTTGGTTCTGGTTTTATTTTTGTTGTTTTTTTTTTCTGTTTGTTTGTTTGTTAGTTTTAATTATTGGAAGAGTTGTGGGGGGTTGGGGTTTTTTGTTTGGGTTATTTTTCTTTTGGTTTGATTTTTTGGGTTATTTTGGGGTTTTGGTGGGTTTTTTTTGTTTTTGTTGTTGTTGTTGTTCTTGTTGTTTTGGGGGATTTTTGTAAGTAATTTCATCTCTGGTAATTTTACTGATATATATAGTATATATATCCACTAAAGTGTTGGGATGCTCAGATCCTTTGTGTGATGTCAGGTCATTATTATTTGAACTTAATGGAAGTAATAAAATACCTTTTAAGTACTTGAAATCAACTAATAGTCTTCTTTCTAATTTTTTTTTATTTGTTTGCTATGGAAGACTGAGTTTATTAATGATAAACCATTGTTTTACCTCATAACATGCTAATTTATATTGGTATTAGAATAAATAGTCTGATGAATACCTTAGTCTGATGATACATTAGTCTGATGAATACTTAATTGTCTTGTTCAGACTTAGGTAGTGCTTTATAGCAATAAATGTCTTATCTTTTGAATCTGCAGAGCAAAACTAGCCCAGCTGCCAAATTTAAGGTTGTAAGACTACCTGGATCAGGATTTTTTAACATAACTCCACTAATTAGCAGTGGATTCTTAAAGTCCTTGTATGCTAAGAAAGAAATGTTTACTGATTTTGCTGTGTGTTACTAATGTAAAAACTGAAATTGTTGCTTGTTCAATGCTAGTGCAACAATTTTCTTCTAGTTTTCCCCCTTGATGAAAATCAGATTTGGAAGTAGACACCTGAATAAGGAGACATGGCCTGGCATAAGAATCAGCAATTCACAATGTACATCAAGCAATTGCCAATCATTTTGATGTTGCCTATCTCTAAACTGATGATGAAAATTTGTGTACTTCAGAATCATCCCCAGGCACTTATGATTCAGGCTTACACAAATAGCCTTGTAATAGCAAATTTCAGGAATATTAAATAATTCACCTTTATGTTCATGCTATTATTCTATAACACAATTGCAAAAACAGAGACATAATTTTTAATTTTTTAAGTGTTTAAAAGAGTTTATCAAAAGATTTTTATACATTGAAGTAGCCCATGTTTAGATGTGTTTTGCTTCATAGCCTGTTGTCACCCAGCCAGTTAAGAGAAAGCCAGTGCCTCTGCTGTTGAATTAAATGAAATTAAGAGCGCTCTATGTTAAAGATCTGCTTGACATTAGCTGAAAAATCTAAACAAACAGACAAAAGAAAGACTTTCTTTATTGATATCTATTGGTCTATATTTTTATTTAATGTTTGAACTGGGTTATTTATCTCCTTTTTAGATTAAATACTAAAGAGGACTAATTTTCTCCTTACTGCCAACACAAGATTTTTGTCTTTGTTTAGTTCTCTTGGAGAAACACTGTCTTTTTAGATAAACTAAGGAGCATTTTTACTTCAGCTCCCGCAGTCATTCACGCATTAATATAAAGTTATGAATAGGCTTTATAACTTTGATACTAACATACCAAAAGCCATTTAATTAAGTATTAATAACACAATCATTTATAAATGCAATATTTAATGTTTTACAAGAGATACACAATAAAAAATTTCATTTATGTACTTTCATATTTTTCAAGGATAAAATTGAAGCATTCTTTTAGATGTATAACTTCTCACATTGAAGACTGAAGGAGAATTTCAAGGGATTGTTTCTTTGAAGGACAATTGTCCACAATTTCTCCACTTTGTCCATAATTGTCCATAATTGTCCACTTTGCTTCCTTATTTTCCCCTCTCTAATTCAAGCTGATAAAAGACAGAGGAATGCCACAGTTGAAGCTATAGTTGAAGAAAAAACAAAAAAGTACAACAATTTCCCTCTTAAAGACCCCAAAACCTCAGGAGATTTATTTTCACTGTTGATACACAATGCAGCAATGACACTCTGCCCAAGTACACATAGAGACATTTTCCTTACAAATTTATTCTTTCTTTGTAGTCTCATTTGATGCAAAATAACAATAATCTGGCCTGTAAGTACATGTTTCCCCAATGTGAATGGAAAGCAGCAGCAGCCATTACTGCCTATTTTAGAGAAAAACTAGCATTTTATAGCCTTTTCCAGCGAATTGATCTTCTTTCTCCTTTAATTCAGCAGGAAAATTGGCTTCTGTTCCCTATGAAAAAAGCAGAAAAGCTACTTGGTTTAGCCTAGTAACAAAAGCAAAGTGCTACTTATAGTTTTCTCTTTAATGCATCTCTTTATTGAAGAAATATTAATTTTGTGAAGAGCCATGCATTAAGGGGAAATGAGAATCAGTGAAGTATAATAGAAGGGGAGGGTATGAAGATAATTTTTGAGATAGATATATATAGATGGAAGGGAGAAACTGAACCCTAGAAAAATGACAAGTACAAAAATAGCATCAGATGTCAATCATCAAAAACTAACGCAAAGACTGTTTTTCATATCCACACATTTTCCTTATAACTCCTTAAATCACGAGTTTACTATACATGCCACACGAGCTATGAAGGTTGAAAATATCCTGTATGTATTAAAAAAACAATTTAATCCTACAAAATCCTGCTGATTTTGACCCTTTGCAAAACAAGACCCAAATCTCTATAAATTTAATCAATCTGTCTGACCACTACAGACATTCAACTAGTCAATAACAATTTGTTTGGTGAAAACACAACAGGTAAAGGTCAATTGTAGCTTTGCCTTTAGTTACAGCTGTTACACAGTTTACAGTCATGCTCAGTGCATGTTCACATATCTGCCACTTTTTAATAAGAATCCATTTGTGTTATTACTTATTGCCTTTCTTGTTTGAAAAAGAGTTTTCTAAAAATGACAAGTAGCTTGGATGAAGCCTTCTATGGTGTCAATATTGGTAACTGAATTCAGCTGTAAGGATAGCAGTATGGGATCAAAGACAAAGCTACATTGGAAATTAAGGCAACACCTACATGTCACTATTCTGTCAAGAGTCAAAGACTTTGAAAAACAAATGCATAAGTAAAAAATGAAATATTCTGAAAATTTATCACCACTTTAGAATAACAGAATATTTGGGGTTGAAAGGGATCTCTGGAGGTCAGAGGTTAGACTAGATGACCTCTAGTCTAACCCCACTGTTAAAGCAGGTTGCACAGGCTCATGTCTGGATGGATTTTGAATAGCCTGTTGCAGTGCTCTGTCACACTCAAAGTAAATAAGTTTGCCCTCGTATTTAGTCAGAACTTTTTCTGTTTCGGTTTGTACCTGTTGTTAATTTTTGAGTCGCTGGGCACCACTTAAAAGATTCTGTTCCCATCCTGTTGACAGCTGCCCTAAAGATATTTGTAGACATTGATATGATCCCCTCCCAATCTTCTCTTCTCAAGGCTAAACAGACCCAGCTCTCTCAGCCTCTCCTCAAAATAGAGATGCTTTATTCTCCTTTTTATCTTCATAGCTCTCCTCTGGACCCTCTCCAATCCCTTGTCTTGGCCACTACTTGCTCATGGTAACTTGTCCGTCAGGACCCCCAAGTCTTCCTCCACAGAGCTGCTTTGTACCTGTCCTGGTATGCTGGAGTATTCTTCCTCAGATTCAGGATCCTGCATTGCCTTTGTAGAACTTCACTAGGTTCCTCTGCGCCCAGATCTCCAGCCTGTCCAGGTCTTGCTGGGTGGCAGCATTGCCTTCTGGTGAATCAGCCACTCCTCCAAGTCTCATATCATCAGCAACCTTGTTGAGGGCACACTCTGTTGTTTCATCCAGGTCATTGACAGCAAATTTGAAGACAACCGTACCCAGTACAATCCCCTGACGAACACAGCTAGCTGCAGGCCTCCAGCTGGACTCTGCACTGCTGATCAGAACCCCCTGAGCTCGGCCAATCAGCCAGTTCTCAATCCACCTCACCGTCCTCTCATCTAACCCACACTTCCTGAGTTTTCCTGTGCAGGTATTATGGGAGACAGTGCCAAAAGCCTTGCTGGAGCCAAGCTATACTGGTCTTGTCTCATGCACTCAGCCACTTGTGCCATCATAGAGGGCTATCAGCGTGGTCACGCACAATTTCTCCCTGGTGAATCCATGCTGACTACTCCTGATAACTTTCTTTTGCTCCACACACTCAAAGGTGAGCCCCGGAATGAACTGCCCCATCACCTTTCCAGGCACAAACGTGAGGCTGATTGTCCTGTGCTTTCCTGTGTCCTCTCCCATGTCCTTTTTTAAAACTCTAGTGACATTAGCTTTCCCTGAAATCCTCATTCTTATTGTCCTTTATACCCTTTGACAGATTTAATTCCAAATGGACCTCATCCTTCCTTGTCACATCCTTGCACACTCCAACAGCATTCCTGTGTTACTCCCAAGCGGCCTGTCCCTTTTTCCACGTGCCATACACTTCCTTCTTCTGTTTGAATTTTGCATTTATTATAAGTAATACCATTGTTTAAAAATCAGACTGCTGATACTGCATTGTGCTGTGATCCTAATAGAACTAAGGCATATTTTTTCATAGACTCTTTTAAATACTGAGTATACTATAGTACTTAAGCAGAGAGGGAAAATTATTCATTTTAAAATTCACTTCAAAATATCATTTATCCCTATCTTTGATAATTGCAAAGAATTTCCATATTCTAATCTCTATATTTTAAAATGACAGATAAAGAAGCAAGATAAAACTTCTGAAAGTGATGAAAGTGGTATTTTCTGTTAATTTTTTTATCCTTTGACTTGTTTTTCATTATTTTTCAATGAGGTAAATATAACTAAGTGCTCATATAATGTCTGAAAATGGTTCTAAGAAACATTTTGCCAATGAATGTTTTCAGAAACTTAACCTGTATATTTTTAATCCTAAATTCTTCCAATCTCTAACAAATGTGAACTAATTCTTTAAAATAAAAGTACATTTTCTAACAAACAAAATTAATTTAGCTCCAAGAAATCATGCTGAACTTATTCCAAGTATATTTCTAATAAACTTATATATGACTTGGAGTTGATTTAAAGCTTCTTCTGGTCTGGAACAAAGGTTATGGAGTAAAGTCATTTTCCTGCAAATTTATTTGTAGGGAAAAAAAAATAATTAAGAAGAATTTAAATCCTTGTACCTTAATAATGTTTTTCATGTGTGGTCCAGATAACTTGGAGTTTTAGTTTTGTGCGAGTAAAAGGTACTTGTTTTGGATTATATAGAATGGAAGGTGGTCTAAGCATCTGTAGATATATGATAGGACTGTGCACAGTGGAATGGGGTATCTTGCAAAATAGTTTTGAATAGTTTTACGTTGGGTAAAAGATTTAAGTGCTCTCTAAAGTGCCTGGAGACTTAATTTTATAGGCAATAGAATAGTACAGAAATAAGATAAGGACAGTAATGTTTCCACCAACTACTGTCTTGCAAGTTTCTTTTTACTTTCCCCTTAACTGAGATTAATTCTGCAATATGACTGACACAGGCTCTCAGAACTTGGTTGTGTGTGATTCTGTGTAAACACAAAACTAGAGAGGCGCTGTAGCAATATGAACATGTCTGTGATGTGAGTAGTCTGGCAAAGGATCACAAAGGTGGTGAAGGGACTGAAGCTTCTTTTGCATTCTGTTTACAGCCTGGGTGACAGAAAACTCAGAGGGAGTCTTCTGTGTTTATAGATCTGATGGGAGACAGTGAAGAAGAGGGAGCCAGACTTCTCAGCAGCACGCATTGACAGGACAAGGGGCAATAGATACAAACTAAAAGACACAAACCACCATCTGAACAGAAGATGTATGAGAGAAACTAGACACTGGAAAAGGTTTCCCAGGAAGGTTTACAGTCTCTGCCTCTGGAGATACTAAATATTTTACTACACATGGTTCTGGGCAATCTGTTCTAGCTGATTCTGCATGAGCATGGAGTAGGAGATAGCAGGAGAGATTCATGGGGATGGCTAGATGACTTCAAGTAGTGCTTTACAACCTCAATGTTATTTTGTTATTCTGTTATTCTGTTATTCTCTAAGAACACTTTTCCAATATTTTTCTTTAGAGACCAAATGGCTTACTTAAAATGATGTTGTGAAGCTCTGTCAAGATCTCTCCTAAATTCAAGATAGGTGACATTCACTGTTTATTCCCAGTCTGTGGGGTCTTCTGCCCTGTCACAGAAAGAAATTAAATTGGTTTGACATATGTTGGTTTTGACAAATCCTTCTTGTCTACTACTAATTTCCTTCTTCCTTTCCAGTGACACACAATTAGGGTTTTTTATCATTTGTAGTAGTACTGGGTGTGGGCAGGCCTATATTTCCTCCTTTTCCTCTTTTCAAATAAAGAAAGAAATGTTCGCCCCTTTCCTCTTCAAATAAAGAAAAAAAGTTCTTCCATTCTCCTGGGACCTGAGCTGTGTGAAATCTCAAAGATAACTCACAAGGCTTATGAGAACTCAGAAGCTATTTCTTGCATATCCTGGGATGGGATTTTTCCAGACTTCTTCATTTAAAAGCATCTTATCCAAGCACTCACTATGCCTACATAATCTTCTTTACTGAAGGCTGAGTCCTTCAAGTTTTAATGGGGGAATTTATTCTATAATTGATCCAAACTGACCATTTTATTAAGGATTAATGAAAAAAAGGTCATTAAACATCCTTCATCTCACCTGTAGAGACTATACCATCCTACTAACTTACAAATATGAACATCCAAGCACTTCAGTTTTTCTCTATGTTTCTGTTATTTGCATTCACATTTGACCTATTTTCTGCTACAAGTATCTTACTTCTTGAATATATTCTTTCTCTCAAGTTAAAGAAGTCATGGTTTAGTCAACCTACCCTCTGTCTATTTTTCTTCTGCATTAGGAGGGTGTGCACTTGTGACCTCAGTATCATTTCCCTAAGAATCTGCCAGTTCTCTTTTCCCTTTCAGATTTTCAACTGAGAGGCTGCCAGCTTTCAAAATTTATTAAAGTCTGTCTTCCTCAAATGTATTGGTTTTTATTTTTCTGTTATTAATTCTTCCTTTCTTAAAGAATACAATATCTGCCATTTCATAATCACTTTTGCTCAAGTTCTATTGTCTGGTTCTTTGCTGCTAGTTGGAGCCTGCCCTGAGTATTTTACTTATCATTAACTAGGTGCTGAAATTATATATGTTTATGTGGGTGGGTGGGTGTGTGCACAGAGAGATAATCCTAAATTTAAAATGAGTCAGGATAAAATACTGTCATAACATGACTGATTACCAAAAACATTTACATTAAAAGCATTGTCAAATGGATTATGTAATTAATTCCTGACCTACCTCTTTCTAGATAATTGTCACATCTGAGTCATATCCGTTGTCAGTGCCTCACTAAAGTTTTACTTGCATTTCTGCTTTTGTCTTCAGCATAATGTTGTGCAAAGTCCTGAAGCAGAGTCTATGATAGTCTTCTTAGTTAGAAAAAAAAATTGTATAAAATTAACAACACTTGTAAATACCCACGAACTTGTTATCTGTAAAGGATCATCCATATAGCCCCTCCAAAGCAACAATGTTTTGCCATTATCCAGAAAAGTTAATGGGAAGCTTTATCACATTTCATTTAATTGTTGCATTGAAAACTGGCAATGTATGGTCACTGGCTCATTAACAGACAGCAAGCACAGCTAAAACTATTGGCAGTTTCTCCCAAAAGAATGTACACTTCCAGAAAAACAAAGCAAATCCCAAATTCTTTAGCTGTCTGGCAATATCTGTGTGACCTCCATTGTGAAAAGTGACACACTAATCTGATCCATGTTTTTGGCATGGCAATATCCAGAAGATGGAAAAAATGAGCTCATGAGATATTGGTTTGCAACATGGGCAGACTACTGGTAAGCCTGGCAAAGTTTCTGATGGAACCATGTACAGAGTCAGGTATTCATGATGCAAGAATTCCCTCTGACATGTATCTAGAGGGTAAGTCTAGACAGTGAAAGCTGCAAAGCTGTAGGGAAAATGAAGGATAGGTTTGTATTTCCATCTTGAAGGATAGAACTGTGCTCTCAACAGTAATATGTCACTGCATATGAAGAAAAAATTACTAGAATTAGTGGCTATATTATGAAAAGAAAAATCTTTTGGTTCTCTTCTCTTTTTTTACTGACAGCACCTTATCTAACATTGGTAATATATCATTGAAGTTAATTACCCAGTTCAACACACATGAAGAATCATGACATTTATTAGAATTATTAGAAGTATTAGTGCCTTTTCATTAGAAATAGAAGTGTCTGATATCTAGAATTTCAGTACTCAGTATTTAAAAAGACCCTGAACTTCCTTGGAGGACAGTTTAACCATCTTTATGGTATATCTTAAAGAAATGACTTCTAAGTATTGAAGTCCAGAAAGGTATGCGCTATAAACACAAGCTGTGGAAAACAGTTTCCAGTTCTCTACAGTCACGTAAGTTTGGAACAGAAGTGGAATTCCAGATGCTCTGTCTTCCAGCTTTTCTGATTTGCTGTGACACTTTGTTAAATATATGAATATTTCTATTTAACAGCGCAAAATTCTCCCATCTAGCATACAGAAAACCAGACATTATGCACAGATTTAGTAATTTCATGAGAGAATGCACAGACATGAATTCAAACAGTTGACATCCTGAACTTGTTGGAGATAAATAACTCTTTCCAGCAATTTATTTTCAGACACTTCATTAGTGTAGTAGAAAACAATGACATTCTATATGACATTACAGGAATGTTACATTACATGCACTTGTGATTCCAAAGAATAATTAGCTATTTGAAGTGTTCCTCATCTGGCATTTGTTGGTCTTTCATCAGGGACACTAATCAGGTAAATGCCATTTAGGTCGGCATGCTATTTTGCAAAAAGATTCTTGGTGTATTTTTAAGTATTTTAGTTTTGTCTACTACACAATTTGTTTGCTCCGTGTACAACACAAACAAGGGTTCATGGATTGAATGACTTCACCTCATACCCTAATGATAGCTTGATCTCTAATTGTGGACTAGTTGAGCCAAAACCAGAACTGAATGAAACATTACATTGTTTGTATGAACTCCTGCTAGCCTAGAACCTTTACTTGTCCAGTAAATTGTATGACCTGAATCAAAGTCCTGTGTCTGCCCAGGGAGATTGGAACTTATATCTCTAATTTCTTTAGTGAATGCCTTTAAACTTAATGCAAGATGAAAAAAAAGGGAACATTTTCTTTCAAGGCTGATATTGTGCTAAGCAAGGAAAATGTTGTAGCCCGAGAGAAATAATAAAACCCAAACAAGAAAGAATAGGATTACAGCTGCTCTCCTGGTGCTTTAACTCAAAATTGGATACACAACTTTTAGATCTGCTTCCAAGATTTGTTGGTTGTTTGGTAGCTGCCTACTGTAGCAGTGTGACTCACTCAGGATCCAGACAAAGGAGCCTGGCTCTGTTGTCTCCCATCATGCTGTCACTTTTGCTTTCCTTCCTCCAGCCCCGTGACCATCCCTAGACGTGACTATGCTTCAGGAACCAGGAAGATCAAAAGGGCACTCATGTCCAGAAAAGCTACCAGCCCAGCGTAAGATAGGTACCTTGACAGTTATTATATGTAGCTGTTAAGTACACATATTTCTGATTCTATTATTCATTTGTTTCAGTTGGGAGGTAGAGCAGACGGGAGAGGTAATTTTTCACCAGTCTTCTCAACTGTGCTGCACAACAGAAGGATTTTTGCCATGAGATATATGGAACATTATGTTCATTGGCTAATTCAATTAAAATGTTGAGATAGAATGGCTAATACTGAAAGCCATTGCTTACTCTTTTCAGTATATTTGACAATGAAAAATACTTTGTGAATAAAGAATGTAATCACTGCTAATGCATTTCAGGGGTGTGGAAAGTACTTGTCAAAGCAAACAAATTGTATTGATATAAGACATTTCACTGATAACCTCACTTTTGTTGTTGAAGAGCACAACAATGAAACAAACTGTTGCAAAATACAATTTTACAGGAATTTTATTCTTCTGTCTCATCTTCACTGACTGAGAATTGCACTTCATTTTCAAAGAATGGGCGATTGCTTCTGTTATGCAATTTTTGCCCTTGAAAATTGTCAGTTGCAATATCCAGGATAAAAATCTAATTTTAATACCCAGAGAGCATGCAAGAACATGTTTTTATATATGGACTAAAATGAGGATGCCACCTGGATAGCAGTAAATATATAGAACATATCAATTCTATAACATAACATAATATAATATGTTATGGATGAGAAAAGATCAAACAAATACTATTTCTTCTACTAGAAAAGTCTATAATTTCTACAACAAGACGTAGAAAGAGATTTATGGTACATCTACAATTAGGTGCACGCTTCTACTCATTAATAAAATAAACTAATTAAAGGTACATTATCACTTGCTTGCTAGAGTTTTTGAGATGTATCTGAAGGGTTCTAGTCCTTGTTTAATACTACAACAGCTTGCCTGTAACTTTTTGTTAAGTTTCTGTTAGAAAAAAAGATAATTGATTTCGCAAGCCTAACCCATGTATGCCATGTGTATGGAATTTTCCATGTGTCAAACTGGAATTTATCAGACCAACATAAGAGGGAAGTTAAACTCTGGCTATCCAAGTGTGAAACACACGGTAGCACTGCACAGCAGTCTACATTAGGAGAGCAACTTGACAGAGCAGCTAGGCCTTACCAAGACCAGAATTTTAGGGTCTAATTTTTATAATTCAAGGAGTAAAAAATCTGCCTCTGGGGAAAATTGTCAAGAGCCTTTTAAGGATCAATTTTGGTCAGAGTCCCACCTTGGTCCTCATGGTGCTCACAAACTTACTTAACAGGTATTTCAAGTAGATCTAACAAATTAAATGCTGCTCTTTCTGATGTTCAAAATGTTCAGGGATACTGTGTGCTGCAGAAAGATGCCAGGAAAAGCCAACACTGCTGAATCAGACACTTGAACCCTGTGGTATTTTATTGTGGGTTATTCTTTCCACATATTTCTTCAGTAACTTTCACCTGTCCAACTGTGCTGGTCATTCTGAGAATTTTGGTTTCATCCACTTCAGTAAGTGGGATGAAACCAAAATAATGGGAGACCAAGGACGTCTGGAAGACCTAATGGCTGCTTGAAGGTCAGCAAAGTAATGTATTGGTGTGGGGGTGTGCATAAAGCAGTTCATAGGGATGAGAAACTCAAAAAGAGAGTTTTGCTCTGACACAAAAGAAAATTAGCAGGAACTGAGTCCTGTTCAGCAAGTCACTGGACAAATATTAAAGTCCAGAGTTTTTGTATAAAGATATCTGCCTGATGGATTAGGAATGCAATGTAAGCCACCCTATGGCATATTACCATAGTATCTCTAAATAAGTCATTCATCTCCTTAGCTATGACTGTTTACATGGTAGTAAGCGAAGCTGCAGAATACTAGGAGATACTTTATTCTTCAAACCATGAAATTAAGAGCAGTTTGTCTAGGTCCAGATGAGGCGAACGCTCTCAATCACATTTGGTTTATAGTCCTACTGTCACAAAGACTTTTTCTTGTTCTCTCTAGACAAAATTATCTTCTGAATATTATTCTGGGGTCATAATTATGATTTGCCTACTATTACAAAATTGATTTCTTTACTTGTTTTCTTGAGTGTTTTCTTCTACCACAGTTGCATAACTACTACACCAAAAGCTTTCTTTCCCTCTATCAAATTTACCTGATCTTCCTGCTTTATTTTTGTTTCCATGGAAACAGAGATTATTTTTAAGGAGGCAGAAAGAAATGCAGGCCATAACGAAGCCATTCTTCAAGAACAGACATCTATAGATATTCTAGTTTTGTTTAAGAATTCCCGGATTGCTATCCCCTGGGATGCATATTTTCTCTGCACAATCCTGGGATGTCTTCTTTTTGTGTCTTTCTATTCATACAAAAATTAATACAGCAAATAAAAGAGTCACAACCTAATTAGGCAATGATATACTATACTTTCATCTGAATAAATAATAATAATAAATAATAATATGAAAATCTGTATGCTTCAATCTTATTCACATGCTCCTACTACATATAAAAGAGCCCAGATAACTTCAGCTAGGTGCTGGGACAGCTAAGAGTTGAGCACCAGATTACTGATTCCTGCAAACATGGAAGATCCGTTTGGTAAAAGTACTCTAGTGCCAGAGCTTCCAAATGTGGAGCTGCCAACTTAATTTCTCCACCCAAATTTACTTAATATTGTTTTTTAAGTGGGATGTTCAATTCCTGTTTTCATATTACTTTCAGCACCTGCTAAACTTTTTTTTCTGTGACATATCTTGATTTACTTTCACTGGAATTAGGACATCAGGTAAGGAGAAGGTGGGAACAGATGGGGAAAGGTGATGTATTTTGACCATTCCCATTATGCAGTCTGGATATAATTAAGCTGCACTTGAAGCCTGCTATGTTTTCCTGGAAGCTGTGAAGTCCTGGTGAGTTTTACAGCTTGAATATGGACTAAACTTTCCAGAATCCTGAGGTTTTGTCAGCAATAGGGATGTGTTTACCCTGCAAATGCCAAAATCAAAATGTTTCCTACTAGGTCTAAATTAGACAATTTGTGACACAAATATTCATACCCTGGAAGTAAGGGTGCTCTGCCATTTTTATTGTTCCAAAGTACAGAATTATCAGGATTCAAGACTGTATTTCATAAAGATAGGCAAATATATATGTTCCTATTGGATGCTTTAACAGCAATAAAAGATGGTACAAATTTCAGCCTCTGCTTCAGTTGTTCTCCTCAGTGCTCTCTCAGACTCTTCCATTTCCACACGAGCTGCTCATGAAGTGGCTGCTGATAGTTTAAAAGTTAAAATAATAATGTTGGAATGTTTTTATAAAGTAACATGCAATTTTTAGTAATTCCAAAAACACTAAAAAAAAAAAAAAACCCAGGAAAAAACCAAACAAAAAACCAAAACAAACAAAAAAAAACCCCCAAAACCAAAAAAAACTCCCAACAACAAATGAGACCTCTATTATATATTGTTCATGATGGGAATTATTTCAGGTTAATTGACCTTAATTCAAAGTTTCTTTCAGTCGGTAAAGAACTAAAACCTTGTGACAAGGCAAGAGAATGATCGAGATGTGGGAATGGCTCTTCTAATGATATGCAGCTATAAGGGAAATCAAGGGGATCTGGAGATTTATGGTCAGAGCCCTTGTATATATTAGCAAAGAAGAAAGAAATGCCTTCTGGGCAGAAAAATTTCAGGCAGGGAATTTCAAAAAAAGAGAATATTCTGTTTGGAAGGGTGTTCCCTAAAAATTCTTAAGAATCATTCTTGAGTATCACAGCAGACAGCTAAGTGAAATGGCAGAATACAGTTAAGAAAATCAGCAAAATGAATAGGTCAGAGAATTATACAGACCTTTTAACAGAGCTACAGAATATATGATAAGACCTCATACATACTTGTAGCTTTTCATGTAGTTCTGCTACATGAGACAAGATTCAGAGGAGGATATATTTTTCAGAAATGTAGTCAGAATAATTAATGTCAGGAGAAAAAGTGCATCTTATTAAATTATTTGTTCATCTTGTCACCCCAGGCCAATCTCTTTAATTTTCTATGTACCTAAAGACAATGAACTGCTGTTACCTGGCTCACTGTCACCTTCTGGTGTCCTGCCCTAAGCATGTTAGATGGATGTAAAGTCACTGAGAGTTCATCTCTGCTTCTCTGTTTCTTTTCTGTGAAAATCTAAAACAATAAAGTAGAGAAGATATGATTTAGCATTCTGGGGGAAGCCTCTCCCATGAAAATTATCTGCTCACTTTTTTTCCCCAGAACTTAAAAGAATCATCTAATAGCTGGACACAAGATGTCACTTACTGAACAGTACTTTCTGCTAGGCTTCACCCCATGGCAGTAAAACAGTGCTTTTTTAGGAAATGAAGCTGCTTGCACAGGTGATCCCTCTTCTGCTGTAGTCATGGAATGAAATGGCACAAATGAGATAACATTGAAGCAAATGAATTCTGAGCAAAGAACTGGTTTCTTTCTGTCTTTGATACCTTTCTTTCAAGGCCACTGAAACATGTGCAACCCTTTCTTGTATTAAGAGCAATTTCTTTCTTGGTTTCTAAAATTAGGTCTGAGTGGTTTGTTTTCAAATTTCCAAGTGTGCGTACTTGTGACTGATGTGAGGGAGTTCTGCCCTGACCACTTGCAGTTGTAGAAACAATTAAACTGTCCTGAAAGACTGACACCAAATGAGAGTGGACAACTTCCACTTCTAATCACCCTGTCTTCAATCTGCTGTCTGCAAACGTGCATAATTCCTAGTGTTCTTCCAGTGTCTTCTGGAAACAAATGGGTTAGCATTTTAGCAGGTATTCAGACATTATAGTAACGGGTAACATCAGAAACCCCAGGAGATGTAATAATTCTGTCTTCAGAGTGGATTTTAAGAGCATGCAGTAAATCAGACATGAACTGCAGTAAATCAGATTTTGAATGATGAGTAAAAGAGAAAATATCGGCTAGCTAGCTGTTCATTAAGCACTTTTCATTTTGTGCTTTGAATAAGGCAGGAGGCCTCTGTAACAAAGCAGAAAGTGATAATCTAATTAAACAAAGTAGGATTTAGGTGTGATTACACTATCGATGCTGTTCATTTAACAAGAGGCTTTTTCTGAGTTTGGAAGTTTTATTTTCTTTAGTGATATGGTATGGAAACTTGTGATTAAATGCCTATGAATGCAATGAAGAAGGACAAAAAAGCTGAAAATACATGTAATTAATATATATTAGAGAAGATAAATTCGGAGTTCTTAGTCTGTCTTACACTCTAAAGAGATAGGGCTGATCAACAAGATTGAAATACACCAAATCATGTCTTTTTTTAAAAGTCTGAACAATGAATAATTGCACAACAGAATGAGCTGGAACATCATGACACTGACACAAAGAATGTATCAAGTTTCAAAGGTAAATTGGACATTGATGTAGGTAATATATAAAGTTTTGTGATTCAGTGTTAGATCCTATCTCAACAGAGGATTAAAAGTATACCTGTCTGGTAGTTCATTTCTAAAACAGCAACAAAAAAGATAATAAAATTTTGGTGCCTCCCTTTACCCATCAACACATAATATGTAAACTTTTTGTGACAATTCTGTTGTTAACTTATTTAATTTTTTAATTTATATTGCAATAAATTACCTTTATCTTAATATATTTTTGAAATGCATTTTCTATCTTCTTTTTTCCTGCTCTATTATCTGTTTAATACTGACATGGTAAAGGAAATTTCTGTGATGATTTTTTACAGGTGTTTAAGTTATTTAACTCAGTTAAAAACCTTAGAACTGAACATCCTTTATTAAAAAGTAATGTTTTATTTGGAACATCATCTGGAGCACCAGACTTCTCTTGATTCCGTGACTTATGAGTTTTTATTTTCAGATTCATATGAAGCATGTTCCTTTATATTTATTCTATGCTTAAAACTCATAATTTATAAAGGGTGATCTTTACATGAGCATTTAAATTGACACAAGTAATATTCAGTTGTTGTAAGTAGTCATAGAAATTTTACAGAAGGTCAGCTCTTACAGCAGACACATCTTCAAACCTATCAAGAATTTAATATTTTTCATTAATAGTATCACCATAAATACTATTAAACATCTTAAATATATCAGTTAAAATCCTCACTAATGGAGCTGTCACAGTACTTTTTACATATGGGCTGCAGCTCAGTTAAGCGGGAGAAAAGCTGGTAAATGTCATTGTATCATTAAGGCTGATGTAAGTATGACAACAGGAAAGTGCATCTATTCTTTAATTCAGAGCATAAATTACAGTACATTGCAGAAAAGGAGGATTCACATAAATTTACACACTTGTGTCCACCCTCTTTTACCTCACAGCTCAAACATTTGTGATTTGCTGCCTTAGCTGCTTTCATTGCAGGTGGCATAAATGAAAAAGATATGGTTTAGTTCCCAAGCAAAGGGGCTTAGGAATAGATAGGGGAAAGAAGCAATACTTATTAATTAATGAAGTATACTAATGAATAAATGCTCTCCTAGAGCAAAAACCAAAAGAATTTGTCTTTCCAGCTGTCAGTCACTCTAAGTGAGCTTGGAATCTATACTAACCATACTTACTGCTTTTCAAACTGCCTTGGAGAGTTGGGGAAAATAGAGATTGGATATATTGCATTCCCACTGGTCTGTATTTATCTGCTAGTTAACTTCAAAAAAGGCTTTGAATTGCAGAGTGGCAGAAGATTATTTTGTCTGCTTCAACGTGTTGGCATTTGTGACACCATGGCTCTGCCATGGAAAGGGAAAGTCTCCATGGGTTGCTGCTGCCAAAATTCTCTTTTAGTGCTCCCACTCTTGCTAACGCTGGGGACTGGAAACAGCAGCACCCTATAAGAGTTGATGAGAGCTCAAGTTTATTCAGAGCACCATGAAAATTTAAAAAACCATCTACAGCCTAAAACCCTAATTTCCCTAGCCCATTAGTTTTTGGTTTATTTTTATTTTTTATGTCTGTTTTTTTCAACAAGCCACTGTATACCTCTGCTCAAGAAAATAAGTAGAAATTAAGACAAAATGCTGCTTGAAAGCAGCTGAGTTCATAGCCTCAGAACCAAACATGAAAAGTTATGTCAGAATTACTAGCACACTTTTCACTTATTATGAGGACTTTGATATTCGCTTGAATAACTCTTCCCATTCAGGTTTGCTTTGAACACACAAAAAATAGTCAAGTTAGGACAAAATGATACCTTGATGCTTGTAACTTGCTCCTGGGATTTCAAGACGCTGGAGAGATTAATTTAGCCAAAAGCCTGCTGTGCTGTCCGAGCTGCTCTTAGCCATTCTCAAATGAAAATGCCTGTAACACACCATAAGACAGTGGCATGAGTAGGTGATTTAGGTACTGGCTCTCTTTCTACATTAAGCTTCCAGAAGGCATAATGGCCCCGTTTAAGTACTGGAAGACTGCTCTAGGCTCTTTCCAGGGCCTTCTCCAGGCTCCAACTCTCGCAGCCTCTCTTCATAGGAGAGATGCTCCATCCCTCTAATCATCTGGGTGGCCACCCTCTGGACTCACCCCAAGAGGTAGTCCTGCACAGTTTTTGAGTGAACTGCTAAATTATTGCATGTTTTTAACAACTTTAGCATGAGAAGATTTACAAAATAGTTGGAAATAACATTTTAATATTATTAAAAATGCCATAAAATCATTTTGTACTCTGAAAAAAACCTGATGTGATTGAATTTTGCTTCATATTTCCAGTGAACTTACTTATCTCCCTAGATGAGAAATTAAAATACTTTGATAATCATCCAATGGGAACAGGGAAAAAAAATTGTTCATAAAATTTACTGTGATTGCATGATTGTTATATCATATCCCAAATCTGGTAAGATAGCATACTTATCAGGGCCATCTATGGTGTTATTTATCTTCTGTCCCAATGAGACAGGAGACTTTCCTGAAACTGCTCCCAAACAGATAACATAAGCTGTTCCATCTTGCAAAAGAGTGAAACAGACCCTTCTAATTTGATATATCCATGTGCATTTAATGTTTCATGCCCCTTGAATAGCAGGAGAGACCAAACTCAAATTTATGTAATTCCCCATAAGAAAGGCCTGACACAATGTTTCCATAAGAGAATACTTATTGTGAGCCTTGACAGTAACAGTCACATTTGAAATGCAAAACCGACAAGGCAGGCACAGCTTTACTGCAAACACATTAAAATACCAGTAGACAGGGATAAATTAAACTAATGCCTTGGTTCTAATTAAGCCTTTGATTTCTGAGGTGATTTTCTGTTAATACACAGGAAAAGGTCTCCAAGGCTACGTCTATCCTACTAAATTAAACATGTCCAATATTGTCTTCTGGAATTGAGACAAGCTGGCATTGAGTAGCCCTCACACATATCACTATACTCTTTCCCTCTCCAGACCGGAACGATGACATTCTGTCTCCTTGTGGTGGATGGCCCTGATCAGTGCACACTCTGTAATCCCACCAGGAACTGCTTTGGAGACAGCCCGGGCCAAGTATGTGCCAGGGAACATTTTAATCAATCATTTAACAACATAAGTAGGACATAACAATGGAGCAGTAAAAGTTGTTCAGTTCCAACACCCAGGAATATTCCCGAGCATCATTTTGCTCACATCACCAGGATCATTTCTTACTGAGAAGCTATGTTGGCTGCCTACCCCGCCATCTATCCTGGATATCTGTGTTATATCACTTCATAATAAATGTCTAGAAAACCAGAGGCATTTTCTCTAAGTACTGAAAACTTGAAGATGATTGAATTCCCTTGAAGTCAAAGAATTGGCATGTCCTCTTTTTACAAGGGAGATGTGACAATATGTGAAGTCACATCAACTATCAGGTTTGCTTGCATTTTGCTATAACATTTTGATATAGCATACATGTACATTTTGCTATAAGGTGTATATCAAATGTATTATCATTAAATTTTACTGAGTAGATCTGTTGATATTTTTCTTTAAAAAAATTTAAAAAGAAAGAAAGAAAGAAAGAAAGAAAGAAAGAAAGAAAGAAAGAAAGAAAGAAAGAAAGAAAGAAAGAAAGAAAGAAAGAGAAAAAGAAAGAGAAAAAGAAAGAAAGAAAGAAAGAAAAGAAACAAGTAATTTCACAGGACTGTCTTTATAAATTTGCAAACTCATTTTTATTGTTATAAAAGTGGTGCCTCAGCATTTTCTGGTAATGATCCCCTTACAAATAATTTTTATTCCTACGTTACCAATATGTGATCCAATGATATACTTAGCTAATTAAATTGATGTTCTCCCAAAAAAAAATCCAATTGATTTGAGGTTTATGATCCCACATACATTTTTCAAGTTGGACCTGAGATCCTTAGTTTGAGAACCTGTCTTTTGGGATCAACTTTTGTAGCCTTGGTGAAGTAGACTACAGAAATTTTCTTGCTCGCTTATATTGTTTGCCAAAGACAATAGTAAAATATGACAATTGTTTTTGTACCATTTTGTTATTATATATGCTGTTCCATATATGCTAAAAACCATAGTAAGAGAAGAGGTCGTACTACAATAAGATTTATCAGTATTCTACAGCAAGTGCTCACTAATAACATTACAGGTTTACTTGGAAACATGCACACCACAAAGCACTAGAGGCAGAAAAAAAAAAAAAGCTATTTTTTACATAATGGTAGCCTTTTATCCACAGCTCAGGGAGCATTTCTTTTTAGCCAAGAAGCAGCAGTTTTATTTTTTATATTACTGGAGTTTTGGTGGTTTCAAAATTTACGATTATACTTTATGAGAAGAAAGAA
Organism: Calcarius lapponicus; assembly: GCA_039654755.1. Taxonomy (NCBI): domain Eukaryota; kingdom Metazoa; phylum Chordata; class Aves; order Passeriformes; family Fringillidae; genus Calcarius; species Calcarius lapponicus. Next base: position 114,988,777 of record CM077464.1, on the reverse strand, counting down.
AGGATCCAATTCTTCTTTCAACCGCTCCTTACATTGAAACACATATAAATCTTATATGAGATAGCAACCCATCCTGGCTGTTTAGGGAGATGCTGTATGCTAAACAAACTTTTAGGATCTTGTCCTATAGTTACCATCCTTGTTTGACTCTCACTGACCTCTAAAAGATTGATGAACTGTTTGATGATCTTGAACATTTTCAAGATCATATGTAAGACTAAAGTAAATCTTTACATATAATGTTGAATTTTGGCCCCAGTTCTGGGGTCTACAATGATAATTTATACAGATTGCTGAGCAGATGCAGAGAGTTATTGATTTCTGCTGGACACTTGATTTTCTGACTCACCTAGAGCTCCTCTAAAATAATTTGATAATTCTGTAAACTGACATAGTGGTTTCTATACAAATACTTTGACTTAAGTGCCTCTAATTTGTAATTGTCTGCAATGGGTCAAGCAGAAAATATATGACTCATGATAGCCCACAGAAGAGTCATTAAGAAATAATGGCAGTACTATTAGATCTGATGCCTTTGGCCTCTGCCAGCTTATGGAATTAGTTTAGACTGGGGGGGTCTAAAAGCCTTCCAACAAAAAAAAAAAAAAAACAACAAAAAAAAAACACAAAAAAACCAACCAAACAAACAAAAAAAACCACAAAAAAACCAAAAAAACCACAAACTAAACAACGAAGACACTTTTGTGTTATTCAAAGGAATATTGTCTGGGGCTATGACTTGATATCAAGACTGGAAAGAATCTGCTCAGATGTATACAATACAGAAATTTAGTAGTGTGAGTGGAAGAGTTTCTGCCTTCTCATGACCTACTGTGCTATGCAATGAGCAGAGACTTCTTCAATAATTGTAATTTGGAAAGGCGTGAAATTAGAAAACTGGCATATCAATTGTTTTCTTTTACTTTGCAGACCCTATCTTTTATCAAGCATCCTGGCAATATCACAATAAAAGCACTTTGGTTTGATAATAGTGTTGGATTGGTGATGAAATTATTTGTCTTTAGATTTGCTAACATCTAGGAAGCTGCCGTCTTTCCATGGAGTAAAGATTTCCCTGGCTAACACTATCTCTTTATGTTGCCTAATATTATCTATTTCCTATTAGCCTTCTAAGCACTTTCCAGCTTAATTTATCTTCTGCTCCACTATAAATTATAATACCAAGGAGTCAGCTGAGGTACCTGAGAAGGAAAAAAAGGCTATAAGAGAAAAACTATGGGAACATTTACTGTTAATTTAAATCAAGCCTTTTTTTCATCATTATCTGGCCATACCTCCAGCATCACATTTACAGAAATAATGTGAACATCAGCTTGGGGTACTCATGAAAAAATGATCTGAAAAGGTCTAAATTTTGCATCCATCATGTATTTACAACGTTAGGAAACATTTCAGGCAGTGATCAACAGTAAAATGATGTAAGACATAAAAAATAAGGCCAGAATTACTTTACACTTTAAAAAATTACTGTCATGAAACAATTAGGGGCAAAGACATTAAAATTTGTTTTCTGGAGTAAGAGGGAAGCTCAGTCAAGGGAGCTGGGGGTCCTGGTTGATGGGAAGCTGAGTATGAGCCAGCAGTGCCCTGGCAGCCAGGAGGGCCAACACTGTCCTGGGGGGCATCAGGCACAGCATCACCATCCAGGCAAGGGAAGGGATTGTCCTGCTCTGCTCTGCTCTGCCCTGGGGCAGCCTCACCTTGAGTGCTGGGGGATGTTTTGGCCACCACAATATAGGAAAGATACTAAACTCCTCAGGAGACGGAGAGGAGGGGCAGACACTGATCTCTTCTCTGTGGTGACCAGCGGTGACAGGACCTGAGAGAATGACCTGAAGTTAACAAAATGTTTATTTTCAGTTGTGACCATCATAGAACTGTTATAAAAATAAAGGGAAATTTTTTTAGTGTTTGAAAGTGAGCCATGCATACTATGACTTCTACCAGATGTTACAAGAAAATGGTAAACTTTATAGTTTCTTCCTCCTGGAGTAATTTTCTTAATGAAAAAAGTGGAGGCCTTTATCTGAAAGGTCTGGAAATTCTTTTATTCTGTCGTCTCAAAGATGCTTGACAGATGAATTCTAAGCATGTGAATAGAATTAAGTAGAGGATTTTAGACTATAAGCTTACACACCTTATCAACATATAGATGCTTTTATGTTTGTAGTCTCTTTCTAGTTGAAACGCTTATCTGTTCTGCGATCCTCTGGTGTTAAAGTGTTGAAAAGAGCAGGGCTTTAGGAAAAAAACAAAACAACATTAAACAAACAACCCAGTGTTAAAAGGTGAAGCTACTGCTGAAAAATTTTTGCAAATAGTGCCATCCATTTAAAGAGCTGTAGGAAAATTCTTTCATGAAAATATCATACCTTAAGTACCAGGGCCCAGAGACTATTTGAGAGAGCACACACAAACCAAAGAGGTTGCCTGGAGAGATTCTGAAAGCATGAGATTTGCAGCATATTTTCTTAAGGAATTTAAGATTTTCATCTGGCCGTTCAGTACTAGAATCAGCAAAACATAAGAAAGCACACAGCTTTTGGGTTAGAACAACTCAAAATTCCCTTTACAATGCACACACATTTCTCTGATTACATGCTCACACAAAATAACTGAAAAAAAACAAGCATTAGAAATAAGGTGAATAGCAATAACTTTGCAGCTTGATTTGGTCTCAGCAAACTTCACATAGAAGTCAATACTTTGCAGGGTTTATTCAACCTAGATAAATGCATCTGTAACCTTAGGGAAAAAGTTACTTAGTATATAAAAAAAATATCAGAACTCATAAAAGAAAATGCAGTCCCATTGACAATAATTTTACATATTGTATAAATTTAAAAAATCAAGAATTATGATTTATAGTTTTACAGAAAGCATCAATAATTTCATCTGTTTGTACTGAAACACACTCTATCTTCTCCCTTGCCTCCTTCTCTTCCTTTCTTAAGCACTACTCAGAATATAACAATGTGTAATTAAACCAATCTAAACTGAATGTAACATCTTTCCAAAAAGTGAATGGAAATCCTGAAACTACTGGAGCCATCTCATAAAAATTGTGGGAGAACAGAATTGGGAGCCGACAGATATATGAGGGAAAAATATGGAAGAATCATGATATCAATATAATAAAGAAAATTATTCTAATTAACATCTTTGCCACGTAATAAAACATGGACACTGTTTATTCAAGTCACAGACACTGGAATCACAGTATTAAAGCTTAGCATTAAACAGCAAACAATGTATAAAAATACCCTCTTCTGCTCCTCTCATGCATCAATTGAATGAAGAGTGCCAATGCTCCTAACCCCAGGGTTATCACTATCTATCATAAAGGTGGGGAATCAAAAATAAGAATTAGGAAAAAGAAAAAAAAGATGTTATACTCTTTTATTTATTAATCCTCTCATCTGAAGCATGGGAGTTTGGAAAAGATGTCCTCCTGAACTAGCCTGACACTGATTTTCTCTCATCTTTACTCAGTGTTGTGAGGCCAGTGATTTTTTCTCATCAAATGATGGAAGAGAAGACAGAAGTCTCCCTCGCTGAGATTAGAAAGGATCAGATTAACATAGGTCTTTTTGTGAAGGACAGAGTAACAGGCCTGCCTTCCTCTGAGCAGCTTGAACCCATGGACTACAGACTTCTCATGAGCCTGCTCGTGGGCTCAGCTGCAAATCCTCTCAGCAGCCAACTGGCAAGGGGTAAAAGACCACTTTAAACAGTCATCTATCTTCTCTGCAGTACAGCCACCACACTGTATTTGATTTAAGTTTAGCCAAATTTATGTATTTACTATGAGGCAGTCTGACAATTTATGTATCAGGAGTTTGGTTTTTCTCCTATAGAAACAGCTCATAACTGATAGTTTAAAGCTAACACTGAATATATGTATAAACTTAAAATATAATGTTTCTGTTCATTAAAACAGATGTTTTGCACAAGCTTTCAATAACTTAGATAACTCCCTGACCCCGGCTGAAGTCGATATTTGTAAATAACTTTTTTAAATTTTGTACTAATTTGCAAATCTCTTTTTAAAAGTCATTGAAGCTGATCACAGAGCAGTCGAAATAAATTATTTATGCACAGGAGAAAGAAAAAGGAAACTACATTGATTCATTGAGTTTCACCTGTTCATATTTAAAAAGAAAACAGAACAGCAAAAAAATTACCCTTCCCATTGAAGAGTTAAAATTCCTTATAGTGCTATCTGTGTTCCAAAAGCTCTGCTCACATAAAGTGAGAATGGGCTTTGAAAAATGTCATTTCTCTGATCAAACAAAAAGAAGTATATAAAATATAGTGTTGATTTTGTCATTGGAGTTCTGTCCCAACCAAGGCTGCTGAAATATAATTCAACTGCAGGGGGTTAAAAAAAACCACTCAGAAATAAACTGTCTGATTACAAAGATGGAACAAGACTTGATAAATGTTAGAGATATTTTACCTCTGGTAAACCATAAAGAAAAGGTTTCCTATGTGCCTTTCATTCTCTCTCCTTTGCCCTTTTCAGGGCTTTTTATTTTCTTGTATTTAGTCATGGCTGGAAGTCAAAAGATGTGGAAAGGGTAGAACTGGCATATAAATCCTCTAACCTGCCTCCAAGAAAAAGAATTTGCATCCAAATATGCATCTTTACCCTGGCCCCCTTTGGAGCTGTCTCACAGAAAGCTAACTCTTAAAATGATGGCTCATCTCTCTATCCCTCCCCATCCCCATCATGCAGGGGGGAAAAAAAGAAAAAGTCCTAGTTTATGTTCTGGGTGATAAATGGACCTGTTCCCATACCCCATCCTCATTACTGATGAGCTGAGAGCTCAAGACTGGAAGAGCAAGTGGCTCCATGATATACTAGCTTTGCACAGGATGCCTGTGAGTCACCAGTGTGATGTAGTCACGGAAATAACTCACGGTACCAGTCACAGTCTTCGCAGACAGTGACAAATATTATGGCCACAGGGCAGGACATAAGGGAGATCATATCTGGACCATGGCATAAGGTGCAGGAGTACTCACAGTCTGGGAAAAAGGTAGAATTTGGAAGAGATTTAGAGTAAGGCTGCATCCCATTAGGATGGTGTGGAAACAAGCCAGGGAGCCTGATTAGAGAATGTCTGCACTGAGCAATGAAGAAGAGCGGTGCTGAAAGCCCTGAGCTGCCATGGACTTTATCTGCTCTAGAAGCAGTACATCACAGCATGGTGCTGATGGGCTGTATTTATTATCTCAAAGTGCATTAAAGTGGATGAACTGCTTCTGGCCCTGAGCTGGTCTTGCTGCAGCACAACAGGTAGACAGATCAGCTGGAGTCAGCAATAGCTCAGGATTCTCTGCACCAAATTTCACTGCACTGCATCGACATCTTCTGTATGAGCTTGGTTTGTGCATTCAGGCACAATGAAAGCTGTCAGGGCATATGATTGCTTGCTATAAATATATCAAGAAGAGGAGGGGAGATGGGGGAATGATACTAGGGCTGGAAAAAAAAATTAAATTAGAGGATAAAACTGGCATGAAGTCAAATAGATATAAACTAGTCACAAATAGGTTTAGGCTGGAAATTGGAAGACAGTTTCAAACCATCAGAGCAGTGGGATTCCAGAAGGCTTTCCAACAAGAGGAAGAGGGCCAAAAAGCCTAATTACTTTTAAGATTAGGTTTAAATATTTGTGAAAGGGTTATATGACATTGCTGCCTGAGGAAACTGGATAAGATTCAGCAGCTCAGGCAGCTCTTCCTAAATTCATATTCCTCTGAACACTTTCCTGCCATCTGATGAGCCCCTTGGCCGTTCATAGTCATCACAAGATTGCTCTAATTTTCTCACAGAGCTCAGATCTCCCTAATACTGCACCACCACTGGGGCTCTCAAACTTTCTGCCAGGGGAGAGAGCTGTGTGTGCCTGTGTGGAACTGCATGCAGCCACATGAACCACCCAGACACGAGTTCTCATTTGGCTTTTGAGTTTCCATGTTAAGTACAGCCTGAGCTCCTGATTCTTGTGAAATGATGAAAGGCCTCAGATTCACACTTCTTTCAAATATTTGTCTTCTGGTGTGAAGAGAGCCTAAATTGTTTCTGATCTTGCCCCAGTAGGACCCTTTGCTGCACTTGGTGGAACTGCGGTGCAAAGACCACTATCTCGCTTCCTTCCCTCAGTTAAGGAGTTTGACATTTCTGTGACCTTTTGTCTTCCCTCGCTGGACTCTTGAAACAAAATGAGAAAAAGAATAAAGACATCTAGCTAAAAGGATTTTGTATCTGTTCAAAGGAGAAAGGTGAGAGTTTGGATCTGTCAGCATAAGAACTTTCACTGAAACTGGTCTCAGAACTGGTCTCTTCACTGCAGATTGTGGTACTTGATGAGCCTTTTTTTTAAAAAAAAACCTTTTTCAAAGTCTCTTTCTAGATATAGCTTCACATGACAATCTCAGCTTCTCATAAAAATCTTTCTAATCCTCCACCCGGCAGAAAAAAAGAACTTAAAAAGTTTCAGGTTGTACCTTATGTAATCCAGAAAAACAAAAACACTGCTATCTTCTATGCCCACAATTCTGCAAGGCCAAGTCAGGGAATATGAAGTGGCAGGGCTTCCACACAACCTCCTCCAGCTGGGGCTGCTTTTATGCTGTGTAATTTAAGAAAAAGAATAAGTTCCCACTTATGGCCTTAAGTTTTAAATCATCTCCAGACTGGTGAGGAAGCATTTTTAGGCTAGTAAAATTTTGCTCTCACAGTGTTAAGGAGTCCAGGTCTGGTTGAAATCTGTGCTGTACATGACAAAGAAGAAAGGCCTGGGAAAAAACTTCTGCTCAAAGTGGTGAGAAGAGTGTGCATGCAAAGTACACAAAGCAAATGGCCAACAAATGCCAAATGAGGAATGAAATCCTCCACTTTTCTGAACAAATATATACTAATAACACCCATAGCACTACAGAGAATAAATTATTTTGCTTCTGGTAAGAAAATTAAAAGGATATAATTTTCAATTTATAAAGGAGATTGTGTTTTAAGAATACTTAAAAAACCCCTACTATTTGATAAGTAAATGCAATCACTTCTGTCCAAAAACTGAAAAAGAAACAGTGGACAACTAAAATGTATCATTGAAAATACACAAATATTATACATTTTAAGTGTTATTGGTCAGATGCACAGGTAAATAGATCATAATTTCAAATGTTGCAAGAATAAATTGTTGTAGGGCTTGGAGTAAAAGCATACTAGCTGTGGAACATAAGAAACATGAATTTAAAGAACCTTATTCAAGGACTGTATCTTAGGAAATTTTGATTACAAGAGTTTTCATTTGAGGCCAAAACATGTGGGGAAGATGTAAATTATCTTTTAAGGTAATTTAGAAGATAATTCAGAAGAAGATAAAATGATAATTCAGAAGAAGACAGGTATTTCCAGAATAAACAAACCTTTCAGTCCTAGGCAAGTCCATGCTCTTAATGCAAAATATAGTTCATACTAATGAGCAAATGAAAATGTTGGCCCTAAGAGAATTCCTGTACATTTGGAATATCTGTACTACCAAGATATTCCAAACTGTAATATTCTAAGTTTGTCTTCACCTCTTGTTTTAAAGACCTCAGTCCCCTCATTTTTTCTGCCCTTCCACTTAAATGAAGTATAAACCCAAACTTTAGGCACAGGAAGCTAACTGATCTGGCAGAGCTATGGATGTTTGCTGACCCACAACAGCCTAACCACTTCAGGGAATGAGGATTGAGAATTTTTTTAACACAAGGTATTCATCACACTGAAAATTAGTTCATATTATTTCCTTCTCTTCAAGATGCTGAAAGGGCCGGGGCCACCAAAGATTTCCTTGGGTAGAGAGCTGAGGAAGGCAACCCCAGCCTCAGGAGAAAGCCTTGGAAAATGCTTTTGGAAGGGCTGAGACAGGTGACAGCAGCACTGTTTTAAGGGAGCTTACCTGGCCTTCCTACACTTGGAGCACAAAAAAGGCATCAAAAATGTGCATGTGAGATGTGCACTGCAGACTTCCACCCTAAATTGCCGAAAAGGTACGAATGTGCCTAAATAAAAGCAGGGACTCCCCATCTTCCAGCACCTCTTCCCTCAGTCAGAAAAAAAAAAAAAAAACAAACTCAAGCAAAATGAAACTCATCAAGGTTGTTTTTGCTCTAGTAGTTGCAGGACCATTTGAAAACTGTTTGGTATCAAAAATATACTAAAATACCCTCTGGCAGTGCAATATTGGGCCTAGGTTAATTCCAACCAAATAAGCACTTGAATGTCAATGGTAAAATAATCTGGCGGCTGGGTGATAGTTGTAGGCTGAGCTTCATAGCCAGGGGAGAGTGGGATATTTCCAAAGTCCTAGTCAGGCATTAAGTGGGTGACAGGCCTGGTAGAAATGATCATACAAGTAAGTAATGGTCATTATTTCTATTAAATAAACAAACAGTTTTTGAGAAATAACTTTACCACCCCAGGATCTTCAAAAACTTCCTTGATTTCCCATGCTTGGCTTTCAACAATATAAAACTCATACACTGTATGACTGAATGCAAAAGATTAGTTAAAAAAGTATTTATTTTCTATTTTTCTGCTATGTTCCATTACAAAAAGAAGCATAACAAAAACAAAACAGAAGATAGCATTTTATTAGTGGTACATTAATGAGTTTAAACAACTAGGTGACTTATGCTTGTCACAAATACATATTACAAACAATCACAAAACCTTAACTAAAAATGAAATAAATAATTTGAATAGCTTTTCTTATTTTTTTTAATATTTATAAAATATATAGGACTTTCTATTACATTTTTCAGTCATTTTAATCATAACAAATTAAAATTTATGACATATATTGCAAATATGCTAAAGGGATAGGAATAATTAAAAAAATCTTTAAGTTCCTGGAGGTATGAAATAATAAATCTGTTAATGTTTATCAATTTATTATCATATATCCAGATTGTGCATACCCTGCAAAAATAGCCATTTCTTCAACTAATATACATATGTTTCTTTATAGTATTGTAAGTTTTTAAATATAAAGCTTCATGGATGTATGCTTCTGTTTTACAGTTGTGCCAAATATGTAACTTTCATTAATATATACTGAATATATTCCATTAGTATATACTAATATATGGACACACACCCCCATACATACACACATACACCCCCACACATACACACACAGCATTATATATTAGTATATACTGAATAGCAAAAGATTTCTGTAACAGATAGCTGGGATTCCTGTGGAGAAAGTTGTTGAAAGTGGAAGGCATGTATACCATGGCGAAAGCTGACAAGGAAATGTAAATGAAAGCATTTGTTTTTACATTGTTCAATATATTTCAATAGATTATGCAATGTACTGTAATAATATACAGAATCTGAACAGGAATTGTTTGGTTTTTTTTTAATTCCAGCATTCCAATAGTTTTTTTCTTTATGATTCCAAGAGGATATGAACCACTGTCTCTGCTAAACTTCCTGAAAATTGAGCCAAGCAAGTAGAAATGCATTGACATTATAGAACTTATTCCAGGAAAATAAAATAATTCCACTTAACATCCCTCCAAGTCAGGAAAGCACTTAAGCACAGATAAGACTTTATTTGCTATGACCTGAAAGTTAATCACACACTCAAGCACTCTTATGCTCTTGCCATAAACCTTAACACTGTCCCCTGGCCCTGTATGAGGTTTAGAGGCTCCATTTTGTAGCTAAGAACAGTTTGGCTTCTGTCTGAGCAACAGGAGTGAGGGAACATGGAAGTGTGCTTGGGGACCCCAGAGCCAATATTCAGGGATGTGTTTCTTTCAGATGGGGAGAAAGATGCAGCAGGGGCAGAGGGCTGACCAGCATGGGGTAGCCTGCTTGCAGCCAATACTGTCCTGGTGTGGTGAGAGAAAAAGTGGTGCAGAATAACCTGCCTGGGCAGCATCAGCCTTTTTCAGCTTCATTCTGCCCCTTGCTGCGGCACAGCACGCCCCTCCAGGCACTGAGCTCCAGGGGGCTACACTGTGAAGCTCAGCTTTTTAGCTTTTTTAGCTTTTTTATCTTTTTCTCCATGGTGCATGAGCAGCAGCTGCCACAGCCACAGAAAAGGCTGGCACCAGGACCTGACACTCTTGCTGGTAGCATCTCAGAGGGTTTTTTTTGTTTGGACTCATTTCAGCTGGGCTGCATGGTCTGAAAGCCCACCAGGACCTGGAACTAGGATGCTTGCTTAGTGTCATCCTGAAAGAAACAGCTCATGTGCTTGATGACTGCTCTGTGATAAGAAAAATTGCATGAGTGGCTGTAGGCAGGAGCCTGGCTTAAAAAGCACATTCCTGATAAAATAAAAACACTAAAATAGAAGCACCTCTAGTTCCTTAGAGAAACAGAGAGAAAGAGAGACATGTACACGTGCACCTTCAGAGATCTTAAGCTATATTCCCAGGCTGTGTTTCCCTTTTGAAGTGCCTGAAGTGCAACCTCAGGCATCTAAGACAGGTACTTAAATTTTGGGACCTTAAGTGAGTCTTTCATGTTTCCCATCATACTGAACCAGTCAGAGGTGTGAGCTTTAAGCTCAGACTCATAACTGACCGAGACAGAACTTTTTAAAATCAGCTTTAACTTTTTTCAGATGTTAGACTTTTTCAGAGACCAAACCACCACATAAAGAAAGTGAAATGTAGGGCTTAGTTTTTTCAACGTTAATGAAATTTCCAAAAGCTTTCTTGGAATTGCCAAGAAAGAATGAAAACTGATCTGAATTTCTAAGGACAACAGTTGTATATTCTCAATATCTCAAGTCTTTTTTAACATTTCGGCTGATGCAACAAAGAGCTTAAGGCATTGAATAAACCAAATCAAATTTAAAGTAACAGGCTGCAGTGTTGACAACTACAGGTTTAATCATCCACTTTGAGGTGTTCCGATAAGTCTCTGCATTTAAAATAAATAAATAAATATAATTTTGTGGAATCAAGAACTAATTTAGAAAACAAGATTTTCCATTATTCTTTTCTCAAAGCATACTGCATATTATTGGTTTGCATTCTTAATAATTCTAGTTTGAATAGATTAAACTTTAAACTCCAGTTTAAAAAAAATAGCCCTCTTACAATTAGCTCTTCTCCACAAAGTTCTTGATGCACTTAATTAACATGATAAAATGGCCAACAGCTAAATATATGCTGATTTTTATTTCAAATATGCCTTTGTGCTACTGGAATGCAAAGCTCTTTTGAAAATCTGTAACTGTTATTTTTAAAAGATGTAGAAAATGAAGCATATTCATTTACTAATGAAATCAAGAATAAATGTATTAAAATTTGTAACACTTCCATTATAAAATTATGCTAACACTATAACCTAGCATATGATTAGTTCTGTAAAGACCAGATAATCTAAAATTCCCATCATAAAGCAAACCAAATCAAGCCAAATACATTTAGTTATACTTAAGATTACATATTTTTGGTATACTATATAACATCAATAGGCACAGTACTATAAAGAATTTTTTTTATTAAACTTACTTGAAAATGACATAAAGAGAACAAATTATGTATTATGCTATGGATTGGTTTGTTTACTCTTTCTTGTTAAAATATTTGCTATCACTTGCATACATATTTTTAGCAAAAGCTGATGGAGCTGATGGCTCATTATAATTCTGTCTTTTCATTGTCAATGGCCTGTGTTGACTTAAAAAACAGTTGTGTTCATTATAATCTATGTGTAAAATGACAGGCTGAAGCACAAAGCCTGAGTTTTGACATATGCATATGGAGTTCACTATGCTTTAAATGCAAAATGTAGCCATTTGATAGGTTTGTAAATTTTATTTTGATATTTCAGGATTAGTTATAACACGGAATTTAAAATTTTGCCTCTTTGGTTCAAGACTGAATTTGTTACCAAGCTGCTCTACAAGGGCAAGGTTGGATGCAGAGTCACCTCTGAATATTCTGTCAGGTCACTGCACAAATGCCTGCTGCATTTACAAATCAACACTGACCTGCAGTCAAAGCTATGACATCTTATATTCTCTTAATAACAGTTTTCTTTTCGAAAATAAAAGTACTGATGAAGCCCCACCAGTTTACCTCCTTAGAAAAACAACAACAATAACAACAACAACAACAAACAATTTACAGGCTAATGTGTTTCTTAAATATTCTGTATTTAATCCCAGTTGCAAAACTCTCAGTGATGAACCCAGGTGTTCTACAAAGAGAATTCTTGACAGGGATCTTTAGGTGGGCTTTCAAATAATGGAATTCCTTCATCTACAGAAATTTGCAATGACATATTTTGTGCTGGTTTGGGTAAATGTTACGCTCATTCAAGCACGTCTCCTAAACACCCTTCAGATCCAGTGATGCAACTGCACATCCCATGAACAGTTGCAGGGAAAATATTCAACCAGCAGCTGATCAGTTTCAGATTCTGCTATTGCCAGCAGAGGTGGTAGCACATGGCCACGCTTGTGACAGTGCCACAGTAATGCACTGAAGTGGAGGAGATTATATGGGAGCACTGAGAACTGTCATTAAAAGATATTAGGCTTTTCTTTTCAACACTGTCAATGCTCTGCCAAAATTTGTGTTTCCAGTATTTTTCTAGACCAAAATTCCAGTTTTCAGTATGATTTCTAGACCAGGACAGTGCCTGAGTTACCATTGTTAAACCTCTTAAACTGTTATAGCTTTAAATTCAAAATATCTGGTGTTTGTGTCCAAGCTCAAGATCCTATGGACAGCCATGGTAGTTTTATCTATCCTCAAGATGTGACCCCCTTATTTAGGGACAATTCTTATTAAAAAAGTTCATGATGGTGTCTATGAAAACATTGAATTTTGATGCCACTTAGAGTGGCATTTAATAGCTGGATTGTTACATCATTCCACTGAATTTAGGATAGAAAATAAATGTGTAGCCCTTGGAGGTGTACTAATAGGAAGTATGTGTGTACCACAAGACCTTTGAAAGTGATAAAAGAGTTCTCCTCCCCCAAATATTTTCAGATTATTTGAAACTAGTACCAAATTAGATCAGCTGTGCTACAAAACAGCGTTACTCTCACACATGTAAATCCAAATATTTCTAATGCAAAGCAAAAAAAAAAAAAACAGAGACATGATTTGCTCCTTAATTTCATCATCTTTTTTCCTTGCCTTGCATTTTGAATTGTTCTTATTTGGATAAGCTCTCCTCTGGCTTCACTTTTGAAGTATTGATCATCTTAACCCATAGAAAGGGATGTGATAGAATTACTCTTTCTGCTACACAAGGAAGACGGTGGTCCTATCTCATAAGTGCCACTAACAAGTCTAAGTGGAGGGGGAAAAGAAAGGGAGTTTTGATTTCAATACAATAAATAGAAACTCCAAAAACTACTCCTGAAAATGTATACCTTTTTTCCATCATCTTCACTTGTGTGTATCATAGTGCAAAATTAAATTATATTATAAAATTGCAATTCAACAAAGTTATTAATTTTAAAGTCCTTTATGTTTAATCATTAAATGATACTCTGAAACTAGTACTTGATCCAGAATGATGTAAAGGTCTTAAAAAACAAAGAAATTATGCATTCTGTAATGCATTCTTTATAGCTTATTCAATTTATTCCCATCTTACTATCAATATATATAAAAAATACCTTATTAAGAATTCAAAGGGCAAAATAATTTTTCAAGCTTAGTGAAAAATGTCTATTTGTTGAGAATTTAAATGAAACATAAGTTCTACCTATGATGTGAAATCAAGGTTAGCCATGGAAACAATGTATTAAGTGAGTTGCCTGAAACAATTTCAAACTCTTGTGAACAAAGACTGTTAGATTTACAGTATTTAATTCCTAACAAAAAAAAAAAAAAAAAAAAAAAAAAAAAAAAAAAAAAAAAAAAAAAAAAAAAAAAAAAAAAAAAAAAAAAAAAAAAGAAAAAGGAGGAAATAAATAGATGACACCCTTTTTTTTGGTACTTGCACTTAATTTATAATTAAAATGAAATTCATATGCCATTATTTTTACTTGAAGAAGAGGGACTTATCCATTAAAAAGTGTTTTTTCTTTTTGTGGTTTGGTTTGTTTTCTTTTTAATGTATCAGACCAGTATGGCTATACATTTGCTGTTGTTGCTGTTAGATGAGGGGAACAAAAAGGAAAAAGCAGCATGATTCCATGTATGAAAACAAGTATGGATTTGCAACAGTGCTTAAAGTGCTTTCTTATTTGAGGAGGTACTTACACAAATGTCTTTTCATGCTTATCTCCTTTTTCACCATGTACTGTATGCTTGCTCTCATTTGTAATATAATGATAGGGCATTATGTTCGTACTCAGAGTTTAGCATATTGTCATTTAAAAACATCTGAAAAGAGGAAAATGACAATTCTATTTGTGTATTATTACAGCAATTTGAAAATTTTATTAAATACTCAAGTGCTTCATTTCGCCATTTATTCCTTTGCTTCCACTGTTGCTTAAAGCACTATGTAAGTACAAATAGATAATACTAAAAGCATATCCATCCTATTCTGGGGTTTTGACTAGGATTATTTACTGATGTCTTGCAGAACCAAGATGAAATCATGATCCCACGTGACCATTAATCTGCTGATGCTGCAAGATGTCTTGCCTCCAGGATTGGTTTCCACATACATGGTTCACCAAAGGTCTAAATCTTATGAATATTTATACATTTTTATGTCTCGTTGTTAAGTGGCAGTGCTGTCATGGGGGATGTCAAGTAGAATACTTTAATTTGCCAGTACCAGAAGTTGTGGGAGCAGCAGAAGCTGTGGCTTGGCTGCCTACATACAAAGGGTCCAAACAAGCCACTTTGGCTGCGAAGAATGAGTGGATACAGTGAAGGACTGCAAACAGGTTAGAAAACTCCAGCTCCTGGAAGTGAAAAAAAAATAAATATTAAACATGAAATGGAAAAATACCCCATAAGCATATAACCAGGAATGAACCACTGTTACAACAGCAATAATTTTAATATCTTGACATAATTCTGCTGATGTGCCTTAAAATTCTCCATTATAGAGACTTAGGCATTGAAAATGGAACATTCTGTAAATAATTGCTTGGAGGCTAAGATGGACAAATTTCTGGGTTAAGTGCCTCATAGAAATATGAGATCCTACTAGCTAAAGGGGAAAGAAAGTGACACCATATAATTTTTATTTTGCCCAGGTTAATGCACATCTGGCACTTTTGCAGGGTAATTTAGGTAGAAACTTTATGGCTGTGCTGTAACAGTCTGCACACCTCTGGACTACTACTATTTAACCAATGTGCCCACAAAAATTAATAATGTTGAGTTCCACACGTATTACATTTGTTCAACATGTCTCCTCACACTATTAATCAGCTATTAAATCAAACTATTAAACAGCTATTTTCTTACCTGATTTGTCAATATATATATTAAAAAAAGGATATATTTTCCAAATATGCTACTTTCACACAACGATAATTTGGATTTGTTATTGGCCCAAAAAATGAATATATTCCATGTTTTAAATTTATTAGGAATATTATAAAAATTCATTATTTTTCTGCTTTAATTTACATTTTTAATAGCCTGCTCAGCATGTGATTAGACTAGCTGGGACATTTTTGGACCTCACAAGAGAGAAAATAAATAAAAACTACATTTTTTAACATATATAAATTTGCTCCTTTATGTCTAATTGACCTTATCTGATCAATTTTTTTAGGTTATTTTAGTATGTGTTTTTGAAGCTGGTATTTAATCAATAAATATCTGTTGTATTTGAAAGCAATTACTGAGGTACTTCAATACCGCAGTAATTCAATACTTCAATACTTCAATATAAGTCATGGGGAAGCAGTACAGATCTTACTTTTCTGCTTTGATTCACTGCCCATACAGATTTTTTCATTGCAACATGATGCCAATAATTGCTATGTGTGGTATATTCTACTTGTCTTTCTGTCTAGCATTGGTATTTCCAGGCTATATAGTGCCAGGGTTTTGCTCTTTTGATTAGAAGAGTATTGAAAATGTTGTAATTTTAACAAAAATTGCTAAATCTCTCAAAGGACATCAACCTGCAATTTTCTGCCTCTTGAGATTTCCTGGAAGACATTGCTTCATGTGATACATGGGGACATTCACAAAGCCCTCATGGGGGAGGGACAACAGTGTGAAAGCAGACGGCTGGATGTGCAGAATGTCCAGTGAGGTACTGGATGGGTGAAGCTTTGTTCAGGTCTCCTACAGCCTCAGCAGATGTCCTTCAGACATGCTCAGAAACAAACTGATGACATCCCATGAGATTCTCTAAACTCCCCTGATGACCAATTTTCAATAAAGAAGAAAAAATTTATGCCAAGTTTCACAAACCTGCCAGTTGTGTCTATAGAAAAAACTAATCCATTTAGAGACATCTCAGTTTTAAACCCAAAGAGAACAGAAATTTTATCACTACATCAAAGTGGATTTTTCCTCCCTCAAATTTCAAAATAAGAAAATTTATCATAAACAAGAAAACAATGGTCATTCAAAGATGAGAAAACAAGGACTTATGGAAGCTATTTCAGAATAAATGAGTCATTGGAATTAAGTTGCTTTTCAGTTAACTTCATTTTATTAATTTATTTATTTACCTTTTTAATACGATAAAAACACACCTGAAACTTAAGATAAGGGAATAAATATTTATTGGAACTGTGAAATATTTTTAATATCAATTGCATGTATTATCTGTAGAAAGACTACAGTTCCCCCTATGTCTCAACAAGATAACCATATTAAAACAAATGCTACAGTTGGAGAATTGTTCAAGTCAATTAGGTAACGTTGTTACTATCATAATTACTGGACACTGAATTTTCACAGTGCATGAGTATAATTATTTCCAAGAGTTATCACAGCTTTCTGCAATAGTAACCCATCAGGAGTATCCACTGCTCAATTGACCATCAAGGGAAATGGGTGAGGCAATAGAACATCCTCTGGATGTTCCCACTTGATAACTGTTATCAACAGTAATGACACAACATGGAAATTACCTCGACTGCAAAGAAGAGCACTGAGAAGTCAGCAAATGCTTGGTTATTATTTGCAATGAAGACATGCATTTTTAACTAGAAATTAAAGCACCTTGAAGCACGGTGGGCTGACTGGTATGTGGCAAGTTCATGTGGGTCTGATTAATGGCTGCAAGTCAGTTCCCAGAAGCCTGACTGATGGGAACAGGACTTTATCAGGAACAACACTTTTCAGGCAGATCAGCCTAATCACAAGAAACCTTAACAAACAGATATGACTCCATGTAGGGCTGCTGACAGAAAAAAACATGCCCTCACTTCTGCTGGGAACATGCCCTTTGAGGTGTCTCCAGGCTGGCATTACTGCCAGCAGACAGAGGGGAACCCACAGGCTCTTGTGCACCCCCAGCCACCCTGGTTGTTTCTGCACACACTTTGGCCTCAGCCATACTTTTGTCTGAATACACTTTCCTCTAAGCAGGGTAGTGTGTACTGCAAGCATAGTAAAGATGAAGTTTCAAGTGAACAAACAGACAAACCCTAAGAAACCTGAAAAATATACAGTTAAGCCCTTGAAGTTGATGCCAGTAGGGAAAGTCACATTCTTGGAATCCTCCAAAAAGCAAAGAAATCCTAATTTAAGCCACTTCTATTTGTCCATGCACAAGTACACAATTTACTATTATTGCAATTTCCAGGCTGTTGCCTATACAGCTCAGCTAAGACCCTACTCTCTGAGGAATATCAATGTACCCTCTGGTCTTCAAATTGTCTTCCTAAGCTATCTTTTGATTAAACTGCTCTCAGCCTACATTGCTGTCATCATACCAGACTGTTAATCTGAACAGCTTCAGTTCCTGTTGAGGACAACAAAAGCGGGCAAAAAGGCATGTTAGACAGATGCAGTCCTTGAAAACATCAGATGCCTATTGGTATATTGGAATTCTAGTAGCCTTTCACAAAAAATGTCATTGTGAGCGAAAAGACAGAGAAAGAAAGAGAAAAAAGTGAGTTTTCCCAAAAGAAAAAACAAACCTCAGCAATCTCTTATTGCATTGTATTATACATATATTATGTAGTATGATAAAACTACGTAAATGATCCATTTACAAAATCCAGTAATTTTCCTTTGAAGTACCCTTGGTATATTTAAAAAAAGTCTTCTCTTTCATCCATATATAAACAGCTGATATGAGAAGATATTTGTTCATCAAAAGTGGAGTTACAGGATATCTCTATATTTGCATAGAATCTGATATAAAATAGATATTAGACAAATAACCCATATGCAAGACATGGGGAAACTAAAAACTGGACCACAGAAATCAACACAAGTCAGAAATGTGAATTCAAAAATTCAGTAACTGCAACTGAGCAACCACTCTATAAAAATCTTAAGGCTGTATACTTATAACCCATTTAAAGATGATACTCTAAATGTGAAGAGCACTGTGATGCTCACTGAAAAACCCTCAAGGCTAAGAACAAGGATTAATTTAAAATTGCATTTTGGAGAACAGACTTGAAATGAGCAGAAATGTCAGCCTGGAAAGTGATGCAAGTACTCATCAAGTCACCTTGCAACAGTAGAAAGTGGGTATTTTGTGCACAGTAATGTGATCAGTAGTCATTCAGGATATTTAGCTTAGATTTCTTTACAAGATAATTTCAAGTACTATTAATTGGCATTAATTAATACTAAGATAGTATTAATTAATAATGAGATTAATGTGAAATCCTTGAAGTTAAATTCCTTCCTTAGCTAATACCATATTTTTGCCTTCTTTCATTTTCCACATTCAAATAGATGAAGACAATTGACTGGACCTTCATATTGATAAACTTATTTTTGTACCCACTTCAGTTTTGTACTGCTCAGCTTAGGAGTTCAGCCAATCTGTGAACAAAAGCTCACCTGATGCAGCACAGCAATGTGGCTTTGCCTGACTTTTTCTGAGAGAACTGTTGTGCTACAAGTTGGGGATGTGAAAGCACAGACTGAAGTGCAGCTTTTGAGTCATACGTGTTTTACCAAGCATAGAGAGTCCCTCAGTTCCCAGCTTGGTAAAAATGCAATAATGTAATAAGATGCTGATTTTCATACACATCATTTATTCCTATGTTTGGAAGCATATGTTTATCTCAAAACAGGAACTCTCAAAGATTTAAGGTACTCTTCTGTTTTGTCAGAAAAGTCTAATACTTAGGTTATATTGAAGGTCACACCACTCTGAGTTTATTACAGTCCTTAGATTGTGTATCAGCTCAAGAAGCTGCTGTGATACTATGGAGACACCAATGGATCATTAAACTATAGCTAAACAAATAGGTAAAAAGATAAGTTACTAGATAGGAAGGTCTAAGTGAATCCCTTTTGGGCCTTACAGATACAGAGAAAGCTTTGCCCTCCTGTGCTTAGTTTTTTTTAACCCAAGTTATTTTTTTTTTAACCCAAGCTACTTTTTTTTTAACCCAAACAGATCAGTAAGAACAAATACAGGGACACATTGGCTCCGCATTCTGTCAAGGTGACAGCTCTATTTTGTAGCTCTCACTCATAAAAATTTTGTCTCACTGAGCAAAATTGTGCAATATCTCCTGCTGAGTGACAGCTGGGAAATAACCTACAGATTGGAATGTCTAAGGGGTATCAGTGATTAATGCTACCCTTAAGTGGTTTTCTTGTCAGAAACCACTTAGACCTTGCCTTAGATACCTTTTAAGTTAGGTGTTTGCTTTAAGACCCCCTGCCATAGACCCACTGGTGTGACCTATGGTAATTATTGTTCAGATTTTTAGACTGGAAATGCTTAAATCCGTAAGGAAACACTTCTTTTATTCTACATTATATATCTTTACAATAACATAATATCACTTAGAGAGAAGCCAAAAAAAAGCATGAGTACAATGTCTCTACAGGAAAAAAAGGCAGTATTTGAAATGTTTAAATACCTAAAATTATTTTAAAGCTGAAAAGAACAATACTGGTAAATAAGTCATACTCTAACTAAATCAATAGCACATGCTGTATGTCTCAAGGCATGCCATTTTGAATTTTTTAAGTCAGGCGTTAAACAGACTGTAAAAAATGTTGACAGTATCATAAAAATCTTAGCTCTTCAGTGTCAGTGAAGGACTTTCTTTCACTTAGGAATATAAACTCTGGTGGCAAGTGTTTTTCCCAACAACAACAAAAAAAAGCTAACTGATAACCACCAGTATGTGGTGCTTGACTTTACTCCAAAATGCATTTTTCCTAGATTTTTCTACCATTAACATTGGTATCTCAGTATATTTCACCAGATTGCAGAGAAGTTGCTGGACAATTATGAAGATAGTATGATAAAATTTAAAATGCAGATGCATAATTAATTTTTTTCCCAAGAAATGTATATCTACAACTTGGAACACATTTCTAGAATAATAACAAATTTGTCTAAGTTTGGATCAAAATTCAATAGATGAGCATTTTGACACTCTTGATTCTGCAGGTCATGAATAAGTGTTCTAAAGCTAAAGGGTATTATCACAGAGGTTCAACTTGCCATAATCACACACATCTGGGAAAGCATGAAATACACAAAATGTTCTGCATTATAAATGAAGGAAGATGGGAAGAATTTGGTTTTGATAACTCATATTTTTCTGTGAAGCTATTATATAGAATCATAGAATCATTTAGGTTGAATAGGACATTTATTGGGTCCAATGGTTAATCCAGCACTGCCAAGTCCACTACTAAACCATGTCCCCAAGTGCTACCTCTACATATCTAGATCATCCCTTTGGGGGTGGTGATTCTGCCACTTCCCTGAGCAGCCTGTTCCAATTATTGACAACCCTCCTGGTGAATATATTTTTCCTAGTATCCAACCTATACCTCCCCTGGTGCAACTTGAGGCCATTTCATATTGTCCAATTGCTTGCTACTTATGAGAACAGGCTGACTCCACCTGGCTGCAATCTCCTTTTAAGCAGCTGTAGAGAGCAATGAGATTCCTCCTGAGCCTCCTTTTCTTCAGGCTAGACAATCCCAGCTCCATCAGTTGCTCCTCATCAGACTTGTGTTCCAGACCCTTCACCAGCTCTGTTGCCCTTTTCTGGACTCATTTCATCACCTTAATGTCTTTCTTTTATGAGTAGCCCAAAACTGAACACAGTATTTGTGGTATCTGGAAAGTTACCTGCTATGCCCTGCTTCCACATTACTGCTTGGGAATAAGTAAAGAGCCCTAATACATTGGTGCAATGGCTCCTCAATTCTTTGGTTTCATTCTGTGCTGAGTTCTCCTTTCACCACATTCTGATTATTCCCCATGTATTATAACTTGGGGAAAAAAGAATAGAATCATAAAGAAAATGCTGCAGCAGTAGGTCTCCAGGCCAGCTGCAAAACAGGGCTGCATTTAACAGGTGATGATAGCTGTGGCATGAATATTCATCACAACCTTTAACAGATGTTTTACAAAATTTCCATCCTCTGATTTCAAATGAAGTCTGCATACAGTATTCATGAAATCTGGCATTACAAATATTTCTGAAAATCTGATTAACATTTCTTAATGACTCAACAGTTCCACAAATAGCTATACTTCTGACTCAGGAATGTAAAGCAAGAAAATAGAGGCTAAGACTGTTCCACCTCTCCTTATGATGAATAGTGCTTTAAATCTATGAAAGGTTTAAAGGAAACAGAAGGGGATTATTCACAGAATTGTAAGGTAACCAGG
Source organism: Calcarius lapponicus (assembly GCA_039654755.1). Lineage (NCBI taxonomy): Eukaryota > Metazoa > Chordata > Aves > Passeriformes > Fringillidae > Calcarius > Calcarius lapponicus. Next base: position 114,966,990 of record CM077464.1, on the reverse strand, counting down.
GTTGAAAATATATGACCCAAGAACCTTCACATTCATTTTACAGACACATTTATCTACATTTCTTAGACTAAGCAACATACTTCATATGTAAGCAAATTGGAATGGATAGAAGTGCTCATTATAAATGCCACAACACCTTCCAAAGAGAATATAACCTGGCATCATTGCGTGTAGTTGATATGCTTTGCTCACCAAGAAAATTAATTAAAATAAACAAATTCTTATTTCAAAATTGAGTAATGTGAAAGTTTAAATTTGTAGTAAAGAGCAGCAATCAGGGAAACAAGACAGCATAATAATAAGCATGCTAGCAGGTTTGTATAATACTCTGACTTCATAAGGTGTAATGTAGCCTGTCTACCTTAATAAGTTTGGTAGAATTTTCTAGAACTCAATTTGAGTGAAAATAACAATAGGTACAATAAAGGCACAGGATACCTCTAAGGCTTATGTATGTCCAACATATTTTGTATATGTAAGTAACAGATATAATTTAAAACATTAAAAACCTCTATTTTTTTCAAAATCTGTACTTTATTTTTTTTAAATGTCATTCAGTATTAAAAATACATTATATTTTTACGAGTGTAAAAAAGCAAACTGAAACCCCCAAAATCCCCAAACACCTCAAGTGTGTCATTCTTGGACTCTTATGAATTTTTCTTAGTGGTAAAATAATGTGTTAATATGACAGCAATAGCAGACAGAAAAATAATGATGACTTTCATCCTTCATCTGTACATAAGAGCAATATAAAATTTTACAATTATTTTCTTAAGAGAAAATAATTCTTATGACATTAGGGTAAACTCTATTGTCTTATTAGAGCTGAAAAAAAGTTCTGCAGTACTGAAAATATTTCTAAAGGAAACCAGAAATAAGAAAATATTTATCTGTGAGATGCAGCAGAATATGAAGGTATCAAAACCATGGTTCCTACATTTTATTGCTGTTGATTCAATGGGAACTCTTACATACCTTTATTTTACTGTACTTTATTTGAGTAAAACACTCAAAATCAAGTAAATAGCTGCTGGGTTGAAAAAAATTAACATGAAGCATATAGAGACATGGAGAAAGATGCTTAATGTAGCAACTGGCATTTAAAAAGATAACTATCTCCAAAACAATGCATTTTTTTCTTTACATATTTTATAATACTCTGCATATTTAGCACCTACAGACAATTTATTTAACCATTTCTTTTTTGCTCATGGAACTGTTTTGTTATCACATTCATTCAGCAATTTTGTCTCCGACATCGTCAGGAAAAACAATATAGTAAATGCTCAAAAAACAAAGCTTAGACATCAACAAGAAAATAGTCTTTAGGTTTACACTAAAATTTGGATTCTAGTCAAAAAAGAACTTTGACCCAGACTCTAAGGCAACCATCACAGGCCTTGGGAGGATCACTTCTCACACACATTGGGACAGTATATGTCCTTATTCTCAAAAGACATAAATTGTAGTAAGCTTAAATCTCTCACAGCTACTATTTTCATGAATTAACTCTTGAATAAAAAGCACGACTGGAAATACAACTTTTCTGATTTTGCATTAGACACAGACACTTCAGTCTTGTTGGGAAATATGTATTTAATCCACACTTTTTTTTTCCTCTGAGAAATAAAACCAGATTTTTAACCTTTGCTGAGTTTTGCTCCCAGGTTGACTTAAGGATATATTTTTCCACCATTTCTCCATGATACAATTATAGGGCAATAAACAGGGTACTCATGCTCTCAGCTTTATCACAATGACAAAGAGGAGAGTTGGAAAACATGCCTAAACCCATATATACCATACATCCTGTATTTTATTATTTTTAAATCTAATTACACATTTCAACAAACTTCTAACTAGATGAAAGTAATTTGTTCAGTTTTCTTCAATTTCATCAGTTTTCTTTGCATTTTTTGTGCATTAATCTAATATTTCCAAGTAACTTAGTTTACTATACTTCCCCGCTCCCCTAGCTGCTTTGAAAATTGAATTGTATATTGCCTTTATACAACCAATGTATTGTTTTTACCTTTGCTTCGATTTGTTTAGTATCTTGGTTTTGGAACAAAAATTTGATTTTGCTCTTCCCGTCATCTGAAGAACCTTTGAGCTGGGAAAACTTGTACCTCCAAAGCACAGCCTAAAGAAATAAAAAAAAAAACAAACCAAAATATAAAAAAAGATACACAAGTAAGTCAATGTAGTTATCATTGAAAATTGTATTAGAAATAGCTGATCTCCTTCCAAGGCAAGTTTAAACACCTATATGGTACATAATTAAGTAAATGTAGTGTTCTGGGTTCAGACGTTCCTTTAATCATATAGATATATTATACTTTGGCAGTGCTTGAATAACACCTGTCAGACTACATTTGTGAAATTTACACTGAAATTCCTTTATCTATATTTAGTGTTTAAAGAAAAAAGAAGGATATTTTTTTTTCCACTGATGATCTGTGGATTTAGTACTCTATCTGAAGTGTTGATCTGACATACAAGGCCCTTCCTTCCATACTAAATAAATCTAGTCTTAACAAAAAGGGCATATCATAGCAAAAACAAGTCTCTATTTTTAAAAGATAAAATAAGAAATTTCTTTAAGGAGAACATATTTTGAGTTTTTTTATGAGACCTCTAGTGAGGAATTTGAGCAAATCATTAATTAAAACTGTATCAGTGGCCTTTCAAGTAATTGTATTATGAATTACATTGTGTCTTGTTGAAAAAGACATAATGCTTTACAAAGTAAATATACAATTAATAAAATGTACAGATGTCTAGAAAAACATCTCTTTATAATTATATCTAGTGTGGATTTATGAAAAAAAAACAATTTTAAACTAATTTGCTTAAAAATGGAAAAGAGCTATTTTTTTGTCTTTTCATCCTCATTTAAAGACATCCCCCACCATCCAGATATTTTGGATTGTTAAAATATTTCACTGTGATTCCAGTAGTATTTTACATAGTTAGGAGGTCATCAACACTTACATTGTGCTACTACTTTGATGAACATTACTTTTACATGCATCTGACAACACAGAAACTTAAGGCAACCCTTTTGTATAAAGGTTTGTAAATTACTCCCTCTTAGTGGTGTAGGAGGACACTTCCATCTGTGCCCTTAGTCTTTATCTTTGCATGGTTTACTATCTACTGGGAATTAAACAGAACATGGGGGAGGTCAAATTTTAACTGTCCTAAATCTATGCAGGCCCCTCTGCTTCGGGATGTATTGGTCTCTTTAGGACTGGCAAAAATCTCTACTCTGCACCAAGCTGAATAGAGTTTGTTGTGTTTGTCTTACCAACCTAATGAGAAAAGAAACCACAAGGACAGCATCTTAACTGTTCACCATACACAAAGCAAGTGCTAGAATTTTTCTCCACAATTGTCTTTATATAGTTGCCCCCTCCAGATTAAGAGAAAGAGCCCCAGTCTCAGCACCACTTTCATTCTCTGTGTGTATGTGACAGGTGAGCTCCCATCTGTCATAAAGAGAGTTAAGAACATTCTGTTTCACATAAACCAGAGGAATTTGGCAGTTTATGTGAAAATATATCCTATTTGTTTCAAATGTTGTCCTCCTGAGCCCACCAATCTGTGCTACAAAAAATAGAACAGCTTCCCTCATTTCTATGTGGGTGAAATTCCTTTGACTTTGTTTGATCAAAGATGTTTATTTATATTGTGAGCTAAATAGTGAGCTAAAAAAAAAAATCTAAGCAAAACAATCCAGTATATAACATAATTCAGCTGGCTATATTCCTACCTGCTTTGTAAACTCCTTTTTATTTTACAGATCTATGAAATCTTGTCAGAAGATCAAGACCATTGCCTTTCTGCAGGGACAGCAAATCTACTTAAGTATGTCATTTCCTGGATGAGAAATGTAAAGGGCACTGATTGTCTCTTTATCTCAGGAGAAAACAATCAAAGCAATGAGCTATCATCTTTCTCTTCTCTGATGATATATGGAGAGGCCAGGAGAGAGATGCAGCTTTAACAAGGACCCTTAGATGTGCAGGCAAAATCCCAGGGTACCTGGCCTTATTCCCAGTCAGATTAAGTTTGAATGAAGATGAAGGATGTATAAAACTGAGGTACTTTGACATTTCCATGCTTTGCCATGTACTTCATTCCCATTCAGAGGAAAGAGAGTGACAGTCACACCAAACCCCAGGCACAACTCAGGAACACGCTTCAATTTATGCATAACACTGGTTTTGGAGACTACTACTCAGCCAGGGCTCTTACTTAACAACACTGCAAAATCAGATCTATAGTGTGGAGAGAACTAATCCCAACAAAACTGCACTTCAACATCAAGATACTAAAGCAAGCTCCTAGAACTGAGTCTCTGCAGAGACAATTAAATACTCTTCATCTGAAGTGTGAGTAGAAATGCCATTGACAATGCATTAAATGATTCCCACATGAAAGAATTATCTGCTCTTTTTGAGTGATCTTCAACAAATTGCACACACTTTCCCTCAAAATTGTCCACGTGAGGGATTGGTCATTTGCAAAAATAAGAATAGGGAAATGTTGTGAGGTTTAAGTCACCAAGTCATGAATACAAAGTATTTCAAGCAAATCACCCTGGCTATTTCTTTTTCTAGAGAATCTCTGAATAAAAAATCCTACATCCTGGTTTAAAATGGCAAAAACTGGTTCATTAGGATAGAGTTTGGATGTGTGTTTACTTCAATATACTATACTACATTAAAAGTGTAACAGATAGCTTAAACCACTTAAACTAGAAGTTCAAATTCTAAATAGCAAAAATTTGAGTAAATTAGTTAATTATATGCCCAGTAAGACCCATTTAAATCCTTTCTCCTACCAGAGAGGTTGAAGTCCTGCCCTGTGTAGCCAGAACTGCCCATTTTACATGCATAGAACATCTATAAGGGATACAGAATGCTGTGACTGCAGTCACAATGCTTAAAATAAAGTATCTTGAGGATCACTGGATTAATTTCTCTGGTTGCATATGTTCTGAGTGTGGTTCTTTTCATTTTCATTTTCATTACTGCAAAATGCATAAGCAATGAACAGGGACAAGACCTATCTTTTTTCAAATACTACTTTATAGTGCCACAGTAAGAAAGGAGACCAGACCCACGCACCTGAGCACCAGTTTCACACAGATGTGAAACTATATCAGCGACAATAGCACAGGAGAGAGAGTTTCATGTGTTATCTTTCATGATCCTACAGGCTGACTTCAGTGTTACAGGGTTCACGGTGGTTACTCTTCCAAATTCTATTTTTAAAGGCTAATTCTCCTGCATTAGGTATAGGTATCCTTGGGAATACTGATCTACATCACTGTCACAGTCATTATTTTTTAATGTCTTTGAATATCAGAATTCCTTAAAACCATTTGTTGAATGATTGCTTCAGAAAGTTAACATAGGCTGTTATAATTTTGTATAAATATATTTATGTATACCTATTGACTTTTAACCAATAAGTACACTTGTAAAACATGCTGGCTTTTTTGAAAATTGTCGAACACCTAAATGTGTGTCACATAAAATTTTTCTAAATCAGTTTTCAGGAATTATGAACTAAAAGCAGAAGTACTTACTGGTTTGCAGTGTTACTGAGCTCAGCACTCATAGGGCTACTTTTGGCTGACAAAAACAGCGTGTTCTCTTCAAGTAGTTTCCTCATTAACTGTGCATAACCTGCATCACTGAGAATACTTTACAGGTCTATATACAGCATTTATAGGAAGCAATAAATTTTTGTTTGCCCTAAAATAGATTTGACAGGTGGGCCTGGTGCCAATTTCTTTTAAAGCACAAATTGCAACCGAATTAAAAAAGATTCTGTTGTAGACAGTGGCATCAGTACTCTTGAGGATCCTGGCACACCTTTTAAGTCACGGCACACGACATTAGGATGCCTTGATGGAAGATGAGGAGGAGAACTCAGTATGCACTATTTATTGCTTCTCAATGAATGACAGAAAATGAACTCTCATTTAATGAGTAGAGATAGAATTTAGGAACAACAGCAAGCATGCCAATTCAGCAAGTGGGGACCAAGGCATACACTGAAAATACCACCAGTGTCACAATTTGCACAGTCCCAGTGTGGCCACAGAAAATCTGACATAATTAATCCATGTCTTGAAAAATGCGCTGTAAGAAGACAATCTCTTTGAACAAATACAGTATGTATCATGCATAAAATTGAAAACAACCAATAAGATATAAAACCTTTTTCCAATTATTATTCATATATTGCTTAGGCTGCCTTTTGCATTTTACACCATTTAATAAAATTAACTTCAAAGAATGCAATGCAAACAAATAAACTGTGCAGAAAAGCTGACAAATTAGATTTAAGACTCCTCTTGAGATGTTATTAAATTATTGTAATAGCAAATCATCAAAAAGCAAAATCCTGTATTCACTGAATTAGCAGGATTTTTTTTCCTGTGACGTATCAGGGACCAAGATTCTTCACCAATACTTTTTAATGAGAAATATTTTATTTATAAGTAATCATCTAGGACTCATTTGTGCTAGTCTTTGCAAACAAATTACTGCCTATTATCTTCTACTAGTGTTATTCTACTATAATTAAAAAGGATGCTCTCCGCCTGCATATTTTTATTTTATAGTTGGTACTTAAATGCAACATACAAATGACACATAGAAGAAAAGCTATTGACTTGTCTACAATGTAATACAGCCATACAAATGAAGAAAATTACTATTGTTTCTATTCTTAGCAATAGTGCTAGATCTAGAACACATATTCTTAAAGGCACCCTAGAAAACACTTTCACATTCATATTATATGCCAGTTTGCTACTCATTCCCAGAATCTTGGACTAATCCACGTACAATTTTGGTGAGATGACACCAAAAAAAATCACTTTCCATCTAGGTAATGACATCAGAAATGTGGAAATACTGTAACTATCTTTGTTTGGGCTATAACTAGGAATATTCATTAGAGTTTTTGTTTCATTTTAGGTCAAGGAATTTGTTCTAATCCTAAATGTATCAAATAAAAGCAGAATTAATAGGTGACTATTTCTACTTACCATGCTGTAAGTAATATTCATAGAAATGTGAATCTCGGACTAGTCCATAGCTCTGGGATAGATATATAATTTAGGATACAGAGGACATTAAGCATTGCAGCTAGGAAATAAAATGTGTATTTTGCCAACATAAGAATCTCCAACCAGAACACATTTAATTTGTGTCCTGTGGATCCAACCTTTAATTTATCATTTAACAATTTTGTCTCTTCTGTGTTGAATTATCCACTGTGGACCAATTCTCTTCTTGCAGAAAGACTATTAATAAACTTGAGCAATAGTGTTTGCACCACATACTACAATGGCTTCATTTCACCTGCCATGAAGCCACATGAGGAACAGCTGAGGCCACTTGGAAAAGAGGAAACTAAGGGAAGACCTCATCATAGTCTTCAACTTCCTGGTGAGGGAAAAAGGAGCGGCAGGCACTGATCTCTTCTCTGTGATGAACAGTTATAGGACCTGAGGGAATGGTCTGAAGATGTGTCAGGGGAGGATTAGGTTGGATATCAGGAAAAAGATTTTTACCCTGAGGGTGCTTGGGCACTGGAACAGGCTCCCCAGGGAAAGGGTCACAGCACCAAGCCTGACAGAAGTCAAGTTGTGCAGTGCTCTCAGGAACAGATTGTGATTCTTGGGGCTCTACTGTGCAGGACCAGGAATTGGACTTTGATGATTCTTATGTGTCCCTTCCAACTCAGGATATCCTATGATTTTATGAAGTGCACCTTGTCTACATACATGATCTATGGAAATCATAAACAATGCCATTCCATTGGCATGAATCAGGTTTTATTATATACTAGCAAAAGAAGTTTGGCCTTCAGTAGGATGCTTGGAAAAAAACCTAAGTCTGCCAGTGTTCTATATTGATTAGACAGCTACATCCCAGATCACCTGTAAATAGTGGAGTAAACAAAGAAACCATTTTTATTAAGGAAAGGATGTTAGAAATCACTTTTCAAGTTCTACTTCCATCAAATTCCTTTGTTGTGTTTTCCATCACACCTTCTAAAATCTACAGCTGTTTCTAACACTGCCTCCTTTTTTCTTGATACTCTGACTGTTTGGATTATTCTTCCTTTAAGATTTTTAAGGCAATTTTTTAATGTGTGATATATATTACAGAATTATGCTAAACTTCAATGGGCACCTTTAAAGCTAATGTTGTTTGTCATCTAACTAAAATACATGATACTCCTACAAGTCAAACTAAATCAAGAGCTTAAGCCCTCCAGGTCCTTGTTTCTAAGAATAAAAGTAATTGAGTCTTCAGGCACCTGGGATACACCTTAATTTGTCTGTTTGTCTCAGAGCTAATTGAGAAAGATTTCATTCTTGCCAAGTGACACTTTGTTCAGAGTTATAGCAGTGGTAGGGAACTGAGTAGGATTAAGATCTTGTTCATGCTCAGTTCTACTGTGTTACTGATCTCTGGAGAGTGTCTTACTGCAAAAGAATTATGGTCCAAGGCAATTTCCTTTGTCAGCTGCTGCAGCTTTATAACTGTAAAGGGAAAGACAGGGGAGGACACAGAGGATAAAGAACAAAAATGAGACAAAGGAAAAAAGCATGAAAGTCGGCCCTTTTAAAATAACTGTTCTTGTCCATTACTGAAATTACATAAAATGCTAAAAGACTACAGTGTATTTTCTTAATGTTGATGGAAAACCTACCAATATTTGTTTCTAGCCAGAGAACATAAAACTGCATGAAGCATGCTGATGTCTTATATAAAAGTTATAGTAGCTATTTGTTCAACGTTTAAACCTTGAAGCATGGAATAAATTTTTTTTCACAAGAGTTAGATCATTAAATCTCCATCTTCCAGTGAGCCTGGGGTTTTTTTTCGCTTTCCCTACTACTGAAATTTGAATCTCAAGAAGGTTTTTATATGCTGTTTTATTTCAATATGCTGTATATGTATTAGTTTCATGAAGAGACAAGCAAGGTATATATCCCTAGTAAACATGGGAGATTGTTCCTAACGAAATTACGAGAAATACTGATCTGTGCGATTTAATAGGCTTTTGGTATGGAAACAAAATTAAAGATATTTGCAATGCTATTTATTGTTCATGGTATATTCTGTTTTTTTGGTGAAGGTTTCTGCAAGAGAACACAGGCCAGGTACACTGAGGTTTGTTGATAGGTGCCTTGTGGGCCATTATGGAGCCTTTTCTTACTTTTTTCTAGCACCACCATATAATTCAGCAGGACCTTAATTTATTTTCAGTCCTACAAGGGATACTATTTTTTCTCTTCTGACAAATATATATTTTTAACTGCTGTTTTAATGATCAGTAAATATGATGGACTACAGACACAGCACTTTGCTCAGGTAGGTATATGGCAATGTATATTCACAAAAACACATACATATATTATTAGTAGAATTGATGATGCAAATATGCACATTATAGAAAACAATTTTAATGAATATTTCAGTAATCCAGAAATATATATAATATACATATTGCCATGTATATCCCCCCATACATTTTTTTATGGAAGCACATTAAGGTTCATACATTTTAAGGATCATGTTCATTAAGTTTTATGCATTGGATCGCTTTCAGAATAGTAGTCAGATTAACTTCTGTACATGTCTTGTTATTCTCTTTAATCTATCAGTCTCCATACTTAATTCTTAAGGTGGCTATTGCAGCTGCAGATCTTATTTATAAACGTTCACCACAGTATCTATGTACGTGCATACCTAACAGAAATTGCCTATGAGAGTTACATTTGTTCATTAAAACATTGATGTCTATATACTAGCTAATGTTAGACAAATTTAGGACATGAGTGCTAGGATATAGTTGGGCAGGACTTGAGAAAAATGTTTTCTCCAGTAAACATTGATACACAATAATGCAAAAATTACCTAGGATAAAATTTGGTATATAACTTCTAAGAACTGCCACAGAACCTTTTGCATCTTTTTAGAATTTTTATATTTTAAAACCAACCAAACAAAACATTTAGCATATGGAACATGTCTAGTGAAAACTTATTTCTGAAGTAGATGCTGTATACTAGGACACCCTGTAGTGCAAGGAGTAACTAAGCAGAATCTGGAAAATGTGGTTAAGGCAGAAAAGAAAACAAAATATCTAAAGGGTATTCACAAAGATTAGCTAAACTCACTTTTCACAGAATACCAGCAATGAAGAAAGATAGAAGTTGAGGGGATTCTATTTGACATCCTGTATTTCAAATAAAGCAAATAAAATTGGTTAAAGCTGGTGGGCATTTTTTGGAAGAAGTCCCCAGTGGAAGAGATGCCTTGAGGAAGCTCCCTATTCATTAGAATTGCATTTCTGTGTATGCCAACACAGGAAGCAGGTGGCTTTTTGACTCCAGGTTTATAACTACCACAAATGAAGGACTACATCACCAAAATAATCATAATCAAACACGTGCCAGTGTTGGCTTGGGCTGTGTGTCACAATTTGCTTTCAAACCACACATTGCTAATAAAAGATGATATTTTGCACTGGTGCTTTGGCTCTGAAAAGTGCTACAGAAGAGTAGGAGCATAAATATACACGTCATTACTTTTCAAGGGGCAAAAAAAAAATTACTTTGTGGCCAACATTTTATTTGGTAGAATTTTTACGTGAATTGAGAAGTAATTTTCTGAAATTTTGACATAACCAGGTAGTCTTAAAAGCTGTTCATTCTTCATTCAGGAAATTACAACAGCTTTTTATAAAGCATCATATGAAAATACTTCAAATGACAAACTACTGTTGACTCTATGAGTTATCAGTCAGAAAATGAATACAAGAAAGCAGAGAAATATGCAGCAGAAACAGCTATGATTTATGCCAGTGCTGTTATAATCACATCACACCACAGGTTTTTTCTGAATAACTCAGTTTAATACTTTGTATACTCATATTTATCATAGGTCTGTGCAGACACAGAAAGAATGTTTTTATCTAATTATGATGTTTGACTTGAAATACATTTAGCACAGATGACAGTTTTTAACCACTAATTTCAATTTACATGGTTAAGTATTATTTAAGGATTAAATGACAGCAAACAAGTAAACAAGCCTACACAGGGTTGTAAGGCTTTTGTCTGGAAATCATAAACTTAATGAGAGCCATTATCCCCTATACCCTTGTTCATGAAGACTAGGGGTGAGCTTGGGGTTTAGAAAATTTGTGAAATTTTGACTGCAATTTGTCAGGGCATGTTGGACAAAATCTATTAACTTACTTGAAATGGGAGAGGAATAAAGAATTTAAATATTGTTGCACTGCTTAAATAACAGGAACATTTGAATAACTGTTAAAATCATGAGTACAAGAGCTTGGCCTCCTTCATTTCAGTTTATTAGTAATTATGCACTTATAAAGACAATTCACAGTCAATTCATTAGTAATTAAGAAAGAAAACTTAAAATACCATGAGCACATAGGAATAAAACTGAAATTGCCTGAAGATTTACTGAAGATACCACTGCAACAAAATATTAGACTGGACTTCTCAGAAACTATTTTGTTTCCAAAACATGAAAATGTCATAAATGAATAAGAATTTTAAAGATTTAATAATATTTAGCCGATTTTTCCTCCAGGTATTTGTCCAAGACCTTCTGTGAATTCATTAAAATATCTTGCATCTGCAGGGTTATTCTCTGAGCTTTTCTGAGAGAAATACAGAATGAAAGTTCAATCTGACACTGAACTCTGAAGGCTTTGAAATATGGCTTTAAATTAATCCTTACCCGAAAAGGAGTGCTGGAATTTGGTATGAGCAGCAGCAAAATAGCAGAAGAGAGCATGTACAGGAGGAGGACCAGGACCACTAAGATGATCAGAGCATCTCTTTCATGAAGGCAGGCTGAAAGAGTTGGGGCTATTGAACCTGGAGAAGAGAAGGCTCCAGGGAGATCTTATTGCTGCTTTTTAGTACTTCATGGAGGCTTATATAAAAATGGAGAAAGAGCTTCTACCAAGGACTACAGTGACAGGACAAGGGACAATGTTTTTAAAGTAGAAGGTAGAGTTCAAATTGGACATATGAAAGAAATCCTATAGGATCAGGGTGGTGAGACAGTGGAACATGGTGCCCATGGAGCTGTGGATACCCTGTCTTTGGAAGTGAAAATATAAGAGTTTGCACTAATTTTTCAAATACAAATTGCAAAAAATCCTACAAATTATAAATAATTATGTGTAAATATTGTTTTCACAAATGTTATGACATTTTAAATAATGCTTTTGTCTTTAATACTGAGTATGTTAATTCACAGAACACTCGCTAGGACTTTTGTATACCCTTAATTCACAAATGCACATACAAATACTACTAAGGTAGGAACGATTTAATTAAAAGTGTACTAATGTTTTCCTTGTCCTGAAAAATGGAAACCATTTTTCATTGTTTTTCACTTTTTTTTTTTTTTTTGGAAAGTGTATTTTGCTTCATATGAACTTCATAATGTGGGAAAATAACATTTTTAGCTTAAGTGACTATACAGGTCTTGTTTGCATTTCAGTATATATGACATCAGCAATATTGTTGAAGAACATTGTCAGCATAGACACAACTTACACTTGTCATCATCATAATAAAGATATCTGAATAAATTTTTGGCTGAGAGCACTACAATCTTCATCTTTCCATAAACTGATGGAGACTAGGTAATGCTTTTCCTGTTTGATCACCCACTAAAATGTGGTTGATACACTTAGATTTCAGACATTTCACCTCATGGCTTGTTTGACAATTTTAATTGCAGCAGTTACTTGGCAACAGATTGTGTTGCTTTCTATTGTATTGTTTCTTTTCTTTTCTAATGCAATTGTCATCCTTATCTCTCACTGCCTAATGCCTGATTACCTAACAAAACAATGTCCTTTTTTTTTCTATTCTTGGTGTAATGCTTTATTCTAACATACACTACAATACAGTACATGTAATGCAAGAAGTAATGGGTTCAAACTGAAAGGGTAAAACTGAAAGGGTACATTTAGGTTAGATACACAAAAGAAATTATTATACTTTTATATATAAAAAAATATTATTGGAGGGAGGGGGAAAACCACTTTTTTTTACTGAGCTACTGCATTTTAATTCTGTTGTACTAATATTTTAGTGCAATACCTTCTAAACTGATAGTCACATTTCATTGATGAATTATACAAGACTATTTGCTTAACAAAAAGAAACAAGGTTATGCAAGTGTTTAAATTTAAAATTCATCACTTTCTGCAAACAAACAGAATTGAGTGGGAAGAATAAAGGGGTTCGGATTAGCAGAATAATGAGGTGGGAAGGGTTGACTTCAGATAGAGCACAGGAACAAATTCTGGAGTCAAAAGGGCATTTTCAGCAGTTGGTGGTGGCAATGTTGCAGCATCTCAAAGGAAAATAGGTATTGAAGAGAAGTGTAACTCAGAAGAAAGATTTCACTGTTTCACTCAGAACAAAGATTCTACCATTAACAGCAGGGTCAAGTAGTAGCAGTAAAACCTGAGCACATTTTAAGACTTGCCAGCAATTAGTGCAAATGTCAACATATGACATACTCAGGGTCTCAATGGTTTTACTGAGACTTGGACACGCAATAATACAATATGGAAATTGATTCCATGCTATTTGCTTGACAAAGCAAATTCTTTCATCAGTTCTACTGAGTTTTTTTAAGGCTGACAGGAAAAGCTGATGGGTGAGACATTTACACTATGGTTGGTTTTTCTTTTTACAGACACCTGAACAATAATAGCTAAAATATAAACTGGGAATTGTGGAATTGCTGTAATAGCACACACTCTGTCCCATGAAACAAGAGAAGAGAATGGAAAGTTATTTTCAAGCTCACAGATGAGAATGAAATTAAGAAAGTTATCTTTTCTCAAAACCAAGGGCACACCAGCAAAACAAACCATCAAGCTGAATCTGTGTGAGCTTTCATGTGAAAATAAAGATCAAAGATCTGATGCTTGTTTCAGATTGGTATCAGTATTGATTTTTCAATAACAAGCAAATAATAGAATACTCTTTCTCACATAATTAGAAATCAGTCTTAAATTTCAACTAAAATATGAGAGACTTTACAAGAGAAAATCTGTTTCTATAACAAAGAGAAGGACAATTTAAGCATGTACTACTTATCTCAAAATATTAGAAATTACAAGGAATAATAACTGTGTGATGGAAACTTTAGAACTTTACCTTTGTGGCAGCATCAAAACAAACAAAGCCCATGCTGAAATCGATGGTAAGTCCCATAAGATGACTCTCTAAAACACAGGCATACGTCTTGCACTGTAAAAGAAAAATCAGAGAAGGTACTTATCACAGAATATGTTTCTCAAATGTTTTTCTAGGACCGCTGTTACTGAGTCTTTATTCTAATGTTTATATACCTCAAAATTATTATCAGAAATAAGTCAGCTGTGTGTAAATAGGTCAATTTTTTGTATTTCAAATAAAAGGATTTTTATCAGTGATAAAGTTGTCTAAGACATATAAAAACAAGCTTTCTTTTCATTACGGAAAAATTGAAAGGTTCAGAATTGCCTCAGTGGCTTACTAATAACATTTTCTAAAAGGAAAAATTTATTATTTTCAAACTTCTTTATTAAATTGTTTTCAAACAACTTTTAAGATTAAGATATTCCTTTTATCTTTTCAAGGTGAAAAAAATAGCTTATATAAAGTATCTCTTTAGTACACTGTTTCTTGTGGTTTTCTTTTTTCCTAAATCTCAGGGAAAAAGCTAGTATTTCATACCCTTTAGCTGCTAAATGGAAATACCTAAAATATCTTTTTTTTTTTCTTTGGCTTCAGATAGTGGATCAATATATCTCAAAGGTTTCTATGAGTAACCTTGGAATTCTGAAAGATTTTATCATTCTACTGTTTTTAAATATACACTTCTATTTATTGCCATAGCATCACACTTGAATACACCCTGTAAGACATTTATAAGCGTAATTTTTAGCATCAAGCTGTGCTTGAAGGCTGACTGCAGGTACAAAATGACAGACTTGTCTTTTTCATCACAAAATACATTAAAAAAAAATCAAAACATTTCCAAATCAGATGCAAGTTCTTTAAAGAAATGATTCTTATTTTATAGACATTTTTCCCTCCAGATTAAATGAAATAGAGGTATACTCTTTAAATATTGCTATAGCTGCTAGAATTATGAAATGAGAACAAAGACTTCCATGACCTATAACCTGTCAGCAAAATCAAAATATAAATTGCAAATGTGGGAACAATGGGGGTTACAAATTGTAAGTACTACAAAAGAACCTATGATTATTTTTGGCATTTTGATTATAAAGATAAATCAGATGCCTTTAGGTTTCTTTTTGTAAGTGGGGGCTGTTTGGATTCTTAATGGTCTTCCTTAGAACACAAGAAGCTGGAAGGTGTATTAACAGGTTCTAAATAGAAAATGTAATGAAAGAAAATTGAAAACTTCATACTTAGTGTTTATACTAACAAATAAAAGTGGCTTTTTATATTTTCCCTTTGATCAGCTACACCATGAGACTGTTATGAATGTGTAAAATTTGATTGTAAATCAGTGCTGAAAAAAAAGAGGATATTGCCTTTGGTATTATCTCATTAGTAGAAGAAAAAAGTGTAAAGTAATATATTTCAGTTACTTATAGTTAATTAAGTCTCATATGCAAAACTTTTCAAGTTTTGCATGCAAAGCAAAAAATGCACGGTTTTGTGGAACTACCTTGCAAACATCTTACAAGATGCAGATTGCATTTTTATTTGTAAATCTTAAAGATCTGGAACAGACTTAGAGCCTTCACTGGAAATTAAATTTGCCATGGAAAATGTGTATCAGATTTAAAATACACATTGTCATCTAAAGTTTTCTAACCTCCCACCCCAACACCAGAGGCCAACCCACAGTGTGCACTGCAGCACCACGCTGAGCTGGCACAGCTCCCTCTGCTTTTAAGCCCAGAACTTGGACTGGCTAATTAGCCTCACTGGGAACTTAGGATTCATGAGAAACAGGACATACCAGCCTTGGTTCAAGGCTGTACTGAAAAAGCAACCTACTTCCAAGACTGAAGGATATTTCTACAAAATGCAGTGCTCAGTTTGTGGAGAAATATCTAGCTCAGCTCAGTGTAGTACTTTGCAGGAAGAAACTGCAGATCACTAGCTGCAGTTGATTATTTAGTTATTCTTTACTTATATAAAAGACCATTCCAAGCCCTCAGACTAGGATTTCCAAAACAATTTAGAAAAGAAAAAAATGTGAAAATTATAAAAAGATCTCTGGACAGTGAGAATTTAGTTTCCTTGGGGAAGAATGTCCCTTGGTTTTTGCAGGTGTTGTATCCATTTGCACATGGCTCTGGTGACAGGTCAGAGTAGGGATGTGAACTTTAAGACACTAGTTAACTCTTCTAAGACTTTTCTCATCTTTATTTTCTTTAAGATACCTTTTGATTCAGACATTTGGAGAAAACATAAAGGCAAAAATTGTTATCAAGGTACAAGACAATTTAAAATTTCTTATACATTTAACATTTTAAAACTTTAAAAGTGACTATGAATAATATATTCTGTGGATATTTGATTTGGTTGCTGACTTCTCACAAGAACTCATGAAAACCTCATCAAAATTGAAGCATCCCCTTTCCAAAAGAAGCAGAACACACTTCAGCAGTCATTTGCTGTTCTTCCTCAGAATACAGAATGTTAACTTTGGTTTATTAATAATTCAATGGGTCAGGCAGAGGCTGAAGGAGACAACTCGAAGTTGTTCCTTAGAAACTATTCCCTCAACATGCACCGTTTAAATTATGGAAAGAACAATATATTGTGAACTTCATGTAAACCATCTCTGAAGCTGAAACAAAGTGAACTATAAACCCAAGACTTAATTCAGACTTTTAAACTCAGATTCCACTTCAATGAAAACATAAGTTAAAGTACTGTAACTTAAAACAGCTTACATAATAATCCTTACATTAGAGAACAAACAACTACAATACAAGCAAGGACAGCAAGAAAAAAATTAATGATACCAGAGGTGAAAATATTAAAGTAGCAGGAAAACAAAGGGAATGTGACAAGCATATATATAATTGCACATCATTATCCAAGTTATAGTAGTCACAGATTCTTTGTGCAATAATGCCATGAGAGAGTAAGGAAAAAGGATTTTCATTTCAAGTATTTTTTTAATAGGTAATTATGAAAATGGATTACCATCACTTACTACATTTCAAAACTAATTAAAGAGTGAGTGCAACACACCAAAATGACACCATTGTATCATTGTACTATATTATTGTTAAATTTTTATCAATTTGACTATGCCTCTTCTAATATATTTATTTTCTAAGAAAAACCAACTGTTTAATTTTTGGTTTAGATATGCCTCTAGCAGAAGCTATGAATTAGGTTGAAACAGAATTCATTATATATTTATCACAATGCATTTAAAAAAATTTTGAATTTGTTATATATTCTTTGGAGTTAGATTAGAATTGGTCTCTGATTAACCTCTTCTGGAGGTTATAGCCAATGAATAAGAGTTACTCATTGAATGATTATGGAGTAGCACACAACACAGTTGAATATTTTTAAATAGTAGTTTTAAACTGAAATTATATTTTCAAAGCTATATTATTTTATTGTAAGACAAACTTACTGGATTAGCATTCACTTTATATATGAATATTCATATCCACACAATTGCATAAATCAAAATTTTAGTAAAAATGTATTATGAATACCTTAATTTTGAACCTGTCACTTTTTTTTTTCTCACAGAGCAATGAAAGAACTTGTTAGAAACAAAGTATACCACCAGATTTTATCTGCATCTGCAGGTTGGTAGATGAAAGCAGTAATGGATTGCTAAAAGAAAAATGAGGAGGCCAAACCCATTTATATTTAAAATATTCCATATTTTTTTTCCAAATCAAGATATAGAAAATAAAGAAAAAAAGGTGAAATAATGAGTGTCAGTTCCACAGTAATATTCTATCATGAGAAGCCTGTTTTTCCACTTTCACAGATCTGCTATAATCAACCAACCAATCAATCAGGAAATCATTACTTTGAGTTCTTAATTGCTACATTGAG
Organism: Calcarius lapponicus; assembly: GCA_039654755.1. Lineage (NCBI taxonomy): Eukaryota > Metazoa > Chordata > Aves > Passeriformes > Fringillidae > Calcarius > Calcarius lapponicus. The sequence goes on along the minus strand of CM077464.1, from coordinate 114,948,812 downwards.
CATCAGGAGAGACAAAAAAAAAAGGTGAAAATATTAAGATGAATCTGAGGTTAAGATTATAAAGGAAACTATTTTAGAGAAGCCTGAAAGCAATTTTGAATAAATGCAATTCTAAAATTCAAAAGAAAAAGCTAAACCAGGAATGCTACATTATAAACCAATCTGAAAGTAGAACAAATATGAGGTGGTTTCTGAGATAAAATTTATTCAGGAAAAATGTCATACATTCTTTTACTGATGACACAGCAGTGCTACTATAAAGCATGTTACAGTGAGTTACATGAGCCAACAACTCCCAAATATTTAGTGGCAGAGGACAAACATTATTGCAAGTTTTACACAGAAAACCTAGTCTTAGATTTTCCAGCATGCGAGTACAGCTTAAAAGATAAGAATAGTTTTTATAAAAGGTAACAGCATATATGAATTTTAAAGAGGAAAGCCAAGCCTCCCCTGACTCCTCTTGCAACTAAAGTTCTGTGTGTTAAAACTGACAGCGGGTAGTTTTTGCATATTGGATCTTCATGTGTATATACCAGTTCAGTGCATCTGCATGTGGTGGTTTGCAGGTCAGAAAAGGGCTAATATATAACCAACTAACAGTTTCTCTGAATAAAAACATGACACTGCTTGCATTCCCAGGAGGACACAGCAAATGTGTGAGCCAATACTTGCACAGGCTAATATGCTAATACGGCTCAGGTAGGTGTGTACCACTCCTGCCAACAGTAAATAAAGCTGTTCTAACCATGTGTATATTTCATTATTAGAAAAATCAGTATTACAATTGGGATTAGGTGAATTACAATTGTGGTGGGTGGCTTTTTTCTCCTTTTTAAAGACTTTTTGGTCATGTGAGAAGTTATCTTTAAACACTCTGATATGTAATTTTGCTATAAAAAGTCACTAGTAATCTGTATTTGAATGCTGTCCATCTCTGCGCTGTCACCTAACAATAGAGTAAATACACAAGGAACAGGAAATAGGTGAAGAAAGAATAATGCATCTGAGGTACAACTTTTGTTCTTGCTAATATCCAGCAAGTACTTCACTCAGTGTACTCTCATTCCTGGTATTACAAGGACTACTTAATTCCTGCAAGGTTCTCTTGTGATATTCAATAGCAAATAAGGTAGCATGTAAGCCAGTAAGAATATCTAAACACCTGCATTTTGTCCCTGATCCATAGATTGTTTGTCTGTCTGTGAACTTCAGTTAACAAATATGTATCACGTTGTCATAATATTGTCAAAGATTGTATTTCAGGTGACCTCCTCTGAAGGCTAGCTTGCAAGCTGTTTGGGAACAGCAAAAGCAATTACTTACATAAAACAGTAATAACCTGAGAGCTGCAGAAGGTCGTAAAATTTCTTAATTTACATCATTATTTCATATGGGCCTAATTTATTAATATACCAAAAGATGACCAACAAGGCAGTTGTTCTCACCTGTATCCGTTCAACTTCTAAAAAAGTTGCTGTCTGGAAGGCTTTTTCCCATAGTGTTAGGTCAGACTCTAGTTCCACAGAAAAGTAAAGATCTTCTCCAGACTCAGACTGGACACTGAAGCAATGTTTCCGACGGTCCAGTAGATCACTGTCCTGATGAAAACCTGAAGTTATATAATCTGGCATACATCAATTAATATTTTTAATTGCAAACATTTATGCGTCAAACCCAGCATTTTTAAATGGCATTTTAAATGACAGGAATAACCACAGTCACTGAGGAACTGAAAATCAGGGGTTTGGTCTAAACATTGACACTTCAATGAATTTTAAAATGGATGCCTACATTCAGAATGGTACAGAACAGCATATCTCCAGCAGTAACGTAAAATATTTTAACAAATCACTTCTCAAAAATGTTATCAGCTATACATTTTAGATTAGATGCATTCTATGAAAGTTTTTCACTTTCTATTCACGTGAGGAACACAAATATCAGCTTCTCTAACCCATTTGACTTATACACCCTACTCTGGAACGGTGGTCAAAGGGATATATTTATTTTAAGGTGTATGAAAAATCCATATGTTCTATTCCCTTTACAGAGGCTAGAGAAAACAAGTTCATATTTTTGCGGGCTTACAAAATCTAACATACAAATAGTCTTTAAATAGATACTGCAGGTAGAGACTATAGTGGCTGTCCATGGTTAGGTTGCTGACTTTGGTCCTGGAGGAGAAAATTACTTTTGGCTTTACTTTCAACATAACATCACATAATGGACATCAGGTTATAAATATTTAATAATTTAAGATTGCTAGTATTTGTAATCGGTACTAAACCAAAGAATAAGCAAGTTAATCAGAAAATCCATTCATTAAATTGTTTGAAATTCATTTTTAAACTTTATTTATTTAATAAAAAGGATGCTTTATGCTAAAATTCTGGCATGTAATATGTTCTTGTGAAAAATAGGTTTGCAGAAACAGCTTTAATTAACTTAGTCCCTGCTACATCAAAGAAGTTGCCACAAGTCACAAGCTCACCAGCTGTCGTTGCCAATACATCTGGAGATTTGGGTATAAGTAGCCTGCATGCAATTTTCACAAAGTTGCCCCATAACAAAGGGCAGAGTTAAGTTGAGCAAAGGAGACTCACGGGACAGTATTGCCTTCTGGTTATACACAACTTGAATAGACCAAGGGGAGCACAACCAGCTGATACAAGCTGGAAAAGCAGTTTATATTGTTCATGTCAGCTCTCCCTGGGGCAGAGAACCAGCAACCTAAAGCTGATTGAGAACAAAATATATAAAACACGAACCTGTCTGAAACTATCACTCTCAGGTATACAAGTAGGCAAGGGGAAAGCAAGCACTACTTTCCCCTTTCCATTCATTCAGTAGAAAAGTGACCGACCTGCTCAGGAAAGCCAGTACAGCAAGCATTTATGAATGCTTCTGGGTGAAGTGTCCTTTACAATTTCTAGAAGAACTGATTATGGAGGCATCATATCCTCTCTTTTCAATCACCATGTAAAAACAAGTTACAATAATTTTAAAATGACCAGTCACTGTGGAAAAATCTCCCTCCTTACTTCCATCAAGTGCTCAGCTTAGTAGCTGTACAGTGTTTAGTCATGTATGAAAAAAATCAGCATGAACATGTTTGATCTTAAAAGACAGCATTTCTAAAAAAAAAAAACAAAAAAAAACAACCAAAAAAAAGAATCTTGTTCCAGATTTTTCTTCCAAATATTCACAAAGATGTGTAGTTGAACAAGTTAGGTGTAGGTAAATAATAGTCTATGTCCTATCAGAAACACCTTTTGTATTTTTTTAGTATCTATTCCCCCCCCCCCTTTTTTTCCTTTTCATTCAGGCCCTTCTACTAAAACTGAAGTGTTAATTCTGTTCACAGTATGTCCTGACCAGCATTCAAAATAGAGGTTATAATATGCAGGTTGTTGCTAATGACATCTATGCTCCATTGCACACACAGCCTCAAAGCACACAGAGCAGCAGCACTGTGACAGATGTTTAACCTTGTGGATATGTGTAGCAACAAAAGACAGCATCGTGGAGTGGTTTGGGCTTGAAGGGACCTTAAAGATCATCCAGCTCCAACCCCTTATGGCCATGGGCAGTGAAACCTTTCACTTGACCAGGTTACTCAGAGCTCATCCAGTCTAGCCTTGAACACTTCCAGGGATAGGACATCCATAACTTCTCTGGGCAACTTGTTCCAGTGCCTCACTACCCCCACAATAAAGAATTTCTTCCTAACATCTAATCTAAACCTACTCTCTGTCAGTTTGAAGCCATTCTGCCTTATTTTGTCACTACATGCTCTTGTAAAGAGCCCCTCTTCATCTTTCTTATAGGATCCCCTTAGATACTGAAAGGCTCCAGTAAGTTCACGCTGAAGCCTTCTCTCTTCCAGGCTGAACAATCTCAATTCTGGATGAGCAATAAGTGTTGAAAAACCCTCACTCCTCCAAGGCAGAAAAGCTACTTCTTTTAGAAGTAGCACTTCTCGTCTAACAAATCTTAAATGGGATCTTGAACTCCCTGTGATTCCAGAGCTAAACCTGATTGAATGGGCCTGTTAGCCCACAACCCAAAGGACCTCTTCAGCATGGAGTGTGGCAAGACTCCTGTGTAAGGTACATGTATTTTCTGGGTAAGGTTTTAGTTCTTCATAGCTACAACCACAGAAGAAACTAAAAATATTTTGAACTCATCTTTACTTATTTATGTCTACAGTTAGTAGAGAATAAGCAATTATTAGTAATGAAGCTTAAAGCTTTTCTGGAACATGACTGTGTGGGATCACACAAATCATTGACTTTAATATAACCCCTGTTTTCAGATGGGACAGAGCTTAGTGCATGGCTGAGTTTCAGAATGCATATCTCTATTTAGCTGGGCACAGCTAAGGTTTGATGCTTTTAAATTATACTCTTAGACTCTTCCAGTCTTATGGGCTTTTTTTGTCTCCTATTGAGAAGAATATGCTGTCTAGGAAAAAGAGAAGAGTTATTGCACAGACTGTGAAAAACAAAATGTTAGAAGTTTCATTGAGATTGATCTCTGTTAAAAAACACTTGAAAAATGCAAAAATCTCTGGAGGCTTTGAAGTGATTAAATAAAAACTTATGTATTTCATTATCAAAACTGCCAGTAAGAATTGTACTAGATTTTACTAAGCATTACATCAAACCCAGATGATGAAAAGAAAGCTAAGTGGGATCTACAATAATTATCCAAGTTTTTGCTCTTTATATATGAAAATGAGAGCATGCTTTGATTTAGGAAAGACCTAATCAGTACTAGGTAGTATTTCCCCTCAGTGTTTTGCATATAAAAAGTTTAGAATATTTCATCCACTACATTATACTGTGACAAACAACACACATAATGGACTCATTTATTATTGGAATTTCCATTCTGTGAAGTTCCTATTCAGAATGAAAACAAAATACAATATTTCCCCTGAAATAATAATTTAACCAAATAGTAATTTCAATTTGTGATTACCTCTAATGTATATACTTGTGATTTTGATATCATCATCTATGATTAGGTCCATGATAAGAGAACTGTAAGTCAAATACATTTAAATTATGTATTTTAGTTTTTCTAAAATTGCGAACATATATATGAAGTATTTCTTTCCTAATTAGTGGTATTCCATTCTACATGTAAAAAAAGTTATGTGCAAGGTTCCCCTTAGTATTGCTTCTGCAACTTTTTCTTCTTTTTCTGCAAGATCTTTTTTTAGTTTTGCATTTCTTCTCAAGCATTAAAAATCTTTATTCTAGGTTTATAGAATGTAATAATTTCTGCAATAGATAACTGGACAAATCAATATGTAGGCAAAGCTAAAAGATAGCTATCCAAATGTCCTTATAAAGACAGGAATTTAAAGCACTTTTTTTTTTTTTTTTTAAGGAATCCAGCTGGAAATTGTCCAAAAGTCTGCAAAAATTAAAAAAAAAAATTGTCAAGAGTCTCAAAACCAGGTCTGGGTGAAGCAGGAATCTTCATTAATTAACTTTTACCAAACCACTACTTAATTAAAATATAAATGCCATTCTACCCATTTAAGAATCTGCTATGACCCTGTGTTGTTATATTCATTTAGTCAATGATGGATACAAGCCAATTTCATGTTGAGTTTTTAAGAACTCCATACTGATAATGATTAATTGTATCGTTTGCCCCTGATGTTCTCGTTATGAATTAATAAAACTCTCTGAAGAGAAGCACACACAAAACTTTTAGCAGTGTGCTAATTCTCACTAGAGAGAATGTAGCCCTGCTGAAGGATGGGCTGTGACGAAAGACATTGGCTCACACCCAGCTTCAGGGTAATCCAGCATCTCTGCTGACAGGACAGTATGACTCCTGCTTGCCTAATTAATAATGATATCCATGTTAAGTGAGAGTAATAAATTTGTCCATGGGAACTAAGCATGGCTCATTAAGCGGGTCCTTCCAAATTAAGGCAGACTGCCTCTTTATCACCAAATAGTGACTTTGCCTTCTCTTCTGCAGGGGTAATCTCTTCTCTTTTGAAAGACTGCTCTTTCCAGAAGCAGCACCACTTCTTTCTGATTATTTGTGTAATTTCATTTTAAGTATGATGAGTGCATTAAATACTCATATTTTGGCTATTAAAATCTGCTAAGATGCAGGAGGCTCTCACCTCTTGTGATAGCCAGTGAGAGTTGAGTTCATCTATTCTACAAAGCTCTTTGCAACAGAAAACAAAAATTTGCCACTTTCATGCTCATGGCATGATTTTTGCTCAGTAGATGCTCAAGAATTTTCTGAAAATCTGATTTGCCTATAAAGTTACATGTAATATAGAGAGTGGCACAAATATTTTTGACATGGAACTGTAAATGTTAGTCACACCAGTGAGCAGTTTTTGACATGAACAACAATTCATGTAAGATGTTCAAAACCATACTACATGTAGTAGTAGTTTTGACCATATACTGACCATATACTTGCAAGAAAATTATATTTCAGCTCTTAAAATGAGGTAAGTATCCATGCCTCTCATATTAATTATAACAGTTCTTCAAAACACATAAATGAGAAAATGTTTTCTTTGTTAACTAGTTCAGGCAATCCTAACAAAAGAAATCAGTCCTATCATAATCAAGATTCAAACCTAGCACCTAAATTCTCTGAAAATAAAAAGCATTTTCTCATGCAATCTTTCCAAAGCCACTGTAAAAATGAATCACATCATGCCTTTATACTTTCTGGCATCAGTGCCCTGATAGTTTTACTGTTTGTGTCTCCTTTTACATATCAGTTCTGGCTACATAAACATACATCCTTCTTTCTAAGGGCATATAATGATCTACTTCTTCAGCTGGAATTTTCAGAACACTTTGCTTGAGCATCACCATTAGTTGCTATGGTGATGGTTCTAATAGCATTTACAGGCAGCAGGGAACAGATTCATTCCAGAGTAAAAAAAAGATACAGCTTCTCCAACATATCCTCATTACTCAAGTAATAAATAAATAATATCCATGAAGGCATGCAGTTGTACATAGCTCATCTTATTTGGACCCTTCTGAATTTCATTGTTAAGAATGTAAAAAAAAAGTTAAGATATGTAAAAAAAAAGTTGAAATTGCAGATATCTATGCATACACATATTTAAGTAAACACAGAGTTGCATCCCAACTAAAACTGGACAGAAAATATTTTGATGTTCAGATTAGACAAGAAGTATATTTACTCATGGGGGCACTATTTATAATTGTAGGAGAAATTTTACTTTCAATTAAATTTCCATTAGAAAGATGAGTCTGACGGCTGAAGAGAAATGGAGAGGTTCCTTCCCTGTATTCCATTAGGTTCAGCATTAAGCTTGAATCGCTTTTCTATTCTGCCTGATTAAAAGACAGTCTTGAAGATCCACATTTGAATCAGAGCAAGAGTCTGAAAACGGGTTTCTTCTGAGTCAGTCTCATAACTGTGTCTATTTCTTAATGAACTCTACTGAGAAACTTGTTTATTTTTTTGCCACATGAGGAAAATTTTCAAAATGTTTCATAAAGCTGAGTAATCTTTTGAGGAAATAATTTTTTCTAATACTTTCTGGAGAGGTATTAGTGGTTTTTTTCTGTTACAGAGAAATCAGAGATTAGTATAATTACAAACAGATACTAAAAAATGCACTGATAATCTCTTTAGAGAGTTACTAAGGTTTTTTACCTCTCCAACTTTGAGACATTATTTGCTAGAAATTAAGTTCAAGAACAGATCCTATAAGAGTAAATATAATTATATGGATAACAATGTTAAAAAGTGATCATATCTTTTCATTCTGGCCTTTTTTTAAAATAGTTTCTCAATCTCAAATAATTGTAGCTGATTTTTTTTTCCCCATGTTAATTGTGTGTTTGAGGATATTGCTGTATTTTTTGTTGTAGTTAAACAGCTAAATAAATAACTAAATTAAAATAAATTAGAAAAAGTAATTAAATTGGATTCTCCCAGTTAAAAAGAAAGAAATAAAGAGAGAAGCATCAGCCCCCAAATCTGATTTTTGGGCTGGTCTGGGACTTTCATTCTTTGGACTAGCCATGGCTGATTCATGGACATGGACACTTTTGCTGCCCTTGGGAAGAAAAGTTAAGATCTACCAAAAAATTTAGTTCCTGGGCAAAATTCAACTGTTACCATTCTGAAGATTTCATTCTGGACATGCTGTATCCCCATGGCATATCAGAAAAGAACTTTCCCTATATTTGCAGCTGTTGGGAGTTGTCATCCTACTGGCTACGGTGAGAACAGGATACTCTATATTTCCTTAAAGTGTCTACGCACCTCTTCAACAAGAGAAAAACCACCTGGCTCAACAGCAGAAGTGGAAAAAGAAATTACATGGAAGAAAAGTGCTTTTCATTCTCATTTTTGTCAATTTTTGTGTTTGGGTTTTCCCCCCCAACTTTAGATGTATTTGTTTTAAAGGCAGGCAAAGATCTTTTCTTCCTCATGAAAGACACAAACATTGGAAGGAGAAGCATTATACTTGATTTAACAAAAGTTTGTAAAATTACCCACCAACTTTGTTATATTAAAAGAACTTGACTGCATACTCTATCTTATTTAGCTTTCTTTCTTTTTTGCACAGAATACCTTACTCAAATATCTTGTGAATTATGTCAAGGTGAGAGTACATTAGAGTAGCACAGTGAAAAGCCTTTGTGTTGAATATCACTATGTCAGAAAATTTGTATAAGCAAATGTGTATAAAAAGTTATTTTACATGTACTTGCTCATAGCGCTACGAAAAAAATTAAAAAAAGACTGTGGTAAAAAAGGTCCTATCATAAAACAAGATAAAGATTTTTAAAGAAATTAATATTTCTGGTTTCACTGCTGGCTCTGGCTGTTGAGAGTAATCAACATTTAGACCTCCACTGAGAAGAGAATGCACCAAATGAAGTTTTGAATAGTTGCCCTTGAGATTGGAACACTTTATTTCATATAAGGATTGGGACACAATTTCAGTGAAAAATACAAAATTATCACTGCTGCATGAATGCCTAGAGTCACAAATTCTTTGTGCAATAAGACTGCAGCATCTCAAGCAAAATTTAAATATTGCAATAGTCAGAAATAAAGATAGGAAAAAACTCAAATAATTAAATCCATGACCATAAAAGAAAATTGATAAATAAGAGAAAAATGTTTCATAAAAATGTACTAAAATTGATGATTCAGAGTATATTAGCTAATACAAACTGAATCACTGCAATCTTTAGAAATGCTCTGATTAGACTAAGTCAATGGAGGGAAACTTCTCAAGCTGCAGATAAATCTCAAGTATCTTGGATTTAAGACATACACTTGTCTTTCCCAAGTATCCTTACACAGTATTTATATTTCACACCTCATTTCTGCTCTTTTTCAACATTCCCTTTGCCTTATGCTAAAAGTTAATTTGGCTTTGCTTTTCAAGGATGTTGCAGCAGCACTGTCAGTCTCATAACTAGACAGGCAACAAAAAGCAATTTCTGAAACGGAGAGGTTGCAGAAGTCATTTAAAAGTTTATTTTCTGTATCTGTTATTCTTTTTGTTTTCCTCTGTGTGTTTATCTTGTTATTTCTTCTAGGACGAAGGATCAGACTCTAAGATTGGCAGCCCCAGCACAACGCAAGTCATTTATTTTTCACCCAAAAGGTGACAGTTTATATTAATATTGCATAAGAAATGTCAGAAAAAGGCGGGGGGGGGGAATTAATAAAAAATGAGAAACCTCTCTAAAGTTAACAGGAAACATGGAAAGCCTTATTTAATAAGTTTACATTTCAAATAGTGTTTGTCCTTTCTCTCTGAACCAAACAAAAAATGAGTAAGTCTTTGTACAGTGGTAGTTGTCATGCGCGTAATAACACTGCTTCTCTGCTTTCAGAAAAGTCTCTTACATGGTGTTGCAGAGTTACAGCAACATCAACACCTTTTACACACAGGGCCCAGTAAATTTATCCAGATGAACATAGATTAGGCCTTGTATAACTATGCAGATGTTGAGGAGAAATGAACTGAAATCATATACAGAACCACAGAAGACGTGTATGATCTTGCCCGAGGTGCAGCCATCTAGTGCCTATCTCTGTGCATGATAGGAGCAGCTACACACCAGCTTACACTTGAAAGGATCCAGTGGTGGAAATCCAGTGGCTTTGTCAGGAGCTCTATTTCAATATAGAAATTTTTTTCTTTATGGTCTAACTGAAGTCAACTTAGTGTTAGACATGATGCCAGTGGACATGGAGATATTTCTGACTATTATTATTTTTCTTATCATAGAAGACAACTGTAATTTTATTTAGAGTGGAAATAGATCCTCTTTTGTGTGGAAACATGATATAGTCTTAAATGTAGGACTGAAGGCAAACCAAAGAATGAAAATTACTTCAATTGTTTTCAACTGAAATACTCAACAGTTAGCATTCTTTCCAAGAACCTGGCTAAACCCCGGCTGAAAATGTAATGTTCCCTGGATGCAGCATGAACTTATTCATAAAAGGCATACATTACCTCTGCCTCTTTAGTGTTGGCAGTCTTTTAGCGGAATCACATCAGGATGCAAGGCTCACCATTGAGCAAACCATGTGAATGACAGACCTCTAAACATGTTCTCTACCTGCACTTTATATGTTTATGTGTCTTTTGGAATTATTTTTAAAACTTACCTGAACACAATAACATTGTCAGTAGTTTCCCATCATTTTTACATTATCCTTTTCCCATACTTGGCTTACTGGAAATGGACAGCATAATTAATTGATGTAGGAAAAATTAACATAACTACGTTTGAGGATTTTACACATACTAACAGCTAAAATAAGGAAGGAATCACAAGTCTTCTGAGACATCAAGTTGGTCCTGATTAATATAGCAAGAAAATTATAGCTGCACTGATGTGAATGGTGCTAACTGCAAACACCAATGATTCACTACCCTGACATGTTGCCAGCACAGACTCCCTTCCACAGTTATCCTCACATTTCATTTCAGAGCTGATCTGACACCTGAATATGTTTCCTGTTTTATGCTGAATAAAGCATGATCTTACTGTGAATCTCCAAATATATTTGCATGCCACTGAAGATAGGAGGCAGGTGACTAAACTATAGAAAGCATTTTCTCACAATTACAAGGAGATGTTTGGATGAGCTGAAGAACAGAGGTAACTGAAGAAAAAGTACAGAGAAGTGCAATATCTTATGTTATGGGGCTTTACTCCCCAAAATAAAGGATAAGGTGAAACAAGCTTCTGGGAGAATAAATTAGAAATATTTATTGATAGCAAATTCTTTCAGCAGTTCTATTGAAAATGACTCAGAGATACATTTTAATGTCAAAAGTGGTATCATTAAATTATCTTTCCTGACTAATTTCTTAACATGGACCACAGATTTTCATCCACATGCTGGTGTCACTGTCCCATTAGCATTAGTCTGAATAAATTTGTGATTAAAAAAACAAAAAAAAAGAGTGCTATCAACTTCTTACTGGTTCAAATGCTGTGCTACTGGTTCAAATGGTTTAAATGGTATCAACTTCTTTCACTGATTAATTTTACAGTTCTTACCTCATTTGCCATTTTAACTCGCCTGACTTTGATTTCCACTCACTTTCTTTTTACCTGCTTATTTTTAGGCTTAGAGAGTTCTTCAGTGCCTTGTTTTCTCTCTGCTTCCACCCCTTAATAAACAGATCTATTGAATTTTTAATAAATTATTTCATATGCTTACCAATTTATGCATTTACCCCCCCCAGGTCTTAAGTTATTTGCATCTCCATAAATGCTCCTTTTACATCAAACATAGCCACTGCTGTTTGCCATTATTTCACAATTAATAATTTAAACCAATTAAATTAAAATGTGATTTTTGTACTCAGCCAGCTTTACCTAGGTTTCATGTCAATAATTACTATTTCATCATCAAAATCTTGACAATTAAGAGCTTCATTTTTTTGTGATATGTATTTTTATCTTGTAGTTGGTAACTTTATACAAAATCTTTTTTTTTATTTTACATTATTTTTATGGTAGTGTATGAAAGTGGTTATGAGGATTTGGGGTTTTTTTCTATTTTTTTACTGTATAAAATTGTACATGCTAAATTAGGGGCTCAATGACATTCTGCTAAATTTCTTTCCACAAAACTGCTTTTCACACAGTGAAAAGACTGCTTTTTAAAGTGTATTTTTAAGTTTCAAATTTTAAGGGTCATCCTGGTCATTTAGAAGGTCCTAATCAAATTAGAATAGAGACTTAATGCCTTGCTTCTACTTCCTTCTCTTTGTAATCTGATCCAGAAAATAAAAGAAAAAAGTATACCGTTACAACAAAATAGTGATTTATTTGATGAGCATTTAAAATATGAATCCACTAGCTATAAATCACATAATGTTCTCTGAAATCTCTGAATAAAGGTGCAGAACATCCTGCTTTTTAGCTGCTTGACACTAAGGCAACTGTGACAATTTAAAATGGCATCCCAGTCTTTTATATTTGTGAAAGGGATCAGAATCTTTGGAATGGATACTTGAGGAAAAAGAACACTAAACACATGCAAGTAAATATAAAGAAAACATTGGTCATGGCAGCAGCCAAGTTTTGCATTTTACTTAACATTTTTGGACTATAAACTCTTCCTGAAGATTAAATCAGTTAAGTACTTTGGAGTAGACAAAGTATTGTGTAGACATTAATATTTATTTACTGTTACCAGAAGAGGAATTATTCTCTCATCCTGAAACACTAAAATATGCATTCAGTAAGATCTGGGAGCTCATATTCTCCACTGTAGTGCTTCTGTCATGAAGAGAAACTTAGAGAAGTCTCAAACTAACGAAAATTACAATTCTATTTAAAAAGACAAACCTAGGGTAGTAAGCCTCTCTAATCCAGACTGTTCTTGCGAAGTTCATCAGAATTTTAGTCACAATCAAGGAGTGGAAAATGGAGAAAAAATACTTACAGACATATTAAGTAAAGTCCTGTCTCTGTGGCACGAGAGACAGTTATTGAAATTGCCAGTATACACAGGAGAAAATACCAGCTACCTTGGGTGTCATTGCATCCTAATGAATCTAAGTCTGAATATGGACATTTTTAAAAAAAGTATCTCATTCAAAAGCAAACAAACCATGCAATACAGATACACTTTGCTTGGTAAATGATGTAGTAACACTTAAATCTAAAGCACTACTTCTCACTCCTGAGCTAATTCATACAGAGGTTAGCACAGCCTACTTGCAAGTCCTATTTGAAGTGAATATTAGCCAAAAAACCTGTGTCATTCTCCAAGTCAAATAAATTTATATCAAAAGTAACATTTGAGGTACTCTAAAAAGGAAGAAGTTTGAAGGTGATCACAAAACACCAGAATAACCTTTTTTATTTTTTTATATGGACTCTGCTTCAGTAATATCCATGGGGCTTGTTCACATGGGTCTAAAAAACACTCATTGCTTAAATAGAGACTTTTAAGATGCTGGCATAAAAGCTGAACAAAACCTTGAGTTTCTATAGATGTTCAATGTAGTAGTGTAATGGGAAGCTGTTTTTCTTGGTTTTATTTGCTTTTATATTTAGTGAAACCAAGTTCTATAGCAACTGCTGTAGAAAACTAGAATATGGTGAAGATTAATGCTCCAATGTCAGAAGCTGCAATTTCATTGCAATGATTTTCCCACTTCCAGTTTTATTATTTACAGGTTTTTGTCAGCTGCAGAACCTGTTTGAAACATTTCAGCATTTTATAAGCTTGACCATGTTTACAGAAAATACATAAATAACTGAATATGAATAAAGTGATAAAGAAACACATAAATTATATTATGTTACTGATGTTGGAATTGCCTCTCTGTTAATATAGACTGAGGCTGGAAAATCTACACCTCTTCCCAGACAGTTTGGATGGCTGCATGATAAAAAACCCCAGCATTTTTGGACTCTTTTCTGTGCTTCCACACAACAATGCCAGAAAGGCACTTTTTTAGGTTTTACTGCTTTGGGGATTGTCTCCTTGGCTGCAATAACTTCTGCTACATGGCTGAGAAATGAAAATAAACCAAAAAACCAATGTATTGATTTACAAGAATAGGAGACACGGAACAAAGAGGGGAACAGAAAAACAGCAAAAATTGCAAGTGAATTAAGAAGACCATTAACAAAGGCAAACGGCTAAAAGAAAAGAAGAAGGACCTTTAAATTACAGAAAATTATATGGCACACATTACATAAATTTCTCTTCAAAGAGTATAAAAAAATCTTTGGATAAGTCATAAGGAGGAGTCATCCTGGCTCCAAAGGACTTAGTTCTCTGATAAAGAAGAGCTACCTTGATGCTTATTGCATTAAGTCCAAGGCCTGAAGGATTCAGAGGTTACCAAATAGATAAAGGAAAAAAAGTGCATGTAAGAAGTGGCATTTTTCAACTCTTTCAAAGCCTGACTGTGTTCTTAGAGCATTGTTCACTTATACTCTCAGTGCAATGCCTTCACCGAGTGAACAACTTGTCCTGTTACTCCTCTCCTTACATGAGCAGTGCTAAGGAGCCAATATTTGCACACACTTGGTAATTGAAGAACATCCCACAGGGATGGGGTGTTTTATGTTTGGGAGGTTATACTCCTTGATGAAGACTCCAGACCTCACAGCCAACATAGCAGTAAAAGAAAACTTTTCACTTCTTTGTTCAGATCGCTAGCAAAGAGGATTTTTTTCAGACTATAAACTTGGTGGGGTTTTTTCTTTGTTTTTTTTTTATGGTTTTGGGGTTTTCTGTATTTTTTTTTTAAGTCTCAAGTGTAAAAAGTTTCCAAATTCTATTGAGCCATTGCAAACTTAATCTGTCTCCCTAAGGAAAATATAGTGCACCTATGTGACCTACAAACCGAAGAAATGTACCATTTATGTCTGTAAAAGGCCTTCCCAGCAAAAAACACGTTAAAAAAGTATGGTATTTTCATATTTCTTGTTGATTCTAATCTGCCTCTGCCTAGATAAAATGATAGAAATGTTAAAATTACCTTTTAGGTAATTTGGACCAAAAAAACCCCAAGACCAACATAAATCAGAAAGCACTTCATATGAATAGAAAAAGGCATCTCTTTTCATTCTCATTTGAGAAATTTTGAGCGTCTGTTTTTCACTGTTTTTAAAATAGAGAAAAGAGCAGATAAAATAATTCTGATTGAATTCACAATTTAAAAATTTGAAACAATGTACACCAATGGTCTTATTTAACTTGCTGCTCATAATATTAGCTTTCCAAACACGTATCACTATCTCTTCTCGTTTATTACACTTCAGACAGACTGAAGAAAATAGAAAAAATAAGACGAAAGTTTTCAGAAGGGTATTGCATATTTTAAAGTCTCTGCTCTCAGTCCTAGTGAAATCATACATTGCAGCTGCTATTGGTTCCATCAACATATTTGAAAACAACCAAAGTGATCACTGCTCCTTTAGGTCCTCAGTTAGAAAAGTTACTGTTACACTAGTTAAATGAGGCATTAAAGTGAAGCTGTAAAGTCCATACAGCACTATGGAGAAATAAGGTCATTTCCTAGCCAAAATCAGTTTATTTCCAATTTTGCCATGCCTTCTACTTCAATTTTGTACCTACTGACACCAGAACTTCTGATATTTGACTTTAAAGGGAAAAAAATTAGATCTCTTTCTGCAAGGTAGTTAGTATTATACTCTTGTCTCTCAAAGTGGCAATTTATTTTATACTTTCTTATCATACCTTGAGAATTTTGCACATTATCTCATAAACTGAAAATGTTTTCTCAGCTCGTGTCCAATCCCAGGTTGTGACCTTTAAAAAACAAACAAAACACAAAATAAACAGAAAAAGAAATGCAGTTATTTTTGTTGGTTTTTAAGAATAAAGTTTATTAACAAAAAAAAAAAATCCCTAAATTATTTACATTGATTAAAATATATTCAGAAAGACCAGGCACTGCCTCAAAGCAACAACTAGCAGGGACCAGACCCTTCCATCAAGGAAATGCTTAGGAGACGTCCTCCCTGTCCTTACAATGCAGATCCTCTGCATGCAGCCTGCTCTATGCAAAATGATGATACATCCCCTGGGAACTTGCAGGGTTTGCAGTGAGAGGATACAGCCCTTGAATTTTCATCTTACAGAGCCAGGGCCCTGCCCATTAGAAAACACACTTCTCACCACTTTCCTCCTTGTTGTAACTGTGTGCCACTATTTGCTCCCAATCACCTACAGCGTTTGCAGATCCATAAAACCAGCCTCCAACCTTGCAATGTCCCAGACACTTACCCCACATCCCTTGAGATCCAAAGGTAAAAAACCAGGCATGAAACAACACAGGCAGATATTAATTTTTCTTTTTTTCTTACCAAGATCAATCTACTCCTAAATTCTAACAAACTAAGATTTGAAGAATAGTCTTTTTTCTTTTTTTCCTCTTAATTTTGGGATTTCTCAACTGTTTTTAACTGTGTTCATTTTAAGCAACTGTTTTACACAGAAAAATGCATATATAAAAGAATTAAATTAAATCATGGAAGGGTTGGTGTTAAGAATCAAATGAGACAGAAAGAGATAGAATAATATATTCAGTAAGGGAAGAGTTGAGGCAATATCAGAACAGTGTATAAAATTTCCAAGGAAAATGCAAGCAGAAAACAGGAAAATAATAAAAATTTCAAAATAAAGAAGAAAACACAAAATAGAATCAAATTGAGGTTATAAATGAAAGAATAATCAACCTAATGGTAAGATACTTTGGACAGTGGCCCATATCCAAAGGAAGACAACTGTATCATTAAATTTGTTAGACACAATGAAGAGGTTGATGAAAACATACATTACTGCTTCTACCAGATTCAGGACAAAGTTGAAAGTTCAAAAAAAATTTAATAGTTTCTAGAGCCCAAGGAACAAAATATTATATGAGATCAGTTTATCTCTTATTTAAAGAGAAAGTAATCATTAATAGATCAAAATTATTTTGATGCTGTATGAGAAAATTCTATATCTAACTAATTTTTAGTTATAAACATTGCTGTAATGGAAGGTCCTTTAAGGAAATCAGAGGCAGGAATGAAAAGTTCAAAAACACAGTGTTATAGTTCCTCTTCTATTAGAATTTTCTTTATTTACTGTCATTGTCAAATGTAGTCTTCCCTATCTTATTGAACTGTGGGTATTGAACCACAAAGCTACTCTTTTTCCTATGGACAAAAAGATAAATTTCTCACCATGAACAGAAAAATGGGGAGAGGAGCCTTGCTACAGTCCCACTGAGCTCACAACACCCAGTCACACCAGATGGAGTCCTATTGCGCCACAAGGAAAAGTCATTATTATTGCTCCTGAAGCACAAAGTCATTTGGAGCTATGTTTAAAAATTTACGATAGGCTCATATTTTGGGAGGGAATATAAGAGCTCCCTCTTCTTCCCTGGTTTCCTGATTTTGTTTGTAACTGTAAAGGGACTTCTTTTCAGGTAAAAAAAAAACCTCTTTCTGTACGAAGATATATGCAAAACAAAAGCAATTGTAGAATTAAGACACCCATAGAAATTACTGTACCATTCACTTTTAATGTTTTAATTTAAAATATTGAGCAGCAAAAGAAAGGATGTTAGTGGCTCTTTCTCAAGTAAATTTACAATTATAAATTGGAAGAAATTGAAAACCACCAGAGTTGACACAATAGTTCTAAAGAAGAAAATGTGCCAGGAAATAATA
This sequence comes from Calcarius lapponicus, assembly GCA_039654755.1. Classification (NCBI taxonomy): domain Eukaryota; kingdom Metazoa; phylum Chordata; class Aves; order Passeriformes; family Fringillidae; genus Calcarius; species Calcarius lapponicus. Next base: position 114,931,068 of record CM077464.1, on the reverse strand, counting down.
GAAAAAATAATAGTAAGGAAGTAATTTTCTTTAAAAATTTAAAAATGAAAATAAGAAACACTAGGATTGCTCCTTTATCTGAGCATCAGAAGTAGAAGTACTATTGATCAAACAGATAAAAAGAGGCAGGGGAGGTTGTTGATAGTCATTGTTTAAACACATGCTTCCCTAATGTGTTAGAATTTGGCAGAGACTGGGGAAATACTTTTGTTTGATTTTCTGGTTAAGAAAGTTTGCAGGACATCTCTTTTCAGAAAACAACTTTGTCCAAACAGTTTATACTGCGCATATAACTAAAGCAGTTTTAATTTTAACTACACTTTAAACATCTACTAAAAAGAAGCTCTGAAACTGTGATTAAACTTTGTTCATAATAAATTCTAATCCCTGGAAGAGACAAACCTTCAGAATAGCAAACTTAACTGTATATGTAAAAGTTTGCATATAGAAAATAGGATTTTGGAAGTGTGCAGTTATTGTATACATTACATGTTGGAACTGGTTGAACTTTAAGTTCCTTTTTAACATAAACATGCTATGATTCCATGTCTTTAAGGCAGCTCTGTAGGAGCTCTTCCTCTGTCCTAAAAAAAGCATGCTTATCATTCTGCTTCCCTCCTACTCCATGAAGAGAAAATATTTTTCTCTGCATTTGAACAGTTTTTCTATTTTAGACTAGGAATCAGAATCTGGCAATACAAATTCATTTTGTGCTTGCAGCTGAGCTGAAACAAGAGCTATAAAAACTTGAGGATGGATTCCTTGTCTTATACAATAGCAGCTTGCCAAGATCTTCCTTACTCATGTCACCATGGTTCAGGTTCTTCATATGAACGTGTTCCTTTCACACCCATTAGTCACCCTTCATGAGACAGTTACCCCCTACAACTATATTATTCCTATAAATTTATGATTCTTTACTAAAGAGGTTGGTGGTCTCTTGAATAATCTTCCTCTTTTGTATTGAACAGGATTTCTCATAATTGTTTCTGATTCTATCTAGTACCCAGAATGGAGTTGGTTTTACTTGACAGGCAGCTAAGTAGGTCTGGCAAAGATAGGAAAGATGTTTTTGAATTAAGGCGCTTGTTATCATAATCTGACATTTTAATCGGACCCTGACAAATTAATTAATAGACCTGAGAGAGCCAAAATCGTACACCCATGAATTAGTCTACAAACATTGAACATATGATGTTCTCAGTTCGTACTTACTTCCATTCTCCATGTCTTTCACATATTTTTAAACCTTTTGCTAAATGAACACCAATAGTTACTGATGATCAATCTGAAGATTTGCAAGATGACTTCGAACTACCTCAGGAAGATATTTCCCCAAGAGGTAGCAGATGCCCCATCTCTGAAAGCATTCAAGACGAGGTTACACAGGCTCTGAGCAACCTGCCCCAGTTGAAGGTGTCCCTGCTTGCTGTAAGGAGGTTGGACTAGATGACCTTTAAAGCTCCCTCTCAACCCAAAATATTTTATGATTCTGTTTCAGGCAGGAAGGAGCTACAGCCTGACAAACACAGAGTTTAGCAGTAGTCAGAAAGGTCACCCAATAAACAGGAAAAATTAATCCACATGACTCTTCGTGCTGCAGGCATGGATGGGACTGCTACTGTCTCCTTAGCAACTGGCTTAAAAGTTAGCTAGAGGATCTTTACTGCATCTTAGATGTACCATAAGACAGTGAAAGTAAATTGCTGAATATGAGTGCTAAAATTTTGCCTGGTGTTCCCAGTGAGATTCCAATTAATATTTTAACTTAAACCAATTTCATTTGATTCCCTACCTTCCTTTTGGTGCTCTCAAGCAGCAAAAACTTATATTCAGGATGGAATCTAAATAGAGACATACTGCCATCTCTACAGCATGTAAAAAGCTTTGATATTTCCCCAAATCTCAGCAGTTTCTCTAGAATGATCAGTTTAAATGTAACCACGTTGCTTTGGGCCTGTTCTGTCTGCCAAAAGAAAATTAAAAGCTCCCTTTTAACATGAGCAGATTTCTCTTTTATTTTTTTAAGTGTTCATTTAAGTGTGGGAAAATAAGTTCTTGCTAGATACCCAATCATCTGATGAAGAGCTGTTTTCCATCACTTCTCTACCACACACCCTGGAACTCTTCAATGCTGTTAGTTACAGTCCTGCTAGCCCAATGAGTGGTATCTCATTGTGAAAGACTTCTACATATTATATGGCATTATTTTATTTAATAACATTCCCACTAAGCATAAGAAACATACTTACTGGAGGTGCTATAAATTTATACAGGGAAGATCCCCTCAGTGCTAGAAACTTTGGTGTGTACATTCGGTCCTGAAGGGAGTCTTGTTCCCGTTCTTCCGTCCAGCCCATGTAGACTATCTGACAAAAAAATTAATAGTGTTGACAATTTCTCAGAAATTTTCTTTTGCTGCAAGTATTTCACGTGCATAAACTGATGTCTGTTAAATTTAACATAGCTTCAAACCTTGGAACCCCAGACATAATATCATATATTGACAGTTTTTATAAATGACGCCTGTTAGGACAATGCAAAAGCATGAGAAGAAATACTTATTGTACTAGCAACAACAAAAAACCTAAACCACATACTCCAGGGGTGTTAAAGGTGTATTCTACAAATTTGCTGACAGATCATGTCAGTGAAATTTAATGTAAGTGAAGTGTAAAGGAGCCACCAGTCCGGAATTCTAAGTCAAGCAGCTACAATTATACAGCAACATAGATACAGCATAGATACAGCCTCCACATGCAAGTTCACAGCCACACATTAAACAATAGGACATTAAAAATTTTATTTCCAAATAATGTCAATTTTTTTTTACTCCCTGAAAATATCTGTGTATGAGTTTTGAAACTTTTTGCTTAGAAAGAGGAGATTAGCAGACTATTTTCAGTCAGTATTTTGAACAGACTTCATCTATAGCTACAACGGAGTTGTAGAATCCTGTAGAATCTTCAGCAGATCTTCTGACACAGATGTTTGAGATAGAACTTATTCCAGCTCACTTCAGATGTAATTTCCTACCTATCTTGTTAATTTTGAGTTATTTAATATCAAATTCTTAAACAGTAGAACTTGAGTCACCACTATGCCAGCTTCTGGAAAGCCACTGAACAGGGAGTAGACACATCAAGGGACACTTGATTTATAACCGTGCCATTAGTAACAGAATACATTTTCCAGTGTGCACGGGTACACTACTGCTACAGAAAATAGTTCCACCCATATTTCATACAGCGCTGCTCATGGGATAGATCTATTCTTAAATGTCTCTGTGAAACTGATCTCTACACTGACAAAGATGTTGTGGGACATTGTCTTAAATGACAGTATTAATAGTGTAAGGAAAATGGTAATAATTATGTAACAAAAAGGTAAGAAACTCTACAAATTTGTAAGTGCACCAGTGGTATGAATGTCCCTAAAATGAATGTTTTTACTGCATGTTTTATCCTCCCAGATTTTAAATGTTGTGTACCTTTTGAAAATAAATTTATACTAGTTTATTTCCGTACCTTTGGGCAGAGAATTTTCAGCAACATTTCTTCATGGAATATGCATTAAAATAAATAGTGTGTCTATTGTTTTTCTTTTTCTCTTTTTTGTTTTGGGTGGGGGGGGGGGGTGTGACAGGGGAGGTTGTATTTTTTTATCATAACATACTGGAAATTATTAGCTTTTTCAAAATCCCCTTGTATGAAATCAACACTACGAGTCTCTGTCACAGTTTATTGGATATTTTATGGTCTATAACCAGAGACTGCAGAGACAGGGAGAAGGTCCATTTTTCTCTTACTACAGTGACACCTCAACACTTAATTATTTTGTCAATATCAAACACTAAAACTGTCATATAGTCTCAGGTTCAATGAAGAACATGTGTTGAAGTATCTGCTTGTTTGGTGATTAAATAAGTTCATAAAAGTCAAAAAGAAGACAGATCTGTACCACAATATTCAACCATCAAAAAGAATGCCAAACACTGTATTTTTATGCAATAACTAAAATGCCATGTTCTCTGAAATCTCATTCATTCTTGAATGAAGAACAATTCAGAAGGAAAAAAAAAACCCAAACAAACAACTGACTGGTAAAATAAGAGAAGTTTTAAATTATTTCAATTAAATGTTTATTCAAATTTCTCTCATTTCTGTTGTTTCATATGCTATCCATAAATAAGATCCTCATCCCTCTGACTCGACTGCAGTCTCTAGATCTCAGTGACTGGGGTGGTTTTACACAAAAGAGGTGTGAAACTATAAACAAATTGTACTACTGTGTGCAGAAGTTCAGCACATTTTCTGTCAATAACTGAAGAAAATGCATGATCTCTAATTTCTAGGAATTGAGACATCTATGCTTGAAAATCAATTCAATTTAATCAATTTGTTCATCTTGATTTCTTTAATTTAAATTGGACACACAGTAAGATATCATCTTGCTTGATGATATTTAATATCCCTGTAACATTGTATGTAATCCCCTCTTAGTGTTTTTCATATTTCTACATCTACTATTCATCACAATAACAGGACATAGTCACTCATGCTGTGCAGAGGTATTGATATTCCACATTTGATTGACTCAATACTAAAGTAGCCATGAAATTTAGAGCAACTGCTCCCTTAGATATTTCTCCTTTGCCTCTGGAGACCATGAGGAAAAATTAGACTGATTTTCCAGACAACCTGCTGTACCAAAAGTTTTATTAACAGAAAAACATTTCTCCTTCAGGCTCAATACCCGCTATTCAACACAGAGAGGAACTGTCAAGCAAAGGCTGCATGATTATAATTAGGAACATTTACAAGTTTGTTTGACTGCATGTGCATATTCACATTTGTGGATTAAAATAGCACAGGCTATACTCTGGAAAACAAGGCAAAACTTGTTTTCAAGTAATCAAGTAAACAAATACTTGATTACTACTTTAATAGATAACTCTGAGAAATATGATAACTTTTAAGTTCCTAAAGTGATCTCAGTTTATCTAAACATATTAAACATGTGGAATTAAATAAAATATTGCAATTTTTATAAAATGAAGGTGAGAAACTGTTGAAAATTTTCACTTTTGTGGTAAAGTAGATGACATTTTTGAAACAGTTACTGGGAAACGTTCTGACTTCTAAAAAAGCTTTTTTAGAAGCTTTTAGAACTTAGAGAAACTTATTTACTTAAAAAGGGATTGTAACTTACAAAATTAATGGTTCATGCAACTTACAAAATTAATAGTTCATGCATATATATGAAGAGAAATATTGGATGAATATGACATATGACTGAGAGTTTTGGATCATATCTCAGCGTAGCTGCACATGGGGACTTGGCACATATGGCACTTCATGAAATTATGAAATTCCAGAAATTTCATTCCTGAAAATAAATTCTTAGCACAGACACACAATTAATTTGTGACAAATGCTAATCACAAATAGACAGTGCACAGCATGCTCCTTTATAAAATCAAAAAATCTAGTTAGTTTTTAATCTTATCAAGTTTTTTTGAGTCCCTGATTGTTTTCAACGAATATGGAAGGGGTGGTGAAAACAGATTTTATTTATGATTTGCATTCCATTCAAAAGATAATTTTTGTATTCCCGGTTTCCAATTTACCTCAACAGCCCATTCTTCAAAATCAAATGGTGATACAAATTAGTTAACTTAGCGGCTGCTGGTTCAGTAACAAAGATTCAATAAGTCATTATGGTTTATGATTTGAATCATGGACAATTTAAAAAAATCTATATTGAAATGATAAATGAAACAAGACAATTTCTTCAGTCAAAAATCCATAATCTTGTAATTTAGTATGTTCTTAAATCACACAGACATCCTAATCAAGCAAGATGAATTGCCATATTTTATATCAGTCCAACATATTGCTAAAAATGACTTAACTAGTCTTGACTATCAGGGTGACTTTTTCAGAGTTTTTACACATTATATTTTAGGAAGAATGGTAAGACAAAAATACAAGAACATTTCCCCAAAATGAATTGTAATATCTACGTGACATCATAAAAGTGAGGCAATTCAAAGATCAGAACAGATGCACTGACAGCTTTTTATCTTACAAGTCTAATACTCATACTCACTTTATTGAGTATGAAATTGCACTGTAGGGTGACAGGATGAACATGGGATCCAAAGACTAATAAATATGTCAGACAACACAGAGGGAAAGTAATGAGGGATGAGAAATTCAGATAATGCTCTCTACTCTGGTTTTATATAGTTTTCTCTGTACTTTTAAAAATAATTTTTTGTATAGTCTAAAAATTCATTATAGTCAATTGTTAGCAGAAAAACAATAAAAAACCACACTGGAAATGTGGGGGGAATGGAAGAAAAAGGGTGGTCACAATGCAATCATTGGCAAAATCTATTCTGCTTAGGAATTGGTTTAGGAAAAGGCTTGGAAATTTAATGCTGAGTAAAAAAAAAATTTTCAAAGTCAACAGAAGAACTAATCACATAAAATTTCAAATGGATGCTAGAAAAATTTTGCCCTATTTTAAAAGAAGTCAAAATGTCTCCTATCCTGTTTTTCAGGTTTTTGAAAAGCCTGTTGATATTTCCACATTTTTTTTTACTTCCCGCAAATGATGTTCTTTTCTTCCTCATTAAAAAAGTTCACTAAAACTTTAGCTATGACTGACAGCTCTAAAGATCACCTTCATATTTTTGAACCACTCAACTACAAATAGATTATTCCATCTAAGATTACACATGTATTGTATCTCACAACTTAATTTTCTTCTGTGTAAGATCTCACATTGTCATCTTGCTACCAGATCAAGGCTGAGTATAGGTTTTCCATTTGGCTTTGTCTTGTTCTATTTTTGAAATGACCACACAAAAAATGAGCAAATATTATCAGGTCTTAAAATTAAATAATGTCAGAGAAAACAGAAAATATTTCTTAATTATGAAAGATGATTTTTTGTGGACAGTCCAGATAAATGAAAACTGGGATCAAAAACTGAAAACAGAGTACATTTGCTTTCTTATCAAACAACATCAGAATCAGAGCAAAGACAGAGGTTTACAATAGCAAAACTTGCCTGGACCTCCTTAGAGATCTGTCCAAAATTAACAGTGCCGTTCGAAAAACCTACACAAAAATTTATGCTACATCCAACAGCATCCCATGAGAAAACTTTGCACATTCCCAATGAGATGTACTGGATCTTGCTAGAACTCTGGACTATATTGACTGCTGCATGCCATCACTCCCTCCACAGTTTGAAAAATTATGGCTACATGTGGATACAGGACAGTTTTCCAAACAGGTAAAGAACTGTATGTTGCTTTTCCAGGTTTCTTCTTGTTATAATCTACTAATCCAGAGAAACATTCTGCCTCACTCATTGGGTTTTTCATTCAGTGCTACATGTTAATCGTCACAGCTTATTTCAAAGCACTCATTTTACTTATTTAAGACTTCTAAGTAGCTGCTTATTGAAATAAATTCTTCTAACAACAAAGTCAATTTGAACCTTAATTGGGCAACTGTGTGCCTTTGTCAAAATGTCAACATTAGAAGTTGGGATTTTTTGCCTCTCTTAAATTATTCAAGTCAATGCACAATTATGTGTATTTAAAATTCATTACAATTTGAATTTGTTCATTTTAATAGGGGTGATTAGCATTTAGAAAGCACAGACTTTTTCCAAGAAAGACCTTATGCAGCTGTTATTACAAAGATGGATTTGGAAGCAAACTGCAGTATTAGATACGAATCTATATTAATTTCAGGAGTGTGTGTGAAATTATGAGTAGGAATCAGTATAAAAATAGCTCACGCTAGTCCTGTCTTCCAGGATATTGACTGGGTAATTAAAAAAAGATAAAAAATTAGCTAGAGTAGCTAGCCAGCATGTGGCAAACTCCCTGAAATGCACAAGGGATGTGTGCATCTTATACAGCATTAAACATTTTCCTGCTAAATAGATATGGTAGGTAGATGATGAAAAAAAAAAAATCTCGTGTTATCTAAAGTAATCTGCCTTCCTCACCTGACTGACCCTTGTCCTTCTCGTAGACTTCTCTTATTTACTCACTAGATAACTCACCTTCCAAGCAATTTACACATCAACACAATTTAAACATCCCTGAGCAGGTTCATTTGATTACCAGGATTACCACTGAGGAGACTCATTCCTGATGACATCAGAGGCATTTTACAGCTGACCTGGGAGGCTTCAGATCTTCACTGATACTCTCAACAGAGCAGCTCTCAGCAAACACTTTGAAAATATGCATGTCTCACACATTTCCTGAATAAACTAATTACTATATATCACACTATCATCATTCCCCCCTTCTTTTACTGTTGTGTTACTGGAACCAGTAGAGTTCTGCTTTCTTTTAGGGAAAAAACACAAAAAAATCTTCGATATATGGCCATTTTTTAATTCCTACTTGTAATTTTTCACCTGAAATTGGAGGTGAAATTTAGGAACAGGCGCAAGAATGGCTACAAATTTTAATCCAGGATGAAATTTCTGGGGGATTTTGAGGGTTTAAAATAGATAACAGCACAATACAGCAAGCTCAGCACTCATGTGAAAAGAAAGTAAACATCATTTATTTTAAAGTCTAGTAGCTTGACTGGTTTTAAGACTCGTCTTTTGATTAATGGCATTTTTTTTCCTCTTCTAAATGTACGCAGCATGTATTTTTCATGCCTAAAATAAAAATAGGTCAAACAAAATTATTTCAAATAATCATGCTGGAGGGCATGACCTCTCCCTTTTGATGAACAACCTATCACATTCATCTTTTTCACCACAGGGTAGACTACTGAAAAATGCTGAATGAAGAAAAAGATCAGAATATTGCTAGTCACCAGACAGTGCCGTTCAGATTTTTGATGGTGTCACTGAGCAAACAACTAAATATTTATCCTTCTTAAGTACCGGGCTGAGCGAAATATTTACAGAAACATTTAATACCATTCCTAACTTGTCCCAGGAGTATCTTTCAATTAGATTTCAATGACTGGCTACAGATAACTTTTGGATTTTCTTTCTCTGTTTCTCTGAAAAAGACCAGCAAGCAGAACTTGGGCAGGACTAGGACAACTTAGGCAACGTGGCTCTCCCTGTGAGATCACAGTGCTCATGCAGCTGCCTTGCCCACATCCTGAGCTGACTGAACTCAGTCCAAAGGAGACGCAACATGGAAGAACCCCAAATGACTGAGTATACAGAAAATACAGATGATGGGGTACAGATTGTTTGAAATTGATTTTAGTAATAAATGTTTTGAGTTTGCATAACATCAGAATTACATTTCTATAGAATTAGATGTTTACATTTCAAAGCGCTCACAAAGCCAGAATAAACCTGCAAATAATGAATGTATACTAAAGTTGTCTTTGAAGTCTTTGGTGTTGCTGTTTGCACAGCAAAATAAACATACCTGAGAGAAATCCCTTTTTTGGTATCAATGACTTCACAAAATCTGACTTAGAAATATTTTTTATACCTTTGTGAGAACAAAGCTTGAAAATTCGTAGTTCACATACATATGTAATTATACAAAAGACTTTTTAGACTTAAAATATTTTATTTAAATACTGCATGGAATCAACATCAATAATCAATTGAATAAATCTATCCATGGGCACTTGTTTATGTTTTCATTCTCAATAATTTAAATGGAAACTGATGAAAATATCTATTAACGCTTGCAAAATTTCTTTGACTATTTTTACTGAAGAACAGCTATTTTCAATCCTGTCTGATTATCAAAATAAAAAGACTTCTGCAATCTGAAACTGTCCTTAAGACTTTCTCAGCACTCTCAGAGAACACAATTACTGCTTATAAACTTCCAGAATAATAAAAATAAATAAAACCTTCAAAAATGGAAACATTTTAGACGAGTATTACATTGCCTCTCAGAAATAAAACAGTTTTTTCAAGCACTCAATGCATGTAACTGAAAGAAAAGTAAGTCAACAGGAGTTGAAATTTTATTTTCAAAAGTACAGAACATGGAAACCTACAGGTGAGAAATTTTGCTGCATCTGCACAATGTCTTTGGAGAATCAGTGTTACTATTGCCAGTTACTAACAGGGGGAAAAGAAATCCAAGAGGTGTTGTAAAATTTTAATCAAATCAATAAAGAATACTCCCTAAGGTAATTTTGTATCTTATTAGCTACAGCAAATAATCTTTTGTCTAATGATTTCACAGTTTTCAAGACCATTAAGCAATAGGTCTAATTAAGCTTAATTTCCAAATAGAAAGTGATAATAACTCTTCTTTATTTATAAAAAAATGAACAATGCAGTAAAACTTCAAATCATATAATGTAATAAGAAATTGTAAATAAATCCATACATTTAATATATATAGATAACAGAAGTATTTCTTTTTTTATTAGAAAAATCAGACAGCCCTTATACATTATCTTCCTTTAACTCAAAATGTATTTCAAATATCTCTATAAAAGAAATGCAGACCACTTTTGAAAAAATAACAGTTGAACAGATAAAACCTCTTTTTAAACAAACTGGTCCCAATGATCTTCCACTACAGCTGAATAGAGATAATGTTATGGATCACTGCTTTTCTGTTTCACCTGCCTTCAGAATTCGAACTTTCAGTCACAAAAGCCTGAAAAATGAGCTGTTTTTATAAAAATAAATAAATACTCTGCAGTTGAAATCCAGAGTAAGTACTATTTCAATTACTTCTCTTGGTGAGAGATGTTATGAAATCTCCATTCTTAAGGATAGTCGCAATCTGATGGGGGAAAGTCCAGAGCAATCTGATTTATGTAGGCCATTCTCTGAGCAGGATTCTGACCAGATGACCTACAAAACCTCATGCAATATAAATTATTCTGCGATTCCTGGATCTCAAAGCAGCCATATCTGTCTTGGAATCTGTTTTAAAGTGGTCTTGACTTACTGCTCTTAGAAAAAAAAGCTTCAGCATTGTTTTTATTATAGTTTCATATTACTTCATTACTATATACAAACCACATGCAGTAGTTCACATTTCATAATCCATCTGTAGCTGCCTAGGATTTTCTAAACGTCCCCACTTTTTATCTGCCTTAATTTTCAGAGGGGCCATGTATCAAGTTTCTCACTGGAGATTTCATCCTTAAAATACACTCTGTAAAGGAATTTTTAGTACAGATTGCTGGCAGGTAAAGTACCCTTGAGAATGAAGACATTGCTCACAAGCAGCAAAAGATGTATCCTATCACCCCTTCTCAACTGTAAACAGGGGGAGAAAATGTTATGATTTGTGAAGGACCCTGATATACTACAGAGATTGAAGAGGAAGGGGAAAAAGGAAGTTAGAAGTCAGATGAGACAAGAATAAAGTTGTTAGTAAAGGACTAAAGTAATGATATGTAACTTGCATTCTTACGCATTCTTAAAGTAAATAAAATTCTTGGATTATAAAGAAAAGAAAAATTATGCTACTCCAGAATTACTTTAAACACCACTTTGCAAACAGTGGTATTAAAATACAAATTTGTTGAGAAAGGGAACCAGAATGTAGTCCTATTCTGAAAGAACAAGGCAGGGTAGAGGATAACTACTGCTAAAGTATGCCCTTCAGAAGCTAAAAAAAAAATCTTAGGGGATAATTAGATGAAGAACATTATATTCAGTATGTTGTACATGCTATTGTTTTCATGCTTCTCTCCATATTCTATTTATTAAAAAGATGGGGGTTTGGTTCTGTTATAATAAAGATGGTTTTAATTTTCCTGGTTCTGTTTGGTTCTGTTTTGGTTCCATTATAATAAAGATGGTTTTAATTTTCCAGGTGTTTAGATTGAATCTAGGCTATCCTGAGGATTCTATAGCTGGTCATATGCCAATAGCCTGTGGCAGGGAGTGTTCATAACATTTACTGAACTCACATTGCACTTACTTTTGACAGTGGAGTAATGCCTGTCAGTAGTTGATTTGTCTCTAGCATCTCAGCATTTCCATGAATTTTGCAGTTCCATTGGAAAAGCTCGGTCTTTAAAAAGTACCAAGTGAGACTCATTTTGCAGTATCAGAGTTTTCTTCCACTCATTTTTTTTAAATTTATTTTTAACACAAAGTGTCCCACTGTCATGCGAAATGGAGGGAAGCAACCCATAAAATTGTGTCCCAAATGAAGCCCAAATTTCAGTGTAAGATGTTGAGGCTCTCTATCCACAGAGTTCTATAGAGGGTCAAGCAAGCTCCTTCACCCATAGAAAGATAGCACAAGAACTCCTCCAAGGGTACCATCTGTCTGATTGAAGAAGAGATCCTGGCAAAATAGTTCAAGGCCCTGTGAAGTGCAAACAGTGACCTGCAGGAACATTATTTAACAATTGATGGATGCAAACTCACAATTTATACTTAGCCAGAAGTCACTCCTCTCACAAGAGAGCATTTCTTCTTTCAAGCTTTTTTTGCAGTCTCAGAGGTCTGGATGCTATTTGCATAATAGGATCAGATCCTCTTCTTTCCCACTGTCTGGGTTTGGTTTTGAACAGCAGCCTACTTCAGCAGGAGGGGAAGAAGAGCTGGCTGCATTATTCCACCTACTGCCATCAGGGCAGGCGCGTGGGAGCAATAGGTTGGAGTGATGAGTGACTATTGCTTCTACTAGGCAAGTACTACAAACAGTAGGCTGTTAAACAAATAATGGGAAGCAGCAGGACTTCTGGATGTATATTTGCAGAAAACAGCCAGAAACTGTGCACTACTGTATCTTGGTCCTGCTGGGCTTTGTGGCTACTCTTGAGCTGGCTCGGGTGACTCTGGTCACTCAGCACTTACGCATTAACAGAGCCATCAAAGCAGAGACCTGGTTTAGAGCAAGAAGCCCAGGCACAGAGCTGCCTACCTATTTACACCTCCTCAGACCTTCAGATCTGCACAGGCTACATCACTTGACTTTGTTTTGTTTTTTTCCAACCCAGCATTGCTGAGTGATATTCCAACAAGATAAAATGTTTCTTATTAAATAAATAAAGAAATAATTTTGTCAGTTGTCAGCTCCTGGGTATAGTTTTTTGACATGACACTGCTAAATATCTATTTGCTGTGTCATAAAATATGACAAACTTACTAAGTTTTGCTTCCAAAAACACTAAGATTGAAAGCAAATATTTCTCTTATTCTAACCATATAACAGATACTGCTCACTGAGCAGTGTCTTCTTACCAGGACATATAACTCTTTGGAAAGACAAAAAAGCATTGTAATATTATATATTTCTGGGGGATGTTTCTGCATTTGCAATTAGCCATATTTTTTGCATTTTTTACAGTTTTCCTTCACACATTTTCAGTGATTAATACTTCTCAGTGTTATTTTTTTCCTTCTTAATTTGTAGGTAACCCATAAATTGTCAATTGCTTTGTACTATTATATAAATAAACAATTTTCTGAAATTCAGGTAGTAACTCTGTCACTGGCCCCATGGACTATTATTGTGATGAGAGAGAAGAGACAAATGACCACCTGTAGTCCACAGAGTTCTGTTTAACCACTGTTTTTAGAAGTTCAAGAGAATAAACATTTTTCTAATCAGAAGCTATGATTTGAAGCACCAATCATCTGCACAGATGTAGAATAAGCAATGAGAAAAATGAAGTGTTATTCATTTCTCCTCTTGAAGTAAACTGTAATTAAATATGCTTTATTTATGCCTTTTTGAGTCCCATCTGCTCCTCCAATAGAAAATCTATAGTTAAAGTATATGCTTCATTGATTCCAATTAATTTCTTTAGATGATACAATTCCCCAAGGAATAATATGTGTATAGGCTTACTGAACACCTTCCTTCTAGTATACTAAAATTAATGTTTTTCCTGGGAACTTTTACACTCACTTGATGCAATAAAAGAGACATCACAATAAAGCATTGCAACATTTTTATTTCTAGCCTCAGCCTCCAATGAAAATTACAATCTGACCAGACAGAACAAATTCATATCTGTAAGCTACAGATATTAACAATTCCTTATTTAAGGTGTGGCTAGAAGGAAAAAATGTTTCACCTATACTTAATCTTTCTAAGTATAACTGGGGGGAAAAAGAAAAAAAAAAGGAAAAGAAAAGAAATACGTATTTATTTTGTGGGTATCATAGAATATGCTGAGTTAGAAAGGACCCACCAAGATGATTCAGTCCAACTCCTAGCCCTGCACAGAACACAACTAAGAATAGCATCATGAGCATTGTCCAAAAGCTTCTTGAACTCAGACAGCCTCAAGATGGTGAGTCTGTTTCCCACTTTTCCTTATTTTCTCTCTTTGTTATCATTTTTCAGGAACTTCTACAGGACATATGCATCATTAAGGCATCTATTTCCAATCAAGAATGCTGAAACTTGCTTCCTGTCCCACTGCTTTGTTGGCCTGTTTGAATAGTAGCTATCCCATCCAACCAAAAGATACATGAAAAAGATGGAAACATTCATTCTAGTAGAATAGAAGACCCTTTCTTGGTTTAATGTTTGCTACTTATTTCCAGTTTTAGACATCGTAAATATCCAAATCCTGCAGAAAATCTGTCCTTTAAATTGCAGGCATCCCTTCCACTGCCCCATTATGTTACATATCCCATTTCTTGGGTAAATGGCAATATATCAGATCCAAATATGTTTAAAGTGGATTTAGTCATGCTATGCATATAAATAGAACATGGGTTAAAATGATGCAATAAAAGCAATGCCTTTGATTGTTATTTAAACTCAGTGGTTTCTCATTCTCTGACCTCACCATAGATAGAATTAAGCTTCTGGGGAGAACAAGTATTTGTTCATGTTATGACTAAACAGGAAGAAATTATTCCTTTGATTACATCTGCTATGGCATTCTGATTCAGAACACCTTGGGATGCATTCAGACAGGATCCAGTTTTATTTGGATGTTAAGATCATCCTGTTGCAAAAGCTAGCAGCTAAAGGGAAAGCTCCTATTATTGTGACCTAGAAATTACAGCACTCACAAAGTCAGTCTGTCAGACCTGTGTCTTTCATCTTCTAACCCAACCACTGACCAAACAGTTGAGGTATATAACTCCTTTTGAAGGTATGGCACTGTACAGAAAGACACACAAGACCTGTGGGATCAGAATGAGCCTGAATTCACACCCAAGTGTGTAAATAGAAGGTAAAGAATCTGGTAAGAGTACCTTAATCTCAGAAACAGTAGATCAGGCTATCCACAGTTAAGTACATTTAAGCCATAGTTATCACCCAAAAATAGGCATAAATATATATATATATATATATATTAATACACATGTATTTATTTATTTCTATTTATCCATTTACTTGTTTAGAGCACCAATGTACAATAACTAGTAACTCTTCTTTTCAAACCCAAAAGTAAGTAACAATTTTTATCTACTTATCGATTTATTGTGTAACTGTGGGACATGTCTGTTTATTTCACTCACTTTGAAAGGTATACAATGGAGCAAGGCATTTAGAATGCCCTCATTCACCTGTCCTATTCAAACCTTTAGTGGAGATACAGTATATTCACCCCTGTATTGACTAAAGTATGAACACAGAGCCAACACAGGTGGGGTCATTGAATTTGGTCAGGAAAAATTACCCTTACTGAAAGGAATTTCCAGGGAGAGATATTAAGATTGCAGGTGGGGGATAAAAAAACCTAATACTTGTAAGTCTAATGAGTTAGTACTAGAAAAAAAATACAAGAAAATAAATGGGAAAAATATGTAAATGAGGATGAAATTCTACTTGAGGCCAAATTGAATTTGCTGGACATGCAGAAAATATTTGATGCACAGCTTGAAACTTATATTTTGAGATTTAAATAAGAACTTGATCTAATAATTCTTTTGTATCATCTAAATTTCCAGCAGGTGTCCCAATTATTTTCATCCTCTCATGAGCTATAAGGTATGCAGCCCTAGGACAGAAGCACTGCTATCCAATAACTGCATCAAGTGACTCACAACATGAATTTTATCTAGCTCATCAGGTAATCAACTAGCCTCAGGAAGCTGCCTGACCCTCCTCTCAAAAGTCAACATGGTTTCCTCAGCCTAAAGTCTTTAACAACCTACCATTTTTGCCCTTCTATAATTTTTTATGCCCTGAAGTTCAGAAGCTATTCTAGACTATAATGTAAAAGGAGGAAAAATCTTTTATTTGCCACTGGAAGCATAGTTTTTATAACAAAGACTGCCTCAGAAGCATCTAAAACAATTACAGAAACTGCTCAGGGAAAAATATTTCATGTAAAGCACAAAAACTGTTCCATATAGATAGATATATAGATTGAGATATTCAATTTATTTTTCAGAAAGCTCAATTAATTATCAATAAGCAACATAAGCCTTTCAAGGGTATATGTTATGCAGCAATAATCCATGCTGAGGGCCATAGATGACTGACAATGGCAGGGAATTAGCCCAGCACAATTTACACCCTATTGTGCACTTCTGCTTAATTTAACAGCAAGAACTCAGCTTCCCCTGCGTGTTTCTATAATCATTTAACAATAGAAGCTTCATTCCAGAGATTTTCCTTCAAAATAAACCTGATAAAATCCTTACTGTGACAACAGATGGTGACAGAGCAGATGTATCATTTCATCTGAAAGTTCAGTAACTGTCAGTCAAGAGCTGCAGGATGGCTACTCTGAGGTACCACAGAACAGAATATTGGAAAACAATTAATTCAACAGACATGCAAAATTAGGAAGAAAAAAAAAAGAAAAAAAGAATATACTAACGAGAGGGGGAAAAAAGCACTGGTCTTAATGTACTTCTAGAACAGACTTGTTTTCTTTTGAGGACATGTCATATTTCAGAACTCTCTGCTTAATCACTGCATTTTAAAAATACCAATACAACAGCAATGGAGCCTATTACTCTGTAATTAGCAATAAAAAAAGGAAAGGTATATGTTCTGTTTCGTGCAGATGTTTATCAGTAGAATAGATGTCCCATCAGTCCTACCAATTCATCTGAGCAATGGAATTCACCTTTTCAGGTACAATAGAGATGCAACACGTCTCTATGTGTTGTGTCTCTAAGCAAAGAACACTGGCTTGATTGACAGGCAAGACAGTCACCATGACATTTGTGTGCACTCACCTTTATATAGTAAATATAAGTTAGGTTTTATTAAATAAACTCACCAAGTCAGACTTTTAGAATTGATTTTAAATGAGATTGTTCTTGCTATAGAACTTTAATAAAACTGGACAACAAACACCCTATTGAAGCAGAATATGAGGTGATACAAAACAGCTAAACTGGTACAGATGTGTATAGCTGTTTTTATTACATTATATAAGAAGTAAAAAGAAATGGGCATAACCATGTATGTTTTTGAATTTCATCAGATATATCCCATCACCCCATTCTTGGCCATGAAGAATGTAAAATATTATCTGTAAAACAGGGTTCTTGACTGTGAAATCTGACATACCCCAGTTTCTGGCCTTAGTGTGCCATCAGTTCATTGTACCACGATCTTGTTTTAAAACTGTTAGACACAGTTAAACACTCTTTCTCATTCTCACATGATTCTCATTATTAACTGTCCACTTTGAATAGACCAGCTACCAATTATTTTCCCATAAAGCTGGAACATTCTAGAGGGACATATTATTCTTAAAACTATTTCATGAAAATTTCCTATCTTCTCTAGATACAAATATTTCAAAAAGTCTCATGGTACCTATGGAAAGAAAATAAATAGTTCTCAAAAAAAAAAAAGAGGATTATAGCATTCTTCCCCATTATACTTTTTTTGGTGAATTCAGCATATGAAAGGTGGAGGATCATACCCTTTGTATTCATTCTAATAGAGAAGAGACATACAACATAGGAAAAGAAAGTTTTAAATACACTCCTCTGCCATGATATTTTTATCTGTTTCATGTGAAACCTAGAGATTGGACTGTTGCCCATGTAGTAGAGAAGCAAATGTCTATTTCTTACATTTGTGAACACGCATGTGAATGTAACAATAATCAATGAAATGAAAAATCTATTCCCCAAATTTGCCACGTGTGATATCTGTTTTGTACCACTGCCTTGTTGAGTGAAATGGGAATGAGAAAGTTTTGACTTTCCCAGCTGCAGTTTATGATCATTTTACTTACTTGTTCATGTAGGGACAGAAAGGGGTGAACTGCAGGCTAGACTAAGATTTATTTTTAAACCTTTAATTCAACTGTATACCTAAGCCAGACGTTGCCAATTCATCCTCCTGGCATGGCAACCAGTAAAAGCCAAATCCCAATGAATCCCAAATAGAAAATGAGAGTTATAATGTATAGTAAAATCTCTACTAGCTGGAGGCTACATTTAGTTTCTAACACTGAAAAGGATCAGAAGGCTTTATAAGGACTGCCTAATTTTCATTTCTCTAGACACTATCAAGTCGATTTTCAGCCGAGATCAGCACATTTGCAAATTCATTGTGGACAGTGAAAAGATTGGGAATTGAAAAGGAATGGGCAGTGCTTGTCCTCCTTACACCACCACAGTTTACTGACCTGTCATTTGGAAAGATCTAGCAGGGAGTTGATCCTGCCTTTCAAAACTCCCCTGCCTAATGACGGCTCTTGCAGGGGCTGACATTTGCTGTAATCAGTGTAACAGCTCAACAGAGGTCAGGAGCTCCAAGAACAGGAAACATGCCCATGTTTCCACTCTCAACTTGGCTGATCAACTAGAGAAGCCTCTGGCTGGAGCCTTGAAATATTCCAGTGTTTCTGCCTCTCTGCTATGAGGTCTATATAATTTTTTCTCTGAATTTATGGAAATTTTGTTGAGATCATATTTCTTAGTGCATATTTGAAATATTCAGTATATTTTGAGTCCAAAATTAATTTTTTTCTAAACTACTTGCTATTATACTCTTAAGTGTTACTATTTACGTCCAATGCATGCAGTTCCAATATAGAAAAGACAACTAATTTTCTATTTTTTAGCATTTCAAATGTTCTTTTCATCACTGTCAGCTCAGAGAGGGGGAGCTTTATTTCCCTTTTGTTCCACAATCTTCTTCAATTTTATTTTTTTGTCTGTGGGGTCCTCTTCCAGCATTTTTTGCATTATCTTTCCACCACTATTAATGTATTACCATCATTCTGAGAACTTCTTATTGCTTCATGCTGTCCAAATAATTGCCACCTTCTTATCAATACCCATCATCTTTGATCCTTAAATTTTAATTAATTTATCTGATCTTTCGAACGATTTTCCAGACAAATCTACTTTCACAATTACTGCATTAAAGGAAAGCTGCCACATTATGTACAGTCAACAAGTCTTTTGTAATGCCTTTTTTTTTTATCTTTTTATCTTGCTGCAACATTGACATGTTTAGATAACACTGCTGGAGTTACAGCATCTTACACACCTTTTCAGGTACATTTGTTTCCTCATTGTAATGCTAATGGGTCTGTCTGTGCTCCTATTGTCTTCTCCATATCAAGAATATTTTCATGAAGGAATCCTAAATGTTGTTTCTTTGACTCTAGTTTGACAACTGTCTTCCCTTTTTACTTAACTAACTAAAATTCACACACATATATATATATATATATATATGTGTGTGAATTTTAGTTTATTTTCACTTAGAATTTATATATATATATATATATATATATATATATATATATATATATATATATATATAAATTCTAAGTGAAAATAGCCTTCAATTACCCTGCCAGTGCTCATTAAAAAAACCCTTTGGGTATTTGTTAAGTGAAATTAAATATATACACTTTTTTTAAAAAAAAGTATAACAGGATGAAGAGAGCTTTCAAGTTCCTGATGTGCTTGCAGAAAGAAGTTAAAATTAGCTGTTTAACCTATTAGACAAAAAATTTATTTTATTAAAAAAAAAAAAACAAGATGACAAGACTATTTGAGATGGTATTTTAATTTTTAGATAAATGATGTGTTGATATAATAAGTGAAGATTCCTGTTTCTTCTCTGCGTACCATGTTGATACTTGCTGCACATGAAGACAGAAATCAACCTTACATCTGTGTAGACTTTTCTGACTCTACTCAAAAATATTATTTAACTAATTCATTAAAATTAGGACATTTCATTTAAATTAATTTTTCCCTAAATTCTTTTATGATAAAAAACTACAACCCTCTCTATATAAGGTAAGCCAAAAAGGAAATCTGGTTTTGAATTCAATGTTTCCTAAAATTTCAGATATCCACAGATAAGTAAACCTTTTTCTTTTCCAGTATTTGACAGGCAACAAGACCCTTCCTATCTCACTGCTAATCAAATCAGCCTCTCTTTCCAGTTTGACCTTTTGACTGAGCTTCTTGAAGTGCTCCACAGTAATTCCTTTGGAGTATAATGATCGGTACTGATGAGAGATGAATGCATTATAATTGCAGGCTGTCCTGACAAAGATCATGGCCAAAAAGCTATTCAAGCCAGGAAAGATATTTTTGCTTTCCACAGGAGTTCTAATGAAGAATAAAATGCCTTGTTGACCCCATGTGCCAAGGGCTCCAAAACAGCAGAGATTCCTAAATTATATGTTAGACCGGTGGACCATTTTAACTGTTGTTTATATCTTTTTTGTCTTTATTTTTTACAGTAATGAAAGCAAAGAGGTAAGTTCAGGGTGAACCATAACAGTGAAAACTGAACCAATTAACTGCTTTTTGTTCATTAGGCAGTGTCTTCTTTCTTCTTTTGAGATAGGAGCATATCTTTGCACTCTCTGCATCTCATGTTATACAAACTATTATGAAAATTCCCAAATGCAAATGCTAACTTCACCTATTGTAGCTTCATTTATGCTTCCCATATAGTTGTTATTATTGTTAGTATTAGTAATATTATATTATTTTCATTAATTTTTTACATTTGTGCATCTTCTCATGAAGAAAACAGAAAACAAAATAGAAGTATCTCCCTCCTTTGTGAGTTACACTCAACGCAATTCCATATAAAGTTGGACCAGAGAAAGGGAACTGAGAAATATGTTGGCTAACTGAAGATTTGGTGTAAGGGAGGTGAAAGCACTTTTCTTCCTCAAATCTCTCCTCTTGAAGGCGAATTTACAGCTCAGTCCTATACATATTTCTCCCCCTGAAGGAGGAAGCAATTTTTTCCTTCTTATGAATCAGGTTGCTCTGTTTTCCCTTAACATGTTTCTTTGTGTGGAAATTATCATTATATAATTAATAGTTGTCATACACATCATATACATGCTTAACTGTACAGTGTACTAGGTTTTACCTTGGTAATTTTTATTCATATTTTGTTTAAATAGTTGTGGAGATATTAATTTTTTATTATTGAATTTGTCAATAGGCCAAAAAAGAAAAAAAGAAAACATACATTTTCAGAATTTTGGAATATTGATTTATTCTGGTTAATTCTGTAAAGGATAATGATAACATTTCTCTTTTATAGTAAAATTGGTAAGACACAATCTGAAGAAAAGTATATATACCTGCATCAAATAGGTTAATTTGAAAAGATCAGATATGGTCTTACTTTGGTGAAACACTCCAATTCCCTTGGAGTTGAGAAAGTAAAAACACCAAGGTACTCTCTAAAGAAAATCTAATGAGGATTCTTCAGGTAGAATAATGAACAGCTACCACACAAAAATAAAGATAGTTCAAATGAGAATTAGAATTATAAATTTAAAAAGCCCAAATGTTCTTTTTCTTACCTGCTGGTTTACGGGAAAATTCCTGTTGATTTTTTTAATCTATAAAAATGAATAAAGAAATAGATTAATACTCAGTCACTAAGATGAAAAACAAAACAAAACAAAACAACAACTGGATTTTAGACACATATTAGACTCTCCCTTCCAAATTATGCTTGCAAAAAAGAAAATAAAATCTCCTGCAGTAAAGGAACTGAAACCTTTGGCAAGCTCATTTGAGCAATGGGATATTTCTGTGGCTGCTGTGGTTCATTTTGCTGTTTAGAACCCAGAGAAGATGCATACACACAAAATTATTTCTAAATTCTGAAACACAATATAATTTTCTTTTTTTTTCTTCTTCTTATTAGAAGATATAAAATAAACTAGAATATTTAACTCTAAATAAATTTTTTTTAGAGCAACTTACTGCCAACCACCAAAGTCATCAATCTCTAAGCGAGTTCCTTTCCTTAAGGAATGATGAAGATTTGGGTTGGAACAGCTTTGGAAACATCATTTACTCTACCCTTTTATCCTAGGTGCAAAATCAAGTATGCAAAATCAGTTCTGATAATTGTTCAAGTCATTTTTTCTTAAAACATTCTTAAAAAATATCCCTAGGTGAAAAGTAACGAGAAAACCAGGCTGAGACACCTACTTCCTGATGAGTTTCTTTCTAGCCCTGCAGTTCATGGACTCCATCTGGACAAACATTGCCAGCTTTCTGACACAAGTGTCCAATACAAAGAGAGTTATGTGTAGAACATACCCATTCCTACCATTACTAGAAGAAAAATGTTGTTTTTTAAGGATAAGCTCTGAAATCTTTTGACAACCAAGTAAATCTAAAACCTAGTAAATCATGACTGATACCTAATACCTAGAATAAAAACATCTTTAAATTAAAGACATTGCCAACTAGGTCTCTATATGGAATGTAACTGAATGATCTGGAAAGCCCTGAGAACACAATATAACATAAAACTGCTTCCACCAACCTGCAACATCTTCCTAAAAGCAAAGAAGAATCACCTCTGAATTTCCTCCAGTGCTTACAATATTGTCCCTAAACAGCTACATGCAGAGATGTGAGAGGCAATGTGTTTTGCAGACTTCAGAACCAGGCTGCAGTCACAAGCTCTTTGAATTCCTCATGCAAATACTGAGCAAGTGTCACTGACATCCCACAGTTTTGCTATCAAAGGATAATTCCCACTGTCAAGAACATGCTGGCACGCAATTTCAGTTGGTTTTCAAATGTATCCTCCATCAAAAGTGTCAGAAGAACATTTCTACCCTTCCTTCTTTCTTCAATGCTAGTTAAGCAGAAGTGTTAGAGGAACAAGGACATTCAAAGGACAAAGAAATAGTATAAAATTAATCCATACAAGATACCAACTATCTGATGTGATTTTTTTAAAATAAAAAGCAGATAAAACCCACATTTTTTGACCTAAAAAATACTTGAAGACTTCTGGGATTTATTCCTAAATCAAATACTGATTACTCCAGCATGATAAATTGTTTGTGTTAGTAGAGACTAGTAAAGTCCTTGTGAAATCCATGTATTTTAATCTAAGTAAAGACTACAGCTAGTAGACTATAGCGTGAAAATTTTAAGTGTTGAGAGTACAATGTTAAGAAAAAGAAATTTTACTTTTCTAAACAAAATACTGTAAATATTTACTTAGTGGCAAGTTACAGTTATATATTGAATAATTTAGGAGTGTTTTTATGTACTTCAAACATAGAAACTGCATTTTTTTAACAAAGTACATTAGGTGCATTGTGTGCTGTTAATGTTCTTCTAAAATGTAAATACATACTTGAAACATCATTTTCTCATTCAGAAATTTCCAGGTCATTTTCTAAAATACAATCTAAGCACCTACATTACATGGTTGTTTTAACTGCTGTTATTTTGATTAACTAAAAGAACTATGTTTATCTTTCAGGTAATAAGGTGATTTCTTTAAATGCATTATTTTTAATTCTTCTACAGAAACTTCAAAACTATATTATAGTATTATAATCTACCTGAAACTAAAAATTGTTAAGTATGATTAATTTTAGGAACACCTAAACATTTATCATTCATGGGCATCAATATTGAACATTACAGAACAAAAACGTTCAACAATTAGGCAGCACACATATGTTCTTCCCAGCATGTTACAATGTATATTGAGTAAAATTTAATTTCCAGACCTAAATTATTTCACAATTAAAGCCTAAAAGTAAACATTTTCCAGAAATGAAAAAAAGAGAAAAAAAAATCTTCAATTACTTTACTCATTATCTAAAAGTGAAATGCTGCTTCAGTTTTCCAACTTTACTGAACCCATTGTAATACTACTATGTGTTATTAAGCACAATCATAGCACACAGAACTATGTAACTGATGCAATTAAATAAAATTTGTTTTCACCAGTACAATGCACTGCAAATATACATGAATGTAATATTTCTTAATAAAACACACCAGCAGATACTATACTAAAAAAAACAGAGGCATTCTGAGAATATTCTTTAGAACGATGTGTTTGTGCAGAGCAATTAAAAATCAGAATGGCACAAAAGGAGACAGAAGAAGAAGCTAGAAAACAGACTCTTGTCTGAAGGCAATATAGGCTGATTTGAAGTTAGCAAGAACTACCTGCTTCTGCTTCAAGCACAAAAAAACAGGTGCTGAGGGATGATATTCTATTCTGATTCAATTTCCATGAATGCAAATTAGGAGAAAAAAAAAATCTAAGAACACCATAGAGAAAGTAATTTGGGAATTGATGATCACTTCAAGGTGGAAGGAGGAGGAAGGAGTCAGAAATAAGGTCTTTGCAGTATCTTGCATCTGACAAGGAAAGAGATAAGTGGTGATAATACAAAACCAATCATGGTATCATAGAAACATAGAATGGTTTAGATTGGAGGGAACATGAAAGATCATCTGGTTCCAACCCTCTACCATGGTCAGGGACACCTTCACTAGACCAGATTGTTCAGAGCTCCACCCAGAGCTCTGGCTTTGAAAACTTTCAGAGGTGGGAAGAATATATTTTAATGAAAGCTATCAAAGAAGATTGGTTCAAAATATAACTGATTGTTAATGGTACAAATATATTTTACTAGATATGTTCCAAAAATTCATCTCACAGTATGTTTGGACATCACAGACAAGAAGAATACAGGGCAGGGAGATGATATGAAGTGGAACATAATGAAAAATGTCCCATGGCCAAATTCAGTCATTTTTGTGCACTAGATGTTGCAACTACAGACGGATATTTTCACAGTGATGGCTGTGCCTGCTCTGCAGAGCAAACAAACAAGAACATGGAACACAGCACTTCTCAGCAGGAACACAAATGAGCAAGCCTTGGCTTCAGGTGTGCACAATGTTTGCAAATGTTTGGCCTTTTTAGTTTTTATTATTTAAAAGTCTTTGTGCTAGAGAAGCAGTAATACAGAAGAATACTGTTCCATACTATTATCTTTTCCCATTAATTGTAGCCTATTATTGTTGCCCTCTGCTGAAATGCAGCTGATTAAGCTCATAAAAGCTGGGTTTTAAATTTTCACATTCAGTTAAAGCTGGACTGAATCATTCACTCCTCTGAGAGGTACCATTTCAGACCTTCTTGGGGCCAATAGCACAGCAGAAATAATTATTTTCAGTTTCCATATGAGGATTTTAAAGTGCAGCTTGAAAACTACTATTTATTAGGGTTTTTTTTTTCCCTTTCTTACCTATTTATATTAATGAAACTTGCTATTCCAATTTATTCACAGGATCCTCATGAGATGATGAGGAAATGTATCTTTCAATAAGCAGCAAGTACTCTTAAAAGTAGTAAGATCAAGAGATTTCAGGTTTCTCCAACCCTTAAAAATTTAAATAGAAGCAATCAGGTGTTTGAAAACTCTATGTGTACCACACTTGCTTCAATCCTTTTTCATGATAAACTATACTATAAATTAGACTCAAAGTTCTAAAGGGATAATGGGAAAGATGATTAATAGACAATTAAGATTCAGGTAATACATCCGGTCCTCTAGAAGAAAGAATAACAGAGTAGGTGTTAGTTGTTCGGACAGAGATCCTGACAGAGACCATTCCACTGGAGTATCCAGGGGAACAGCCAAGGCAACATATGAAACAAGTGGGCACCAGTGCCTGCTCAGCCTTTTGCTGACTTAGCCAGTAAATAAGATTCTCCCTATGCTTTCACATATTATTTGATCTCTCATTTTCTTGCAGTCTGTAGATATCATATAATTTTGCAGGTCACAGTCATTTTCCAATTTAAAAGACCCTTTCATTATTTTAATTTATGCTAGCCATTTTTATGGATTTCCCCAAACAATTTAGACTCTCTAACCTTCTCTATCAATTGTTTGCACTACACAACTGCTGACTCACATTCATTAACAGGCTATTAAAATAGAATAGCTTGAGAAGAACATAAATTCATTACATAGTTCTTCATCTCATGCATAGAGATGAAGAAAAGCAACAATACAGTTTGTGCTATTGGGATGTTAAGTCATTTCAAAGAGGAAGCCAGATCATTAAAATTTGGAAAAAAACATGAGTCCATGCGGTGATAATCTTATGTTAATGAATAAGAGTACATACAACACTTCAAATTTCTAGTTGGCTAGTCTTACTTTCTGTCCTTGCTAGGTTTTCATTTACTCAGTGGGGTAGGTAAATTGTGCTAAGATTGTGAAATTTTGATGTCCAAAAGTTTATGTGCTTTGAAAGAAACAAAGATTTGAAAGAAGCATGCAACAGTCCCCACAAAATGCATCATGTATTGCTGAATGCATTCAAATACATGCATAATTGCCTATAGAACAAATATAGCAATTCTTGGTGCTGGTTTTGCAAGCTGCAGTAGATTTTCAAATTCACACTAAAAATCTGTAAAAGCTAAGTTATGCAAAATGATCAGTCAATATGTTCTGTAAAATATGGGAGCACAGGAAGTATTTAATTCACATCTGCCTCTTGACCTACCAGTGATGGCACCATTCTCTGTCATGTGTTGATCATATTTAACCAGCTGAATGGTTCAAAGGATAAAAGATTAGGATTACTTCCATCATTCCTAGCATTTTCATGTCCTAGTTGGAGTTTTGTCAAGACTAGACACAGTGGGTTGCAAACATACTCAGCCTGAAGGAACTCAGTATCAACTTCCTTGAAGGAAGAAAGGGAAAAACTCCAGAATGTACGAACAGTTACATAGAGGAGAGGCTTGATTCAACACTGAATAATGCATAAGCACAAGCATGACCTCTGCTTTCGAGTCTGTTCCTATAGATACCTGCAGGCTGAGTCATCCTCACTATGGTTCCTAGATGAGAACAAAAGTGAGAACCAAGATGATATGTTTCAGCTTATATAATGAATGTTATAAAATCTCTCTTGTGAGTAAAAAATTTTTTTTAAAATGATCAAATATTTGTAAAGTTTACAGACAATGAGGACACAGTAGACATTATTCAGGAAGTCCCTAATCAGCTGTCTGAAGAAGCTGGAAAGACAAAATGAACTATAACTATTCTTTTGTTATCATCAGACACAGGACTAGATGGATCTTTACTCTAGGACAGTTTAACAGTTCTCATGAATCATCTTAATCCATATGGAAACTAAAATGTTTCATTTTAATCCAATATAGGAGTAGAGGAAGAGAGGCCTGAGATAATCTTGATAATTTGGAAAGCAGAACTGAACAAGCTTCCTTTTAAATCCTATTGACTGCCTTTATTAGCCAGCTGTACAAAATAAGCAGAGAGCTTCCATATTTTGGTGAGTTCCAATAAATACAGGTATTCGATAAATACTTTTGGGGACAAAAAAATATAGCCAGTAAAAGTCAGGAAGGCACCTCCAAAAACAGAAGGAGATGAATTCAAATCATTCCTAAGAGAGGTGTTGAGCTTTTGAAAGAAAATATTTGTATATTGAGAGTTAGTAATTTAAGACACGTAAAAGCCCTACCAAAGCACAAATGACCATCTGAAATGTGATCACAAACCTGCATATTATTAAACCTTTTTCTTTCTCACTCAAAGGGATTCAGTCATACATTAAACAGCACAAGCAGAGAAGTAATGGATGGATATCAGAAAGAAATACCAGATTTGTGCCTATTAGATGGAAGCATAGTGGTAGCCCTAAGGACAAAAACACAAAACCTACTCTTCAAACATCTGTGAGGTTCCAACAATAGGACTGCAATTAATTTTACTCCAATTAAAATTTTGTTTTTTAAAAAGCGTTGTGCTTTTTTTTACTTGACAGATGAATGGCATCACTTAATCCTGCAATATTTAACAGCCATTCCTAAAACTGAATGTCACCGTAATGGCAATATTTCTATTGTGCCTCTTTAAAGAAGATACATGTGTTACAAAGAGTTTTATAACAGTGAATCCCCATAAATAAAATACCAACAGAAACATGCATACTATTAGAGACACTGAAAACAAATTCAATCCAGTGCCTGAAGAAGTTATTATGGTCCCATCTGAAAGTAAGAAACATGTGTCTCTGTACTGAAGACTTATTAGAAGGACTGTGAACAAGAAGAATTGAAAAGATATGAAAAAAACCTGACCCAGAAGGAGACACCAGAATCATTGCTTCAGATAACGAAATGCAACTGAGTAATTGTGTTTTACATCATAATAGTAGGTGCTCACTGGAGTATGATTACTGCAGTATCAATCACACTAAGAGGTAAAAAAGCTGGTGTTACTTATTACTACAGAGCAAGGAAGCCATGTCATTTTTCCAGCAGAAACCAGACTTAAACTGTTAAATTAAACTATTAAAAATTGATCTATATGTCTCTCCTGGTGTAAAATACCAGATTTCATTACCTCTTGATTTTTCAAGGCAATTAAATATTATAGATAAGCCAACTTCAATTTTACTTTTCACTTACCATTTCATTAAACTTAACATTTAGACAATATAATATCCAGTATAAACTATTTACTTTCAGAATTTTTCACAGAATGATAGGGAAAAAACTTTAATAGTATCCACAGTTTGTCTTATCCTAGTATTTATGAATGCAGGTTGCAAGCACTGATATGAATTTGTTCATTCTATATAATATAAAAGAACAGCAACAGTTGGTGAAAAGCAATTCAGTCGATTAAAGCTGCTTGTTGAACCCATCTGTACAGTCCTGCCATGATGAGTCTCTTAATGCCTCATAAGTCAATCTATGAGCAAATACACCTCTACTTAGCATTGGAAGTTCTCCTTATATTGAACCAGACTCTTCCCAGCTGCAGTTTAATCACATTGCTTCTCATGTAATCCATCAC
Organism: Calcarius lapponicus; assembly: GCA_039654755.1. Taxonomy (NCBI): domain Eukaryota; kingdom Metazoa; phylum Chordata; class Aves; order Passeriformes; family Fringillidae; genus Calcarius; species Calcarius lapponicus. The sequence goes on along the minus strand of CM077464.1, from coordinate 114,902,032 downwards.
AGAACCAAAGAACAAACTGCTTGCCCTTTGTGTAGTTTTTCTTAAATTGAAACATTATTTTTTTCTTCAGGCAAAGCCAGTTCCATTTCACCCTGTATTGTCTTCCAAGTTCATGCTTTTGTCAAAGAGGCCAGAGTTTATTTTGTAGGCTACTTTTGCATATGAGCACTGAATGACACACGTTTTTTCCTGAATGACCAGGAGAACTGACTAGAGCATTACAACAGCTCTGATCCCCTCAGCCTTCCTCCAAGAGTCTTGTGGCCACTTTTTATCTGCTTAGAGTGACACAGAAATGAGTCATGCCTGCATGAAGGAGCAGTCCCAGGTAATTGTCATTTGGCTAGATGGCTTTGGCTACGTCCCTCAGATTTAAGCTCCTGGTAGACAGAAGACTTCCCACAATACTAGGTCCAGTCACTAGAGCAGTTTTTATCACACACAGGAGTGAGTCAGTCATGATAAACCAATACATCATTTCCTCATGGGAAGAATGATCCTTAATCTCACAGTTTTTCCAGCCTGCCAGGCTTCTATTTTATTTTTAATCCACTCTGTCATTAGGCTTGAAACTTCAGCTCCTGTGGGCAGCATTTTAATGCATCACTGCCTGAGGAGGGATAGTTTCCCTATGAAGAAAATCTGTGTGTTGAAATGTCCTGTTAGCTAGGTTTTCCTTAGTCACAGTAGGTGCTATTGTAGATCTTCCTGACTTGTCACCTTCTCCACACCCCCATTCCAGATTTCACCCTCTCTTTCAGCTTTCCTTAGCAATTTCTCTAACTACTGCTTTAGAGATTTCACCAGCACATACGTTACAGCTGAGGCATATTCCTCAGCCTTCTTTGGGAAGGGAACTGCAAACCATAACTCCTACAAATTCAGTTTAAGATTTGGATTTAGACATCAATACTTTTGGTTCCCATCTAAAGTTTCCAACTGAACTGTTAGCAAGTATTGGAAGAAAAATACATCACAACCCAACTGACATTTTCATCAGAGCTTTGCTCTGTATATGATATGTTTGCTGAAGGTCATTACTCTCCTTTTATTCCTTCCCCCTAAAAGTCCTATCCACAGCTTTTGAGCCATTTCTTTACTGAGTCAAATGGCTTCATTTCCTCCCTCTTTCCAGCCTGGTCTTTTCATTCTGACTGGACTGAAATAGCATAAAGCATTTTGTTGAAGACTGCAACTAAATGTATTTTGTTCCTCTGCCCTCTGTAAACAATCTCCTGATCTAGCTCATGAAGAGTTAACAGTTTGCCAAGTTTGCATTGTTTCAGAATTCCTCAATTTTGTACAGATAAAAACAGAATTCCTCATTTTTGTACAGATTTGCAGTTCATAGTCCAGCATTTAATATGACAAAAGGGGTAGTAAAATAATAGAAGAAATGACAATTTTTATACCATCACATACTATACAAAAAAAGGAGACAAGAACCTAATAGAAGTGTAGCTAGTGATTTTTAAAATACATTTAATACTTTCACCACAGCATACCAGTCTAAATGAATTCCTGATGTCCAAATTAATTAAATTGGCCAGTTGCCAGTAGAATAAACAAATACCTTTACCTGAGGCAACAAAGCTAAAGAGGTTTTCTTTAGTCTTTACAGGTATTATATCTTCCATCACTCCATAATCAACCTATTCATTTACTTTAGTTTGAGTGGATTCCAAATAAAATTATAGAACATCTTGTCTTTTTTGTGTTATGTCACATTTCACTTCTTCTGTCTAAAAGAATTACACAATTCTATTCTCTTGAAGCTCTCAGGAATAACAGCAATATTTATGAGACAATTTTTCTGACAGGACCAGATAAAATTCTTGTAAGCTAAAAAATCACATGTTATTACATTACTTAGATAATTTGCTTGACATAAGATGAAATAGGTATTGAGAATTAGGCTTACATGATAATAAACTTGGCATCAACACAATTGCTAAATTTTATATTACAAAATAAAAAGAAATTTCATATATAAGATCATTATAAACACCTGAGTTTTTCAGTACCTGTTTTTGCTGGAAGCTCCCTATTCATCTGTATAACTGATCATTTTAAATTTCACTTGAAACACTACAAAATTATTTCGTAGCCCTTGTATAGTTAAAAGTAATGTCTTCATATTTTATAAAATACACCCTGCCCTTCCTCCTGATATCACTCTATTCTCTATTCAGATTAATCACAGACTGACTCTAGCACTGTATTCAGTTATACCCTGAGCTGACTTTTAATGAGAAACTCTTTTGCAATAAAGCTTCCAGATTGCCATAAATAGGAAAGATTGGACTCTCCTTAACCTTCCTTCTCTTAACAAGCTGCTGAGCCTTAGCTTAAAAAGTCTTGAATTTCATTCCCTTTTAAGGAATACAGTACTCTCTATTGATCTCCAATTTCACCTTATGACTAAGAATTCATTAAAAAATAGTATGCAAAAATCTCTGTAAATATGGGTTTTCTCAAGTATCTTCTGGTATTTCTGAAAAGAAACGCTCAAATACTGATCAATATGGTCAAATGCAAGTGTAAAGAGCTGAGTGTCAGTGGGACCATGGATGAAAGGTAGGCCAAGAAGTAGAAGATTTTCTCAAGGGAGAAAAAAGAGTAAGGTAAAGATTTTTGCACAAATGAATTCATTTTCATCACAGACTTTTTTTCATTCTTTGAGAAGTGTGTTAAAGGATCATTTAATTTTAACAATATTGTTAAACTGGCATTAGTAATAGATGGCATATTTTTCCTGCTTTGGATACAATCTTTTAATCCTTAAATAGGAAGCAGTAAAATAGTTAAGATCAACGGGATTTTCTCAAGCCTCTCATAAACTTCCAATTTATTGGCATTAAGAATGGTAAAGACAGGCACTAAGGATGTTACAACCAAATTTATAGATGACTTTTACTTAAGTGTGCATTTTGGACAGATTTCAGAACAGCAACTCCCTGTCTAATTGCATTTCAGCAGTAAAGGAGATTGTTTAGTCAAAAGTATAGATTTTTGCTCTATCAGTATTTCTTGTAGTTCAAACATGATTTAGAGAGGGTCCACAGAAGGGCCACAAAGACCATCAGAAGACTGGGAAGCCTGCCATATAAGGAAAGGCTAAAAGAACTGGGATTGTTCAGCCTTGAAAATAGGGGGGTTAGGGGAGACCTTGTTACCATGTTCCAGTATTTAAAAGGTGATTACAAAGATGGAGACTCCCTTTTTACAAGGAGTCACAGGGAAAACACAGGGGTAATGAGTACAAGATACTCCCCGGGAGATTCTGATTAAACACTAGAGGAAAATTTTTGACAATGAGAACAATCAGTCATTAGAATAACCTCCCCAGGGAAGCAGTGGATTCCCCAGCTTTGGATACTTTTAAGATTCACCTGAATGGGGTTCTGGGCATTTTGTATAGACTGTGTCTTAACCAAGAAAGACTGGATCAGATGATCCTCGATGTCCCCTTTCAACCGGACATTCTAAGATTCTATAATGTCATGAGATAATAAATACAATACAATATCCCACATTTTCAAGATACCAAGATGTGTAAATTCTCTAAGTTTCATCATTAAAAGTGATATCAAAGGAAGAATCGTCCTTATGACACTTAAATCACTGGAATAATTTTAAAAAAATTACTTTTTTTCCCCCACAATGTCTTCTCCCATTACTTTAGTGAAATTTTAGTTGTCTATTATGGACATTATCTTTCCTGAAAGAAAAGAGCATGCACACACTTACTGAGAAAATTACTCCAGCGCTATAGTTAAAAGAAAAATCAGGAAACAAATTATTCAACAAAGGTATAATGAAGACAATGGCATAAGTAGAACATAAAAGCTATAATTTGCAAGTGAAATGCATATGTCAAGCTCTAACAAAAACAGATGCTGCGTAATAAGTAAAATTATACGAGGTTACATTTTATATATTGTCACAATGAGAGAATTAACTGCATAAATTTGACATTATTATAAAAACACTTAAAATAGTAATATATATACAAATGGTGTGTAATTTTAAGAAATTAGAACTGAACAAAGCAACTAAATATCTGATTAGTATCATGCCTATTCATAAAGCATAGACTGCTGCGAGAGCATATGCTCAAAGCCAAAGAAGAAGAGAATCCCAAAGATGTATGAAGGCAGCAACTTCATCAAATACAGAATTACTCTTTCAGCATGACTACTAACTGTTCCTAGCAGTAATTAGGTGGATGTTAACACACACATTACAATTTGCAAAAGATTTAGTTTTGAGCTGGTCACAACTGAAAAAAAAACAGCAATGAAATAAAGCTATATGGAAGAGAGTTTTTACTCTAAAACCATATGGACTGGTTGTTCTGTGCCACACAAAATTTAGAACATCTACTTTACTGCTATTTATTTCATCTAAAAACTTCCTTTACATAGCAAATGGACTTAGAACAGAGGCTCAGTCTCTTGAAGGTTCTAAGTAATATAATGAGGATGTACTTGGAATGCATATATCTAAAATGCTTTTCACTAATGTATACCTAATACTCTGTCTGGTTTCTAAGATGATCTGATTTTATTCAAGATTGTGTCACACTTTTCAATGGTGACAATCACCTGTTTATGACTGACCTTTTGAATAAATTCTGATCAAAAAGAACATTCAATATCTTTCCTTTCTTGTCACTGTCTGCCAATAATTTTCTTTTCAAAATGGAGTCAACCAACCCTTTTCTTCTCCTCTCTGTTATTAATGGTATATATCAAAACTATTTGCACTCTTTCTGCTGCCAGCCGAGGAGATCACATGTTGTCCTATCATGTTTCTGATTCTATGTAGACAAAGGATATTTCCCAAGTCCACTCTTAGTTACAAATTCTACTGTGATGCTTATTTCCTCTGTTTTGGGATATTAAAGAGCTAATCATTTAGCCATGACACTTCCTTTTCTTTCCAGTGGATAAGTAGAGTATGCATCTTACAGAAAATATGGCTATCTAGTGAGTTTTGATTATAAAAGTATTCATATGTGAAAATGTATCAGAAATTATTTAGCACTGGTAACACTATTGGTAGACTCCCTTGTGCTCAACAGGAAATACAAATGAAATAACAGGAGTAAACACAGAGACAGAGGTGAAGAATACAAAGAGCTAGTAAGAAGCTGATAAAAGACTGATGAAAAGATTGGCACTGTTGAAAATAATCCCTTTATTAATATGAATTTTTCAAATCTTCTAATGCCTAGGATAGAAGATGTAAATATGAAAAAAAAAAGCAGTCTTTTTTTTATGCTGAAAAGGCAACATTTCTGGAGCTAAAGGGTTGTCTATTCAAATTGAAAGGAAAAAAAGCATGCATCAGAGCTGAAAAAATAAACCCAACATGGCCAGTGAAGCTACAGAGACCAGGGATGAGGCAAGTTGGTTTCTTTTTTATTTGCTGCTGACCTGGTCAAGATGCAAACTGCCTCCTAAGTCACCCCACTGTAAAGACCGAGTGGTATTATAACCAGGAGTAAAGTCTGTTTCTACAGCTTAAAAAAAATGTTAGCATTAAACAAATAAGATGTGATTTATTTTGGTTTGGTCTATGAACTTCCAAAGGTAAAGGGAAGTAGGTTTTGGATCAGAAGACTAAACAGAGGTCAGATAGCTATAATTACTTTAAGCTACATTTGGCATGCAATGTATCCAGCTATGTAAATGGAAAATTATTTTACTGGTAGAGCCATCTGTAAGCCTGGATATTCCAGAGTTCTAGTTGCTATTTGAACAACAGGGAATACTCTTTCTTTAATTCAAATTGCATACTCTTTTTTCCTGACTGCTGCTTATTATATTTTTGAGATGTAAGTGCTGTTTATGGTTACTGTTTGGTAAATGAATGAGCTAATAGCCATACTGCTGCAGCAGGAGTAGTTAGCTTAATTAAGGTGCAGACATACATTGCTAAATAGTCTGGAGAGGTATACTGACTATCTCGTTAAGCACATAACTTTAAAAATAATCTGTTTAAAACAGCTTGTCAACAGCCTCTTAGGATTTGGCTTGCTTTAATATTTTAAAATAGAGTTTATGTTTATACAGCAATATAAAGATACATTTATGTTAATCTGGTGCAAAAGGAAATAATTCTGATATCAAACATGCATACGCACTGTGATTTATCAATTATTTAAAGAGTAACTGGAAAAGAATGTTAGCTCCACAACTCTATAGGGGTTATGTCAGCCTAAGGACATATTTCTTCTTGTGAAACACTCTATTTATGATGTAAAAAAACAAAAACAAAAACCTTTCAAATTATTATTGCTACAGTTTCAAAATGAGAAAAACATTTAAATGCAATGCACATGCTATTTAAATATAAGCTTGAGAAGCCACCTGTGGGTTTTTTGCCAGGCATAGAACAAAATAATTGGTAAAAGTAATATATTCACTCCCTGTAACATCTTCATCACATAAAAATATGTACAGGTGGAAGCCCAAACATCGATGTAGTCACTGGTCACTTGTATTCAATTCAATAAATATAAAGCAAAGGCCCTTCATATTTGTTTGTTTCATATTTGATTTGTTTCATATTTGCAGTTGCATTTCCTTTACTCCTCTTGTAATAAAAAACTTCATGACCTTCTTTGCAGATATCCAGAGCATATCAAGAAAACTCATTTCAACACCTCAGAACACTTCATGGAAGTCACTTATAACATTAAAACAAGAAATGGGATCTGAAACAGTAGAACAGGTATCTGAATGTCAGGGTTTTTTGTCTCTTTGGCAGAACATTTCTTTGTGAATGGTCCTCATTAAAATGATAGTCACAATTCTGTGGACATTTACCGATAAAATGCACCTTACTAAAGGTTTTGAGGATTAAATTTTATGTTCCTTTTTTACTTGCTAGAGAGAGTTTAGGTTATTCAATCATTTTGCTTGCACAATGTTTTGATTACCTCCCTCCTCCTCTATGAGTGGGAACCCTCAGTTTATCTTTTTCATAATGCATATATTAGAAAAGGAACATTTTTTCCTTTCTGAAAAAAATAGTAAATCAGAGAAATGGACACTAGGAGTTCTTCTAAATCTACACAGCTGCTGTAGTCTGGTATTTGAGTGAAGAAATATTAAACAAATATATATTTAGAATCACCCAGTAAAACTTCTTCCTTCCCTATGCAGTAATAATGCTATAAAAAGGCTATAATTTTCCCCAGGTACATCTGCACCTGGGAAGGGAAAACAGCAGCCACAATAAATGGGAATGAAAAGAGGAAAAGAAAAGCAACAAATAGTTTTATTTACACCCTTTATTTTCCGCAATGAATGAGTCCATTGCTCATGCATACGAAAACATTTTCCATCAATCCGACTTCGCTGAAGCTGGTCTTTTTCACACAAATTATGCCACAAGTTAAGTAGTCTAAATGCTCCATAATGGTGTGGAACACTTCCTATGAGAAGAGAGAATCTCAAGAAGCATGGATTTTCATTTCTTCTAAAAACCTGAGAGACATTCTCATTAGTTTTTAGAACTTCAGGGTATTGCAAACGACTACAGAAGAAGGGAAAGGGGTAAAGAAGGCTTATCTGAGTACAACATTCGCAAATACAGAAAATCCCCAGCTGCTAAGTTAAAGACATCTGCATCAGCCTATTTTTGCTGATCTTTCTCTTTCATGGAAAACTTGGCTGCAGAAATGTATGTGGACTTTTCTCATCCTGCTTGTATATCCACACTATGTACCCAGCCTTTCAGTTGTGCTAAAACAACTGCTCATGGGACTGCACTGTTAATAAAATCAGAGAACAAAATTGGGTTAAAAATTTGCAAAAATAAAATCTACTCTGTAGTATAGGGAGTAAAGTGTCCTATTTGGTCATGGTAGGTAATACCAGAGTAGCTACCCAGGATATGGGAGCTACAGTACTTAGGCTGCAGGAGGTAAGTATTTATCTGCTTCACTTAAGCAATATTCCTGCTGGATTAATCCCACCAGACAGTACGGATGAGTCCCCTGCCAACAGCATTGGCAAGACTTTTACGTGTGGCTCTATGGATAGCACAGAGAAGAGCCTCTGGAAGGAGAAGCTCAGCCTCAGCCCTGTGCTGTCCCTGGAGATCCTTTGGCCAGCAGTGAGGCAGATGGCATCAGGCTGCAGGCTGAGTAGCACAGAGATCTCCGGTCTCTCATGTCAGGGTGACTACCAACCTGTAGGCTATTATGCTAAAGTGCCCTCTTGCCATTTCTTGTTAGACGTGGGAGAGGTGAGTTTTGAATTCAAGGAGATGGAATTACCCTCTGGAGACATCTGCAGTCTTTATATAGTTAATGGGATAGAAGCAACTGCCTATGTTAGGAGGATGAGTTCACTTCCTTCAACTCTTAAAGACATTTTTAAATATCTCTTTATTATATTGGGAGATTGGGTGGAGAAGACCTTGCTTGTTTGTCCCTACAAACAGCTACCATTTCTGTCACATTACTTAATTCGGCTAAAGTAGAAAATAGTTATAAAAAGAGAAGACTAGTTCCTTGGCAATCAGATACCAGAGAAGAACTGCTGAAACTCCTTTAACAATGTTAAATCGACTGAATTATGTGAGAAGCGCCAGCATGTTGACACACCACAGGAAGTTTTTCATCCTTTTTATTACTTTACAAAATTGCTTTAGGAAATAAACACAGTGAAAACAATATTTTCTGCTAGGCAGGTAACAGATTTTTCCCTGGAGTAAACAGCCATAAACTCGTGTTGTTTGTTCACCAACAGACTAATAAACACTTTTGCAATTTGGACAGATAGTATTTTACTTTGGTTTTTTATCAAGATTTGTCATCTGTACAAGCAGGAAACTAATGAAACATGCAAATATATTACATCTAGATAGATTTGTTGTGTATCTTTAAATCTACCTTTGAACAATGTGATCTATTATTTGAATGGTCCATGTATAATGGGAAGAGTGGGCTAAAAGGACACTTTTTATTGTTTGTGTGGTTTCAGTGCATCTGGAAGAGAAGTAGAATATCTATTAGTAATTAGAAATATAAATAAGGTTTTCCGTCTGATTTTTAAGAACTTGCCTTATGAATACAATTGGAATTATCATGTAATTATCATGTGGATAAGCTGAACTGTGTATCTGCATTGATCTTACACCACCTTTCTGCTAATACAGCTAAAAGTGCAATTATTAACACAAATCAAATTATCCCCCAGTTGCATTTTATGTTGTATTTTATGAACTGAACTATTAAGTAGTCACAGGTGAGATGGACAAGCATTCTTTAAACTGCCTGGTTGCCTCCTTTCCAGCAGTATTTTATGATTTCTTCATTCTGTGTGTCTGAAAATTAGTGACTGTCCTTCCTATCACAGGAGGTCTAAAGTAGAATTTAGGATCCTGTTATGTACTCTTTAGCACTTATAGTGCTGTCTTGACAAACTACCCAAACACAACTGGTAATTGGGTCATAAAGAAAGCAAAATTGGGGAATAAGAATTACATGATTACATGCATCAAATATAAAAATGCATATTCGTTTTAATATTTATCGTATATATGTGATTAATAGCTTCTGAGACATTATTTCATATAGTAAAGGATTGCAGGCTTTATTTCAGAAAGAGATGAAGCAACAAAAAGTTGTTTCATACAAATTTTATAGGCAAAACCTATATCAAGTTATCTCATAAATGCAGAAAAGAAAAATTTCCTTTGATTCACTGTACTAGAGTTCATGATTGGTATCATTAGGCAAATGCCTTTTCATAGCCTGCAAAATTGTTTAAAAAATTTGTAAACAATTAGAAAAACAAGGAGAAAAGCAGAAACCTTCATACACTCATTATAAACTGTTCAAAAATTTACTAATTCTCAAAGGAAATTATTAGTTTTACAGTGCAGTAAGTCAGAGAGTACCATGCACCGGGAAATGAAAATGAAACAAGGTACTTCATCCTCAGTTTTTCAAGCCTAACTGCATGACCTCAATGACAGCCTGAAACAAGTTTTGGATGCAATTATCTCATTCTCTGAAATAAACAAACTGGTGAGAAGGACCAACAGAACCTTGCAATCATGTTGGTGCCCACATAGGTGATGAACACAGCTCTAACTTCAGACATTTCAGACTTTCCCCACAGGAGTTTGCCACTTTACTACCCCAGGTATTTTTAGGAGACAAAGAACTTGTCACAGGATTTCAGAATGCCTTTTGTTAGTAGAGAAATGGCAAGTCCAATGGCAATTTGGGGCTCATTTCCTCTGCAGCTTAGTGATCATTTGTTGTTTTGCCTCTCTGGGTTTATGTGCTCTAACCTCTTAAACCTGTCATGGAATGGCTGGAATCCCTCTCTTCTAACCCACACTTCTGCCTCTTCTTCTGACTCCATTCTGTTCCACAGGCAAGTATAAGCTGTGCACTACTCGAATACACTTGCTCTCTACAGCACTTTATGAAGCAAGACAACCAAATGGAGAAAGTGCTTTCAACACATTAGGCTACTAATAACATATGCCCTGAGGCGTTTTATAGCTTTTGGGGGGCATTTAAATTTATTTTCATTCTTTTTATCTTTTAATTCTCTGGTTGTGGAAGAACAGCAAAACTTCTGATGTAGCCACCTTTAAAAATATATTTTAGAAGTGAGTAAGACTAAATGGATGTTATAACAAGATAATATTGCTTCAAATACGAATAATTATATTTTTGTTGGTTGTGGGTTTTTTTAAGACAGCAGAAAGAAGCAATACAAAAAGAAAGGTCATTATTGCCTAGCCTCCCACTTCCCAGTTGCTACTTTATCAACTGCAGTTTGTGATTCAACAGCACTTTTAACACATTCTCACTGAAAATAAACCAACAGTGGAATACTGAATGTTTTACTGCACAACAAAAACTAGGTTTCAGTAGCTCTAAGTCTCCAGCTGCTGCTGAAAGGGCAGCTTGGCATTTTGGCATGAAAGGGCAACTTATAATGAGTCCTTTCTTCTTCCATGTGTTACCTCTCTGCAAACTCCCAAATGGCTTACCCTTATTCCCAGTTAGAGTCCTATTTCCTTTATTCTTGTCATCATTTTTGCCACTTAAAACCAATCAAGAGGTGTTGTTTGGTTTTGGGTTTTTTTCCCCTAAATGACAGGCTTCTTGTTACCTTTCACATGGGTGGAATGTTGAGAGCAAGTGTGACATTCCTCCAAAGTGTCTTGTTTTGATCTGATCAAACAGATCACAGTTTTTATTATAATGTGTTAACCTAAGCCTTCAATAATAATAGAATGGGGGAAGAGAGTCTCAGAGCTTCATAAAAATCTGCAGAGAGTAAAGAATATATTGAATATTGTTTTGCTTTAATTTAAATACTAGCACAAGGCTAAAATTTAATTTGACTCCATACAAAAGTGGATGAATCAAAGTGCAGGGATTCTCTATTGAGTGAGAGAATCATATATAAAACTCCAAAAATACTCTCTCTGCAAGAATGCTGCCTTTTTTTTTTTTTTTTGAAGATTCACATTAAACTGGTAAATTTAAAAGGAAAGGCTTTTGACTGTATTGTCTGTAGGGACATTGCTTCTCCTAAATTGCATTTTAGAGTTCTATACAATACGAATAGAGATGTTAATATTTTAATCAGATATTAAAGACCACTGCAGTTGTTCACTTGTATACAGAAAAAAAAAATATACTATTAAAAATAACATGAATAGAGTTAACATTTTGGAGAAGCACGGAAAGAAAATTTAATTTGCTTTGAAAACCTATCATGAGTACTTGAAATCTACACCACATATTCCAAAGCAATACTGCAAGACTGCATGTCTTTATGATGAATGCTGTCACCATAATCAGAATGTGTAATAACAAATACTCCAACTATGAAGACAGAAGTTTCTTGTTATAAATTTCCCAGATAATTCTGGAATAAATATTCTTGAAGAAATATTTCTCAAAGAAATATTCTTTTCTTGCACTGTTTTCCTATTTGCCTCATTGTCCTTTAGAGTTAATTATATTATAGAAATGCAGATAAACACTGGAGAAACAGCAATATAGTTTGGCCAAACTTAAATTTCTTTGCAGCTAAATCAGTACATTTAAGAGGGTGTAAATTTATCCACAATTCTTTAAACAAGGTACAAATAAATAGTTTGTAAAATAAGACAAACCTCAAATTGCCAGAAACATAAGTAAATATCAGACAGGGTCATATGTAACACTTGGTAAAATTGACATAGAGACAATGTGGTTTTAATTGTGCACCTGATAACAGCCTACATTTAAAAAAAAGTGAAGAAAATTAGGAGTGATTTATGTTATGTAATCCTGATGCTGCACTGACTACAGTTATTCATGTACATCTACATGCCTTAAGAGAATCATAGATGGAGAAAGATGGCAGCAGTATGCTGCAGGTGTATCAAGTTCTGGTTTTTAAATTTTCCAAGAAAGACCTTAATATCGTGTATAATCTTCCCTTTACAAGGTTGAGAACGGAATGCAGAACAAAATTCAAAGTGTCAGAACACTGTGACCACCTGAATAGCTAATACTGCTTTAAAAAGTGTTGAATGCATATTTACTTAATAGATAATGTCCAATTAATCTGAGTATTTGAAAACTATTCTGCTAGTAATACTTTATAGACTTCCTATAATTCTCTCTTGTTTTGGCCTTCATTTTGTAATGCTTTCAACTCCTAAATTGCTGAGAGTGTTTGATTTTTGCACTATTACAGAATATAACGTAAGAGGTTTCATACTAATGCTGGTAGTTTTGGATTTGCTTCAAACACATATAGCTGAGCAACAAAAAAAAAAGATAAATATTATTGTAATACACAGATCATAGGACATTTAAGAGCATATAATCCCTGAAAACTCAAAAAATTACTAGCATAAGAGCTTTCTGATGGTTTGCCATTGAATTCTAACTAAAAAACTAAAATAATAAATCTGTTTACTTCACATGACTGATACTGATTTATTAATGTAATATAACATTCTACAGTATGTCCTCACTGGTGGCATCATCCACTAGAAAAAAAAGAAACATGTTCTACTAATTTATTTCAATAATTTGCTTACACTAAATCTTTACTACAAGAAAAGATCCTGTGGTCTTTATTCTTACTACAAGTGGAACAGATTGTATTAGTCTAATCAGTCTTTTTCTCCTGTTCTTCACTCTTTGTCTCCTCTTCTACCTAGTGACTTAAATAATCCCAAGTTTGCTGTGTCCAAACTTCAGCATTGTAAAGATAAGGTATTATCATTTTCTTTTTTCTAGTGGAAATGAAACAATTGTTTTGCTGTTGTTTTTTTTTGTTTCTTAGCAGCACTTTCTTTCACTAGGTACTACTTTCTAAGCATACTGAAAAAGTTCAATTGAACCTTTAAACTCTTCAGAACAAAGGCTTAGGTTCTGGAAAACACACCCATTGGGCCAATACCCAGTTTGTATACCTCTTCATGAGAGCTATTGCTGCGCTTCTACCATCAACTATGTGTGCCTCATTAATTTCATAAATGCGTTATTTTACCCAGAAAAATGCAACATAATGGCATAAAGTGAAGTTACTGTGAAGTGAATCTTGTAAGATCTTGTGGATACTCTCAAGACAAGCTTAAATTTTTTTGCCACCTCCTGCTTAGAAACTTTACCTCGGTTACCTGTCATTCCTGCCTGATGAAGTTCATGTTGTTTCTTTGCTGTCAAGTGCTGGCTCAAGGTAAAAAGCATAAATGTGTAGCTGTTGTAGAGTTTTTCACAGAAATTATAGAAGAGGAAAGGGAAAAGAAATATTATTGCCCTCAATATAGAAAAATCTGCCACAGGCAAAACAATGGGCAAGTGACAAATACTGAGTTGTGAGGATAAATCCCCAAAAATTCTATGAAGCTATATCATAGAATTTGCAAACTCAAATGTATTTTTTTTAATTATTCTTTTGTTAAAAAGACCCAAAATGTCTGACTTCCACTGTACTAAAGCCATTAAAAAAATTCCTTTAAACTTCCTGACAATTGCAGTGCGTGAATTAGGGATGTATTGGCAACTGGTGGTTCTTTATAGAAAACATGGTTTTGGATTATTTTCTTAGACTCTTCCAGAGTGTAATTTCTTTAAAAGCTACATGACCAATTGGATACTGTCATCCTAAAATTCTGTAAAAAAAGAGATGTAAAGGACTAGAAGTCAATATCCACTACCACCTAACTTTATACAGTGTAAAAGTTCATGGAAAGGCAAATAGTTCATAGCTGAATTGAACAACTGAATTGAAAATTCCTACTTGGAGCATTAGCAAGAAAAGAAGCAGCAGATTGTTCCCTTTTTAAATGGCTTTTGCCAGCCATCCAAATTGGCAAGAAAAAGATGCAGAACCTCATCAGTTCATAAGGAAATAAGAGTTCCCAAGCCCAGGTTCAATTTAGCATATGAAGATTTCAGCACATTAACTTCAGTATCAGGATTGCTTAGATGAAAAGTTCGGGTTTAATATAACCCTTCTGGTTTTTGAGGGTACTGATAAAACTGGTGAATTTTTAACACAAGTGCAATTCAAGTCACTAAAGTTGGAGAGAAATCCATCTTCAGAAATGAACGATCCTTACAGATTCATCACTTACAGTATGATATTAAGTCACTTCCAATGGTGCGTTTATATAGTATGCATTTTGGTTGCATACCAGTATACAACCCCACTCATGTTATGCAATTTTAATGTATTTCACCTTATATGAAATATGAGCTTCGTGGGACCAAAAGAAATTAAAATTACCAGTATCACTCTCAGTATCCTTAAAACATTAGAGGACACTTGTGCTAACCTCCTGAAGATGAAGAAAATGAGTGCATACCTGAGGTTTGTCTGTTAAAGATAATCTGAAATGAAGTAAACTACATCAGTCAGCACATAGAATTTTTTCAATCTCTTCTTAATAGTCAAAATATAATTTCTATGTCTCTGCATAAAAATTTTACCTGTCTTTTTTGCATAATAATATGACTTCTAGCTAGTATTGTACAATGATTAGTAATATAACCAATACAGGAAAAATTGTTTGCTTACAGATATCTTCCAGACTCCATTCAGTTAGCAACATTGCCTTTTAAAAATGGTGATCATGTCAAGGCATTTTGTATTAACTTCTACTTCTGCATTTCTGTTATGGCTTTGGTAGATACTGGCTATATTGCTGATCTTGCAATTCAGTCACATCACGTTTGTGTCCAATATGGACATGTTGGATCATCAAAGAAGAGTTTTTTGACAATATCCTTAGAAAAACAAATTGATTATAGGTTCAACAAGGTATTTTGGAGCCAGGGACCTATATTCACAACTATTAGATACATGTGGAAACATAAGACTTGTTATTCACATTTTTGGGGTTTGAACCATCAGTTAATTTTTTTCAGACAGTCTGTGTGTGGAAAAAGTAAAATAATTCATATTTTCTGACTCAGACTAGTATACCACCTTTTTTTTTTTTTTTTGGTCAAAAATATCCAGGCATTTCTTTGGGAGATTTATTCAGAGAAACTTGCTTTGGCCCCTCAAAGACACAAATGATAGGTTATCAGGATATATATCTATCTCCTTCTTCTAGGATCCTTTGAGAGTCAAAGGAAAGACAGACATGTCCTGAGGGAATTGATTTCATTATAAAATGGACATCAACAGTAAATAATAAGATTCATGCTGGATTTTCTGCTTTAAGATATCTAAAGTTAGACAAGAGAAATTCCACCAAAATCTACAGAGCCCAGATTTGATACAAGGGAAAAGGAAGTACTTTCATTAACAATCTAGCTGTTATAGTCCTTTTTTTTGATTCTATTTCCTTTTTTTTATTTTTAAGGTAGATAGCTATGAGAAACATCATGTAGGTAAATATTTCTGTGAGCTGCATGGTATTTTAATGAAACAAATAATTTTCTGTAACCTCTAGATAGGAATGAGAAGTTAATTGAAACTAAAAATTGGTCAATTTATCCAGATAATTAGAAAAAATTCTTAACTCTGTTTCCTTGGCTCTGGATGACACAATAAGGGACGATGACTGTGAGTAAATGCCTCTCTCAGATAGGAAAAATGCTAACATCAACAGTATGTGCATGTCAATAACCATCTTGTAAAGAAAAAAATACAGGGACTTCTAATCACATCTAATCATTCTTCTCTGTAGTTATGGTTTTTTCCCTCCCTGTGTTCCTAAGGTTTCTTATATTCACTTATCACTTATGCTGTCAAATAACTAATTCTTTCTGGCAACTGACAATTTAAAAGAAAAGTATATTACAAGAAGGAGAGTGTCATTATTTTCCATAAATTTGTAAGAGCTATGAACAAACAGGACAATTCTAAAAATAGACTCATGTATAATTATCATAAACCCTAACTCTCATGGCTACTTTACAGGATGTCTTTGGGATAAAGTAAATTCAAAGACTGGCATAACAGCTCCGTAATTTAGGCTATTTACCTCTTACAAAACATTAGATAATTTCTTTATGTATTTTATGGAATAGAATTATAAACTGTAGTCAGAAAAAAAAAACATGCAACAACATTGCATTGCCAAAATTGAAGTTATGCTAAGTAACTATAATTATAGTCTCATCAGAGCTGAAGTGTTTCAAAACACCTGTAAAATTTAGGCGCCTCTGCCTATTGTTACAAGCAAATAAATCCACTGATTTAAGAAGCAAGAACCATTAGTAAACTGAAGTAAAGATGGTAAGAGGAAAAAAACCCAGAAGCCTCAATTGTCAGGGTGCCTAGTGAGACAAGAAAGGTTCTACATAGCAACAGCATTTTAAGTATGAATAAATAGCCATAAAGTTCGCTGGTACTGCATGGAAGCTTGCAGATGGCAGATGAATTCATGTCTGTCATGTTTTTATAATACAATGACTTTTACATATTGCTTGCTGCCAGATGGAACACAGTTTTGCATCTTGATTATAAATCTCAAAAAAATACAGCTTCTTTCAATGTCTTCCCTATATTTGAAACAAAAGCAAATTTAGAGACAGATTTGGGAAGCCAAAGCAGATTTAAGGAAATATAAATTAAATCCTCAAGGGCTTCCTTGCTATAACTCAATTCAAAATAGTGGAGTTCCCCATGTGTTCTCAGTTTTTTAGGAAAACCACAGAAGGTATCATACAGGTTCCTATACAGGTAGAACTACATGTTCATTTTTAAATGTAAATACATCCCAGTCAGGTCCAGAAGACCTCTTCATTGAACTTAGTATTTGAAAAACTGTTTACATAATATTTATTCCTGCTTCAACAAAAAAGTGGTATCTATCCCACAAGCTCAGATGGTAAGAGTACAGTGCATGAAGCATAAATGCATTTAATCATAGCTGATAACGAGTATCTGTATCTACACTACAGAAGCACCTTGCCTTTCCCATCACGATATCTTGACAGACCTAAAATCTAATTCAGATCTGGTTAGACCAGTTTCTGGAGAGATGCACTATGAAGAAAGTACAGAATTTCTGTATTTTATATGTGTTCCTGCATCACACCTGGCTTCCTCCTGTGCGTCTGGTCTTTGCTTCTAATCCTAATTGGTATTGCTACGAAGCGAATAACTCGGATAGCAACAAAGTGAATTATATGACTGCAGGGAAGAATATTTTCCTACTCAATGGTTTCTCACAGAGTCTGATTTGACAACAAACTTGAGTTGACTTCTCTCAGATAGCCTCAAGCATTGTTTATATGCAGATAATTCTGTGTGTGAACCCATTAGGCTTTTATGACAGTTATAATCAAATATGATTGGGAAACCTTCTGGCTTACTTGGATCCATACTTACATTGTGCTTTGTGAGGTTGGAAATGTTACTTGCTATTGCTTGTAGCCAGTCAATACAGTCTTCAGCAGAGAGACACTGAATTATTCCACTGCAAACCCCATCCACAGCAATTACTTGGAACGCATTTTGCCTATAGACATATCATAACAGATCAGGTCAGAAGAAAATTTTATCTTTTCTAGCATATCATCTTAACAATACTTGTAAAAATGCTTTTCTTTCAACTAGAATGAAGGTCAGCCAGTGAACACCGATAAAATGCTGGTTTTCCTGTTTTATAAATACGTATTAAAACAATCATGCTAAAAGGTCAACTCAGACAACATTAAGCTTCCATAAGGCTATAAAAAAATTCCATAGACCAGCTCCACAACCTCAGAAGCTGAACAAGTGATAGAGCTGATGCTTATCTAAGACTTAATACAGCAGGCTACAGAGAAGAAAAATGCATTAGAAACCATCGGCAATAATTTGGGAAATGCAGTTAATACCAGTATCTTTTTCTCAACACCTTTGTTTTATTTTTACAACACAGTGTCTAAACACATTTGGATTGCAGTCTGGAGGCCCCTTGTTGGCTGCTCAAGCTCATAGAATTTTGTTTCTGTTCTAAACTACGGATTGAAAACTTGAAGAAGTCAAAATTGATCAAGTAGCATTAATGATTTTTCTAATTGCATTTCTGAATATAGGATCATTACCAAAATACACTCCTACCTCTGCCTCTACCCCAAGCACCAATCTGGGCACATATACAAAAATCCATCATGTATTGTATACTGATTTTCCCCTTCCAGACACTGAGCAATTACAGAACAAGAGAAACTTTTTCAGATGCTAAAGCAGTAACAGACCTCATTTCTTCAGTAAATTGCTTTATTTGCTAAAAGCTCTCGTAAGGCTCACAGGTCTCTGTCTTCAAAACCAAAAAACCTCAATAATAATCCACATCCCAGAGAAAGAGATTACTGAAGGTAGAGAGAATACCAAGTTCCACTGCTGACATTCTGCTACAAGCCCAACTGTTACTGATCAATTCATAGTTTAGATTAATACATCATTCAGATTCCTTGAGAATGGCTCAAGCAAAGGGCCAGGGTAAAACTGAGTGTCACTAATGACAGCTTCCGGCATCTGAAGACAGATATCAGTTTTGAAAAGCTGTTTGTTTGGAGTCTTTTACCTCTTAAAATCTTATTCTAGTTGTATACAAGGTAAGGCTAATATCTGTCTTACCCCATCCGTCTTGAGAACAGACTGTTTCTTAAGTCAGGAGAAGCAATAGAAATGAACTAAAAAAATGCCTTTGCTTTGAGTGTTCTAGCATGAGAACAAGCTTTAGCAGGACAATGAGGCTTATTTTAACATGATGTTTCAGGGTTCTTTGTTTTATTTAAATCCAGAAGTTTAGTTGTCTTTCCAAGGGGTAGTGATTTTTCCTTAAATTCACAAAAATACCAAGACAGACTTCTTTTCACAATAATTCAAGTGAAGTTTTGAGTAAGATTTATTTAAAGACTCTTCAGGTAGTGTTGCAACATGAATTTATTTATTCTATCCTTTAGTTTAGATGGCTATAAATAGAAATAACAAATTTTTCCAGAATAAATTTCTAAATCCTCACATGAAGACCATTGCATGGGCTGAAAATTATTGATCTCTTTTAAGAAAAATAACACTAGTTTCAGAACTTGCCTTGTTTCTACACAGCATATCATAAATCAAAGCAGGGATCTAAAAGAACTATTAATTAACACAAGTACAAAAAACCCAATATGTTCCAGATTCAATCCTCATGCACATATTTCCCTTGGACTACAAACACAATGAATATAGTGCATTTGGGGCATCAGATTGTTCCTACTGTCCCTAGGAATCTGATCTGGGCAAGTACAAAATCATTCATCCATAATGTTATTACCCAAGTATCAACACCATATTATTCAAATATCAATAGTATGATACATGGTCACCAAATAAATTACTTGTGAATGTGTGTCTTGGCAGTAGATAGCCTTAGATTATTGTAATCATATTTTCTTTAATAAGTCTATCAGCCCAAGTCCATAATTCCATGCAAATCTGAAAACATAATATATTAAATAGATGTTTTGTACTAAACAAAACAAATAGTACAATAATCATTTTATAATACGCCAAAAAATTGAGAAAGGCTAAACACTTATTCAACTACACATTTCAGGTTCTGGGCCTTCTGGAACACAAAAGCTATATTTGAATTAATTAAGCTTTGCAAGATCAACATGAATGTCTTCTAGAATTCTGTATGAATACCCTCCAGAATTTATGTGTTTCAACCAGTCCACTGGAAAAGCTAGAACATGACCATGAGGTTTAATATTGTATGTGAGAACAATATATTTCCATATCAAACCCTGAATTACAAAAAGTTATTAGGCTTTACATGGTGAAAACAGCCTTTTAAATACTAACTATGGAAAATGTAATGCAATAGCTTTCATTTCATGTTGCTTCCTTATTTTATTTTTAATATCCTTTCTTTTATGTTGATGTTTCTAGCAGTCTCTTAAAAAAGTATCTACCTTTCTCTCATAACAAATTCTGAGAGGGAGTAACATTTAAAAATCTTTACAGTAATTTAAAACAGTCATATAAACTGTCTTGCTAACAACATAAAACTTTGGTTCTATGCTTTAAGAAAAACCCCCTCATACGCATCCTGCATTTTTGGGTTTTTTTAAGACTTATTTCTTCATGTTAGACAGAATAGAAGGACACAAGGAAAAAATTATCAGAGCAGTTTCTCAAGGTTTGAGTACAAGTTTCATATTTTGTTTCATATTAATATACCTTTGTTTTCTAGAAGTTCAGATCTCAGGTATATCATTACTACCTAAGACACTTCCTTTGTTATGCACAAGTTGTATAATATGAACGTTAAGCTTGTTTTTTATTGATGCAGAAGACTGAATTTTAAAATCCTAGATCTCTGAACAGCTGCTTATGTGCTAATTTTCCATGTGAGTAGCTCTATTCAATACCTTATTTGAAGTATACAGCAGAATAGATCTCAGATTTGGCTGTTATGGTTTCGGGTGCTCTATGCTTCACTGTTAAATATAGAGCTGAAGGCTTTCACAGAATTTAATAAAACATCTCCTGCCTCTCTGGTGACTTGATCCTGCTCCAGTTCAGTCCAGCCAAGAAGCCTTTGTAGCCTTTGGTTTCCACCTTGCCTCCCTGGGCCAGCCACTGTTCCTCAACAGACCGAGGTTCATGCAGCCAAGTAAATATGACCCTGCTATTACTGGTCAAAAGCTGCAGGCTGGCTTTAGCTCCGCAAGGATCTACAACAGCTACTGCCTAACCTAATTTCAGCTCTGTGAATGGGAGAAATGTCTGGCAGACCTAGGCAGTGTAACGCTAAGAAACAGCCCTAAGAACCAACTGAGGCAGTGGACAGCTTTTGTGCAATTTCCAAATGTTTACTGAGTGCCAAAAAAAAAGCAGTAAAATTAACTCCACAAAAATCCCAAAGAGATTGAAG
Organism: Calcarius lapponicus; assembly: GCA_039654755.1. Taxonomy (NCBI): domain Eukaryota; kingdom Metazoa; phylum Chordata; class Aves; order Passeriformes; family Fringillidae; genus Calcarius; species Calcarius lapponicus. The sequence goes on along the minus strand of CM077464.1, from coordinate 114,880,657 downwards.
AAGACTTTTCTTGCCCCAGTTTCTGGAGTTTCATAAATCCAGTTTTAGGGGGTCCATTAGAAAAAGAAATTATGGAGTAACCTGCACTGTACTTGTACACAGCTTGCCTACAGATAATGTCTTTACATACTAGAGCTCACAGAAGTATTTCAGTGTGTGAACTTCATTCTTATACACACAAATGATAAATGAATCCATATGATAGCTAGATGCTTAAAACTTTTAGCAACTATGATCTTATATACTTGCCTTGTTGGACTTTGTAGCTACTTTAATTCCTATTTCATTGCTTTACAAACATTAATCATTACAGAATTTTTTGTCGTCTCTCCTAATTTCTTCTGATTTATTTTGATAATATTGAATTATAATATTAAACTAAACAATGTCAAGTTCTAGGTCTGTATTGGGTCTTTCTGAAAAGAATTTTATTTTCCCCACAGCAGCCCTCATAGTGTTGTGCTTTGTATTGGTAGGTAGAAAGATATTGATTGCACAGCATTGTTTTGGCTACCCCTAAGTAGTATTGGCACAGCATCAGAGCTATTGTTCCAACATTCCCTCCTCACCAACAGGCTGGGGAAACAAAACAAAAAATAGCCAGGACAGCTGACCCAAACTGATCAAAGGGATACTCTACACCATATGACATCCACTCAGCAATGAAAGCTAGGAGAAAGGAAGGGCAGGAGGTGCATTAATTAGTTATGACACTTGTGATTCCAGAGCAACTGCTACATGTACCAAAGTCCTACTTCCCAGGAAGTGACTGAACATCACCTGCTGATGGGAAGTAGAGGACAAATATTTTGGGTTTTTTCTTCCATGTGTGGCTTTTGAATTTGCTTTATTAAACTGCCTTTATCTTGACTTACCAGAATATTTCAATCTTATTTTCTTCCCCTCCATCCTGCTGAGGAAGGGAGTGATAGAGAAGCTTGGTTGATACTTGGCATCCAGCCATGGTCAACCCATCACAATGATGCCATAAAGTTAAACCTGACTATGAGCTTTGGACAGCTATCCCAGTGATTGTGACAAATTTGCAATTAAATTAAATGTTAACACATGCAAAGTAAAATATGGGAAAAAATAACCTTAGCCATATGGAAACAGAACAAAAAACCCCATCAACTCCCTGTTGTAGCTATAAACATAAAGCAAAGAAGTACAAAAACTGGGAGATGCTTGTCAGTTCAGGCTCTTGCTCATGATCCTCACCTGAGTATGGCTGCAGCTACTCCTGTGCCTGGACATGCAGCCCACTGTTTTGGACCTTTAGGCTGACTTCCCAGCCTAAATTGAGCCCCATCTGACAATGATGGACTTCTCTGAAGGCTGTAGCTAAGCCTTCTCTGTTCCTCCATGGGGAGACATTGGGTAGGATCTTTGTCTGCATGGACAATGCCTTGTCCAGCCTCACTGCCACCCTCTCCCTTGACTTATCTTTCTCATGGGGCAGTCAACCCTTGCTGCTCTCAAACAAGATGATTTCACCCAATGTAGGTATCAGATTATGTATTTAACACAAACAGAAGGAAATACATTTTAAAAATATAATCACATTGCAGAGCTCAATGACATAATGCATTGCAAAAATCAAAGATATAAAATCAAGCCACTTAGAAAGAAGCTTTTGAGGACAGGAGCACTAGCAGCTATTAAATATGATGATGTATGTTTCATCTCAAACTGCAAAAGGTGCTGAGCACTAGATGCAAGTAGAAAGATCACCCATCATCTCCTCACATACCAGGTCCCAGTTGATGTCAGAGGAGAACACGAGCCAGGGCGGATCAAGAAAGACTTTTATGAAGGCTCCTATATTTTCCCTATATATATTTCATGTATCTGTCAGCTGCCATGGAACTAATAACACAATTTCTCCAGCAAGGCAACTCCCTAGGGCGTGCATCAGTCAACCAAGAAGTCAAGTTTCAGCCTTCAGAGCTTCTTTACCTGCACAAATCTGATCCTGGAAGGTACTGGGAAAATCGTGAATGAAGAAGTGGAATTAATCGAAGATCACACCACCTCTTCTCCCACCTAAGTCCTGGGGATGCTGGCCATGAGGAACAAGATAATGTATCCTGAAAAACATTAAAAGGTTCTTCTCAGTTTTGAACTTCATTGTAAGTACTCAGCAGATTTAGAAAGAATGAGATAGACTTCAAAGACTTATATTTAATTTGGCAGTGTTCCATTTTTTCCTAAATCACTTCTCATCAGTTTTAGTGAGCACTGGAAAGATTCTGAATAGGACCTGTAAATTATTCACAATACAACCATAATTCAGTAGCTTCCTGTGGCTGTACACATTTACATACATATCTTTTCTAATGATATCACCTCAAAAGATGGTAATTGGGAATGGAATTTAACATGTGATGAAAATTGTCAAAATTGTCAAAACTACATGCTGAAGTGATGAATATTTTAATTTTACCTACTTACAGAAGACAGTGCTTATATGAAAACAGAACTGTATCATGTTTATGATCATATCTACAAAGAATGAGTATTTAAACATATAGAGTCTAATTTGACCAGCATTTTTAAAGAATATAGATTTGTATGAGAAATGCTTACAGAAAGTTAAATTATCAACATCTGTTTTTAAAAATATAATACCTCTTAAAATGCTTTATAAAATAGTGCTAATGACGATGTTATTTTTCTGAGAAAGCACGATTCTTCAAAGTGCCTTCTCACAGCAACAAAGGATGAGGAAAAGGCTCAGGTATTTAATGCCTTCTTTACCACAATCTTTAATAGTAAGATCAATTATTTGCCTGGTAGCAAACATCTGAGCTGGGAGACAGGGATAGGGATCAGACTGAAGCCACCATAATCCAAGGGGAAACGGCCAGTGATCTGCTGCAGCAGTTAGGCACACACAGGTCTATGTGGCCAGGCGGGATCCACCAAAGGATAGTGAGGGAGCTGGCACAAGAGCTGAGTGAGTCACCTTCCATCATTTACCAGCAGTCCTGGCTAACCAGCCAGGTCTCAGTTGACAGGAAGTTGGCAAATATGATGCCATCTACCAGACAGGCTAGAAGGAGGATCTGGGGAACTACAGGGCTGTCAGCTGGACCTGGGGCAGGTCATGGAGCAGATCAAACTGAGTGGCATCCCACACCATGTACAGGACAACCAGGGAATCAGGCCCAGCCAGCACAGGTTCATGTGAGGCACATCCTGCCTGACCGGCCTGATCTCCATTGATGACCAGGTGACCAATCTAGTGGATGAGGGAAAGGTTGTAGATGTTGTCAACCTGGACTTTAGTAAAGCCTTTGGAACAGCATTCTCCTGGAAAAACTGGCTACTCACGGCTTCAATGGGTGCACGGTTCACTGGGTAACAAAATGGCTGGAGGGAGAGGCCCAGAGAGTGGTGGTGAATGGAGATACACCCAGCAGGTGAACAGTCATGAGTGGGGCTGTCTAGGGCTCAGCTTTTGGGGCCCGCACTGTTTAATGTTTAATATTGATGATCTGGAAGAGGGGATGAAGTGCAGCGTGAGTTCACAGCTGACATCAAGCTGGATAGGAGTGCTGATCTGCTAGAGGTGAGGAAGGCTCTGCAGGGGGATCTGGACAGACTGAATCAACGGACTGAGGTCGGTTGTATGAGATCCACAAGGTAAAGTTCCAGGTCCTGCACTTTTGTCACAACAACCCCAGGCAGCACTGCAGGCTGGGGGCAGAGTGACTAGAAGCCTGCACCCTGAGAAAGGACCTGGGGGTGCTGGTTAACAGCAGCTGAACATGAGCCAGTGTATGCCCAGGTGGCCAAGAAGGCCATCAGGATCCTAGCCTGATCAGAAATAGTGGGGCCAGCAGGATCAGGGCAGTGATTGTCCTCCTGTATCTGGCACTGGTGAGGCCACACTTTGAGTGCTGTTTTCAGTTCTGTGCCCCTCACTCCAACAAGGACATTGAGGTGATGCAGTGTGTCCAGAAAAGGACAACATGGCTGGAAAAGGATCTGGAGCACAAGTCCTGTGAGGAGCAGCTGCAGGAGCTGAGCTTGTTTAGCCTGGAGAAAGGAAGGCTCAGGGAGACCTTATCACTCTCTACAACCACCTGAAATGAGGCTGCAGCCATCTGGGGGTTGGGCTCCTCTCCCAAGTAACAAGTGACAGTATATCAACATATCAGTAAAATTAAACCTGGTGATTTGCATTCTTTTTAATCTCAAATTTAATGGTTTTTCTAACTGGTATCTTCTATAATATAAATATTACAAAAAAAAATTAAGTACACCTTATATTTTTCTAGAGTGTGCATTCTGTGTAAGATCTATGGAATTATAAAGCTTTATCAATTTGAGCTTTACTTTTGCATATATGTTTATATATCTTGTATGCATATGAAACAAAATATCACAATAAATATCATGTTAGCTGAGCAACAAGCTTTTCATAGGTAGTTCACTTATTTAAAACACTGAATTTCTGGTGAGAAATTCCACAGAATTAATAAAAATATATAAATTATTGGCTATGAAGACTACGCTAGGATGTTGTTTTGAACATCTTGAATTTTTAATGTTTTTTCTCTGGTTCTGGGAACCTTTTTTCACCTGTGATTAAACTTAGGGAAAAGATGAAATGCAGTAAAAGTTCAGGTACAAACTGTGGGCCTAGACATGGCTACAACAAAAATGTTAACCCTACCTTTAGACACCATAACTCTGTAAACTGTTGACAAAAGACCAAAGTCTTTTCTACTCCAAGTTTTGAGTCAAAAGTCTCCTTCAAGTGAATTAAGAACATTATAAATTAAGAAACAAGACTGTGGCTGTATGCCACAGAATCATGGAATGTCTGAGTTGGACGGGATCCACAAGGATCATCAAGTCCAACTCTTGTCCCTGTACAGGACATCCCCAACAATCTCACAATGTTCCTGAGAGTTTTTTCAAACTCTTGCCCTCTGTGAGGCTGATGCTGCAACCACCTCCCTGGGGAGCCTGTTCGAGGTTCCATCCTCTAAGCAAAGAACCTTTTTCTAATATCCAACCTAAACCTCGCAGACACACCATTCCCTTGGGTCCTATCACTGGTCACACAGAGAAGAGATCAGTGTCTGCTTCTCCCCCCCACAAGGAAGTTGTAATTGCAATGAGGTCCCCCCTCATCCTCCTCTTCTTGAGGCTGAACGATCAAGTGACCTCTTCTCATGCAGCTTCTCTTCCAGACCCTTCACCATATTCCTTGACCTCCTTTGGAGCTCTCTAACAGCTTTGTACCTGTTTTATACTATGGCACCCAATACTGCTCCCAGCACTGGAGGTGAAACAGTCCCAGAGTAGAGCACAGCAGGACAATCCCCTCCTACTGTCTGGCTGTGATGCTGTGGCTGATGCAACCCAGGACAGTGTTGGCCCTCCTGGCTGCCAGGGCGCTGCCGACTCAAATTCACTTTGCCATCAACCAGGACCCCCAGGTCCCTTTCTGTGACACTGCTTACCAGCTTCTCATTCCCCAGCCTGTCTGTACATCCAGAGGCTGCCCCTCCCAGGGGCAGAATCCAGCTCTTGCCCTTGTTAAGATTCATAAGGTTGGTGGCTGCTCAGCCCTCAGATTTGTCGAGGTCTTTCTGTAAAGCCTCTCTGCTTTTGAGGGAATCAAAAGTTCCTCCAAAATTTTGTATCATCCGCAAAGTTACTTAGTTTACCTTTGAGTCCTGAACTCAAGTCACTGACAAAAATATTGATGTGCACTGGGCCTAAGATACATCGGAACCCCACTAGTGACCAGTCACCTAAATTCACTGTGTTTACTATAACTCTTTGTGTCCAACCATGAGGCAGTTGCTCACTGATCATGTTTATCCAGCTGTCATAATTCCTTCTAGAAAATATTCTGAGAAAAATGAAGAGCTGTGCCATAAGAGTTGTACATAACTTAGGAATTCATACAGAGGCATGGTTTTATGAAGAACTCTGTTCCCATGACAAGGGGACGTGTCAGAACTACATCTCGGTCTTCACTTGAAAATTTAATTTAGGGTGAATTATAGGCTCATGATACAAGATTATATTCTTTAAACCGAAAGAAAAACGCTTGGTTTCAGTAAATTATTGTCAGTTCAAACAGAAATTACGGCTCATCTAGATCAATTTTGGCATCTGCAAAAAAAGAATTCACAAATGAAAGTATGCTTTTTATCATAAAAGCAAAATTAGAATTGTAGCAGCTAGTTGAATAAATCAATTTAGGATCTACTGCCATAGCCTTTTTACATACAGACATATATACCTATATAGATTCCTTAGACAAGTCTGCTTTTGTTGTTGCTGCACCAGTTACATGTATTTTTATTGTTATTTGATATCAATTTTATTGATGTTATCTATTTATGAATTCCATTTCCTAAAATGTTCATAATTCTCAAGGGTTTTCCAGATTGGAATTCTGTTTAAATCTGTGGTATTTATATTTAAATCTGTGGGCTGCTATTTAAAACCTTTAATAGAAAATATGAAAGTACAATAAAACAAGATGGAAACTAAATGGCTGCTCAGTATGGCTTATGTTTCAGGTTTTTCAATATTTTTTTTAAATTATGATCTATACTGGTTTATTTTTCTATTTTCATCTATCACTGATTGGTGATAGATGAAAATAGAAAAAGGCCAAATACTGAACAAAAAACCTTTAGTTCTATATAAAATAAAATTTTGCATTTTCTGGCTAAGAAAAATTTTTAAAGGCCCTTGTTGCACTTCAAAGGTGTGTTGTATTAAATATCTGATCAGACATCTGTAGCATTTTATCCCAGAGACACTCTACTCCGCAATGTTATCCCACTTCAGGTAAGATTTCAAGTACACATTACCAGAAGTAGAACACTCTCACCTTAAAAATAGGTAGAAACATGCACCTAATCATCCTTTGAGAAAAGCTTTAGATAATGCATGCAATATAAGTAATGGAAGACATTCTCAAAAACTTTTCTCCCTTTTTTATAAATAGATATGTTTTCATTTTAAGAATTTTAATTCCTATGCAGAGAAAAAAATGTAGAAGGAAAAACTTTTGCAAAATCCCTACTGCCCAAGTAAACAGGAATCACATGCATCAAGGCACAATCTCAGCTGTAATAATTTGTCACATTTAATTCCCAGCCATAATTTCTGGCTACTCTTTTTTCCCCTCTACAGAACTGTCTGTCTCCAGAGTTAGCTAGAGCTCCTTCCTGTTAATGTCCTTTATTAGTACTTTCACTTAGCTATTATACTATAATTACTCTTCTGTGTAATTCCATCAAGGAGATTCAAGTTCTTACCGTGTTGTTGGGGTGGTAGTTGAGATGCAAACCACTGTCACATAGGGGAGAGGATGTGCCACTGCTTTGGTCACTGGGGGCACCTAATACAAATACAAATTCACAAGAAAATTCTTTGTTAATCTATAATTAAAATTTGTATATGTATGTATGCATTCTCCCCAAACCGAAAAAACTTCTATGATATATAGCACTCATTTACTTTCTCCATTCAGCCAGTATCTCTTTTCTGGCTTGAGTGGATTGCCTTTGTAAGCTAAATGGAGGCTCAAGAAAACCTTTCCCAATTCTTCGATTAAAAAAAGTTAATGTCTGCTTGGTAACAAAAAAATCCCACAATGTTTCTTTCAAATTTGACAATAAAAGGGAAGTGTACATTCTCTGTCAGTTTTTACTGGAAGGAATTTGTCAGATAACGCTTTTGTTACTCTCAGTGGAGTTTACAGTTCTAAATGTTCTTGTAATGGTTTAGGAAATTACAGTGCTACTCCTCAAAAGTGACATGATAGAACCCAGGCAAATGCACATTCCTGTGCATCACTCAGGCTACTCTGTGATACCACAGCCTTCCATAAAAGGGAGAAAGTACTGGGATACATTTTTATTTAAGAATACAGTGTTCTGATTTTTTTTCTTTTTTCATATAAATTTAATACATAGGCAAAATAAAAAGACAATATTCCATCAAATGTTTGTATAAAATGCTATTTCATTATTTAGATTCTTTAATTCCTACTAACTTAAAGGCTATAAGTATTGAAATCAAATATTTATTGTTTCGCTGCTTTAAACTTGAGCAATTTAATTTACTCTCTTAGGGAGCAAAAAGCAGAAGGAAAGCAGACGTGGCAAAAGGCACAGGCTGATATATAAATATGGTTAGATATGCTGCAATTGTCTATAATTATGCATCCACACTTACAATTTAATATAATTAAAGGAAGACAGCTGTCTCCATATGACCCTCATGGGGCTAGTTCACTAAAACTCAGTTTGGACTAAAACAAAATACTTATCATTCCAGAGTAATTTATTCTTAGGTAGACAGACATCTCCACCAAAGCCTCTGAATTTTAAACAGCAAAGTCCTCTAAATATATACACACAATCTCATTTTCACATTTACAAGGAAAAACTCCCTGGGACTAAAATACTACCTGATGCTGCCCAAAAAATTGATTTTAAATACTCTGCACCAGGACGTGAGCTATTGCAAACTAATGTAATTCTACTGTTTTACCTGCAACTTTACTGATTCACACCCACCAAATGCCTGGTTATCTGTTTTTTCTACCATATATAGCAATTTTTCTCTTGAGGTCAGTGTTAACAGAAGCCCTGGCAATAGGATCAACTAATATGTAGACACCAATGCTGATTGTAAAAGCTGCTGTCAATCACCCTCAATGCACAGTAGTTTCAGAAGCTGCAAGTGTTCATGGGTACTGAATTGAGGGTTCTTTGGTCATGTAATGAAGGCTTACATGCACAATCTTCATTCAGTGGCAGTTTGAGAAAAGCAGGTGCTCTTTTCAGAAAGGACACTGTTAGGGTCACTTCTTCCCCTGCATTGCGAAGGACCTGTACCTGGAAAAGAAATAAAGGCAGACACCTTGAAATAAATTTATTATCAAAATGCATTAGCAAATGTAAGCAAGATCACACAGCTTTCCCATACCAGAATGTAACTGCTTAGCAGTTTATTGCAATTACATTTGTTTGAGAAGAAAGCAAGACGTGAAGCTTGCTATGTCTTGTTTATTGTGTTTCTAGCCATACATACAGTCAGTGGGGTGAGGGGGGCATTACCCTTCTGTATTAGTACTGGCTTTGACCTGTGCAGACTTTCTCCTTGCAAATATTCAGCTATGTAACTCCTTCTTTCAGGTCTGGAAGCAACCCCCCTAGCAAGTATTTATTTAAAAAAAAAATACATATTCTCCTCTTTTCATACATTTTTTCTCTTGTCTTATAAATCCTCAACCAAAACAACAACAGTAGTTTCCACAGCTGTACCATAATCCTATGAGCAAGTCTTTCCAACACTCAGAGTTAAATTTAGCTGAGGTGTTCCAGCATGGATGAGAGACCTAATCTTCATCACAGACACAGAGGAAAAGAACCTATTTTAAGCCTTAAATCTTAGATAAGCACAAGCTTAGGTTTTGCCAAAGGGCAGCTTGCATTTTGGACATAGAATGTGCAAAGAACCTATCCAGTTGGGAATACTTTTAGCCTTCCTGTACTCTCCCACTAGTTACCCTTTCGACTTCTGTTCATCTTTAGCTTTTGTGGGATACAGCTGTAGACACCCCAAACATACAGCAGAGTGAGGGACTCCAGGCACCTCCCAAGAGCAGCAGTAAGGACACAAAAGCAACTAAGCCAAATGCTATATTAAATGGCTGAGGAGGAAAATCTGAATTGGTTTATGAAAGCCAAGAACAACCAGATCTGTTTCAGAGAACAACCATTTCCTGTTCTGGCTCTATAACTTCAAAATTCTTCATGGGCTGATTTAATTTGGGTGTACAATGACAGAATGTCATGTCTCTCTGAGTGACTGTGTTCATACTGTGAAGAGCCAGCTCATAGGCAGCTGAGAGCTGCTGCGAGAGAGAGCTGCTACACAGTGAGACATTAGGCAATCATTTTAAACCAGAACATATCTCCTCCTTTTCTCCTGTGTAGCTGGATAACATGTAGGTAACCCTTCTGTCATGCTGCTGCTTGTGAGAAAGCCTTGTAAATAATTCATGAAGCACTGTTATTCTTTAATTATGCTTGTCAATAACATACTCAGATTTATTTACATGGATGTGTATAACTATACATTGGGATGCTTTCACATGCAATCACTGCATTATGCTGTAAACTTAAAGTAATTCTTCAGGAAAAAATGCCAACTTTGCCTTCAAACACAATATTGCCTACTCCATGCTGGTTGCCACAGAGGACTAACAATATGATGACAGAACATTTGATGCAGTAACTGAAATTTTAGGGTCTTTATTGTTTAAAATAGCACAGTGGTTGCCAATGCACATTTTGCAGTTTAGTATGTACTTACAGGTATGTGTCCAAATAAACAGTGAAACATCACAACAGATTTAATAACTATATTGCATCCAAAAACTTCACCAGTAACACAGAATCATGAAATCACTTAGGCTGAAACAGCTCTTTGATGAGCTGTTCCCAGTTCTGATGCATTTTCTATCTTAAAATCTGTAAGCAGCAATTATTTCTTAGAAAGATGACTTGTAATGTGCAGAAAATAGACCAAGACTCTGAAGTCCTGAATTCAACGAGAGATACCATCCTATATCCTCAGCCTCCATAGAAAATTCATTCTTTTCCTCTCTTATGTAGCAGCCACACAGTTTAGAGTAGTCAGAACCAAAGCAGAAACTTACAGGTATGTACTCTGTATTGTTTCAACATGTGGACAAAGTGCAGGAAAATACAGCTACTCTCTCTGCTGTTAAAAAATGGTATTTCTTTTTACTCAGGAACAGAGAATAAAGAAGTGAAGAAGTTACAGCATTACTAACTTTTATATATAAAAGTCACCTTTTAAGATAAGAATAAGTGGATATCACCTGTGAGAGAAGCTGAGACAATAACAGCCCTAAATCATTCTTCCAAGAGTCTACATGATTTCACTTGGTAATATATTGCTTTGTAAAGCCTGTAAGAGGCCGTAAGTAGCCTACTGCAACTTTTTTCTCTTACCTCTCTCCCTCAAACCTTTTTATCTCATAGGATGAAAACTTTAAGCTGGAGGACATTTCAGTTGAAATCAGCAATACTTATTCAGTGAAATGTATTTTGGAGTGTATGAAGCATATAGTCCAGAAAGTGACTAGATTTTGACATGCAGAATAAAGACTAAAGAGAGATAAAAGATTAAAAGAGAAAACTACTAGGTAATGATTCAACAAAGAGCAGATGAGTTATCGATTCCATTTGCTTACTTTCTAGTCATTAACAATACCATTCTGGGAAATAAAGTTAGGTGAAGAAAATGAGCATTTTAATTACTTTATTGTGTTTTTCTAGCTTTCAGTTGAAAGCTTTACTGTTATTTTACATTCTTTGTCTTTAATTTACATATGAAATGAAAAATCAAATTACTAAAGATAATGCTAGCCACAAATAACTGTCTTTATCAGTACTGAATTTAAATTAGGGCCTCATTCCCACTGTGTATAAATGGTCAACAAAATTCAATATTACTGAAACATAGCTGTATAAGAGATTTTCAGTTCATTACTGCTAATAAAGAAGCTGTCTCTCTAAATTTTCATAAAATAAAATTTTATTTTGCCATCCTGGTTGATGGCAAGTGGAATGTGAGTCAACAGTGCCCTGGGAGCCAGGAGAGACAACCATGTCTCCTGGGTATAACATCTCCAGCTGGGCAAGGGAGAGGATTGTCCTGCTCTGCCCTGCTGTGCGCTGCTCTGGGGCAGCCTCACCTTGAGTGCTGGGGGCAGTGGAGGGAACCACAATATAAAAAAGACATCAAGCTGTTAGTGATTGTCTAAATGAGAGCCATGAGGATGGTGAAGGGTCTGAAGGTGAAACCATATGAGGTCACTTTTGGTATGTTCAGACTGAAAGTGAGGAGACTGAAGGGAGAACTTACTGTGGTCTTCAACACAAAATTCCCAGTGCTAAATCCAGGGAATATTTGTAAGACAAAAATTTAACTCAGCAGTAGTCCTAACATTTCCAATTTCCCGCTAGGTTATATATTCCCATTGTAGGCCACGGAGAAGCTCCCTTCAGAAGAGATCTGGCAATTTCTAAAGCAATGTGTCCTAAATTGCAGAAAATGCATGACCAGACACCATTAAAAAGATTTGCTTATTGTTGTATCATTGAAAGGCAATGATCTGTTTTATTTTCAGAGGCTATATAGACTATTCAAGATAGTCTATTCAAGATTAGTCAAGATAGATTTTTTTGTTAATATTTTTAAGATAGTCTATGAAGTCTTAGATTTAGGCATATGAATTTACCTATATCAGATTTTAATTTTTCTAGTTAAGAATGAATAGCAGTAACACTTAATATGTTGATATACAAGTTTTATTTATTAAATGATGAAAAGATATATAGTACTGCTGATACTACTTTATTTAGCTTTATCTTTTTATTTCAGCTAGTGAGTAATACCAGCTATTCATTTGTTGGTGCACAGCATCTAACGAAATCATCCCTGTAACAGGAAAAAGCCATGACACAGAAAAATTTTAACATCTCCTCATCCACATTATGGCTATATATATTAAATTCCTGCTGCTGTTTTCAAAATCATATTATATATTTTTAATTCAGAATGAGTGCATGTGGAAAGAACTATACAAACAGAAGAATTAAATATTGTCAATAAACTTTGTTATGCAAAGTATAACCTTACTACCAGTAGGACCAAGAATTAATTTACCTTTACAACAAATAGCCCTATATAAAGTTAGGATGTTCATGAATGAAATGATATAAGTAAAAAACACAGTTGTGCATGTCTGAGCCAGTAGCTGTGTGAAATAGTGACAAGAGAGTCAGTGTTTCTGGTGCAACAGAGACTATATTTTTGTGCAATTACTGTAATGGCTGTAAGGGAGCCATTTGAAAAAGTAAAATTTATGATGATGTGTGATATTGCTGAAGAAAGTATCTACATAGTAAAAACACTAATCCAAATTTTTAATAATGTCTACAATGATACTATCTTTTAATTTTACAAACCCTTTTAAATTTCCAGTTCAAGAAAACATTTGAGCATATGCTGAAGTCTCTCTCAATATATTCAGAAAAGCAATGAAGGATGAAGTCCCTTCTATAAGTATTCTTTCCTGAACAAGACTGTAAATCTCCTCTCAAATTACCAGTGAAATTTACCAACCAATAAAGTGGTAAGGATTTAAAACAGAACACTTATTTAGATCCCAAGATCTATATTCTTTTGAATTGAAGCAAATTTCACTCTTCAGTTTTTTAAGAAAAATTCAATTTATTGGTGAATACCTTGAACTATACAGATTGGGAAAAAGAACAAAAAAGGAAAAAGTAGAAAACACCTCTCTAGCCACTCCACAGTTACACAATGCCCAAGCATCATGTCCATCAGCAGATAACAAAACACACATTTTAACACAATCACAGAGAGGTCAAAACCTACAGGGCTTCATGCACACAACTGTCTTGAATTTGTGTTTATTTTAAAAATCTACTGCTTTATTTAGTAAGAGCACCGTGTAGTTAATACAGAATTATTAGGAACACATCAGTGCATAGTGAGTTTTTAATTCCTGTGACCTAATATTTATCACAGTATTTGTCAATAATTGAAGTTAATCAAGAAATATATTATCAAGAGATATCAAAGCTTCTTCCCCCTTCAGAAAATTTCTCTTTCCAATATGCAGAGTGAGCTGTGTATGGTGTATATGGCTGTATATAGAACAGAATTTTATGACAAAAGTTCCTATTCAGACTGCACAACTAAAAGCATACTCCGGACTATAGTTTGACACTATCACAATTGTACATTTTAAAGTTTTTGCTATCTGGCTCCAAAAACCGTGTTAGATATTTAGACACAAACCCAAAGGGCTGCACATTAGAACTGGGGGCTATCTCAAACAAGGGGACAGAACTGCAGGGGAGAATGGTGCACTTCCCAAGAACAGGAAGACCTTCTATTCTGAGCTCTCTTTTGCTTGCCTCCTGCTGCTAGCACTGTTTTGAAAAAGTGCAGGGGGATGCAGTAACATAGGAATTTACAGCAAAGACACCCTCCAGTGCCCACCTCTAAAGAGTTATTCTGAAAGTGCAGACAGAGGTTTATGGACCTGCAAGATGACAAAGAAATGGAATTGAAGCAGCACTTGCTTAGTGAATGCTCCAGCTACTAAGGCACTACACAAAAGATCATTTCAGAGTAACATACACAGAGATTCAGGGTTTGGTGCTTTTTGACAAGTCCCATCAGACTGGCTACTTAGAAAGAAAATTACTCTTGATCCCTGGTGACAGCACATGTTTTAGCTAGACCATTAGGTGGTTTCTCAGATGTACAGCATCATACCAGCCATCTTATAGATATATATTCAGGCTTCCTTCATTGACCCTTGCTCCATCTATTTTCACAGGCTCATAGGCTTTAGTCACAGAAGTACCAGAACATGCAACCTTGACATTGTATGGGTAGAAAATGAAGTGATCCTCCTTTAAAAATAGATTTCATCATCTTTCAAGACTACACGCCAAGTAGGCCGCTTATATTAGCTAACACTGAGAGACCTGTACAGAGTTTCCTTCACAAGAACGAATAAAATAATCAGATGCAAGCAATATGAATAAGTGTAATGAGGAAGTAGGAGAAAGAGATTAATTTAATAAAAATTTATTGAAAACATAATTAACCTACAAAATAAAAAACATCCACCAGGCAATAGAAGACCAAATATAGATCACACAGAGGACATAGACTCCTGACAGTTCTTTCTTCAATGCACAAAAAGAATATGATTTCAAACTTTTAAGTCTAAAACTTGTGGAATAGAGCACTTCCAAGTTTGTCTAAAAGATCTGACTGCAGCTTTCTGGAACTCTTTTAACTTTTATGTTCCACAATCAACACAAAAATGTTTATTGCACTTTCAGTCAGAATAGTAGTATGCTGTAACTAATTATTGCTTAGTTGCATGTTTATGTTTTGAAAGGTAATATAAAAGTGCCTTAGCAAAAGGTATCAATGCAAACAAAAAAAAAATCTGCAGCATTTTCCTGTTTTTCTTCCCTTAATTTTGGTATCAATAATATCACTCATAAAAATACTGCTATTAAGTCCCTTATTTGCATTCTTAAGTCATATACCCTAATTTTGAATTCTGTTTCTCTAAAAGCTGCACGTACTGGTCATCATAGTTCATAGTAAATAATTAGAAGGCCATTACTCCAATACACAAACTACGAAATGCAAGAAATTAAAAAATGCTATGCCTTCCAAAACTGAGAACACACCCTCGAGGCCATGACTCATAGGTCATATGGGACATCACAAGTCCTTGAACTGAAACATTTCATACCATACTCCACACTGAAATACGAAAATTAACAACTCCTTAAATAGATCCCAACTATAATACACTATTTATCATGATCTGCCAGTATATTCTTTGAATCTTCCCAACTGGTGGTTAATTCTAATGCAAATGTTCATTTCAATATCAAACAATGGGTCCTGTTAACGATTCTCAACCTATGGACTACTACTTGTGTGGGACTGTGGTCCATTAAAGAAATACACAAAGATGCATTTAATAGTCATTCAGCTCTACATGATAGGCAGCTATTCAGTACAAGAAAATACCTATGAAAACACCAAAAAAATCCCCAATGAACTAGAAGACTTCAAGCCAAACTCTTTCCAAGCTTTATGAGCGTTTTTTGGTCTATCTATTTGAAGTGAGTACATGCCAGAGTTCAGAACTGCCTATCTTTGTTTTCACATTATCTACTCCATGAATGGCTCTACTTCTCCAGGATTATTCAACTACGGTAAATGAACTTTGTAGTTACACAGTCTTACAGAGTTCTCCACTTTAAACACTCACAGATGTTCCACTTTTTAAACGTGATTATGTATTCGGCTGCTGGGCACTTTCTCTCTGTCGAAGCTAATTCATGAACACATATTTTCAAATTAGATATGTAATGGCTTCCAAAGCAACTGGCCAAGAGGAACAAGATAAATCTCTTAAAAACACTGAAAATGACAGAAATACCAATGGATTTTTCCCAGTGTGCTTGAAATTAAACAGCATGTAATTTACATTTTTTTTTTACTATGAAATAGGAAACTTGAATACTTTTGGACAATAAAAAACTTTCAGGTGGTTAAAGCCTGTATCAGGAATAGTGGCCAGCAGAAGCAGAGAGGTCATACTTCCCCTGTACTCGCCACTGGTGAGGTCACACCTTGAGTGCTGTGTCCAGTTCTGGGCCCCTCAGTTTGGGAAGAACCTTGAGATGCTTGAGCGCATCCAGAGGAGACAACGAGGCTGGTGAGGGCCTGGAACACAAGCCCTGTAAGCAATGACTGAGGGAGCTGGGGGTGTTTAGCCTGGAGAAAAGGAGACTCAGATGTGACTTTATCACTTTCTACAACTCCCTGAAAGGTGGATGTAATCAGGTTGGGGTTGGTCTCTTTCTCCAGGCAGGAACTGATAGAACCAGAGACTACAGTCTTAAGCCGAGCCAAGGGACATATAGGTTGGATATTAGAAAAAAGGGTTTTTTTACAGAAAGGGTGATAAAGGTTTTTTTACAGAAAGGGTGATAAAGGTTTTTTTACAGAAAGGGTGATAAAGTACTGGAATGGTCTGCCCAGGGAGGTGGTGGAGTCACCATCCCCGGACGTGTTTAGAAAAGACTGGATGTGGCACTCGGTGCCATGGTTTAGTTGAGGTGTTAAAGCATGGGTTGGACTTGATGATCTTGAAGGTCTCGTCCACCTAGTGTTTCTGTGTGATTGTGTGATTCTAACTGTGTATTACAACTCTATGAGACTTATAAAATCCCCACTTGTATTTAGGCAACCTACTCAACTCCACCATTAGTCAAATGTTACAAATCCATAAGCCTAATTCAGATTCCAACTCATTTGATTTACATGTATGTTTCATCTTCACATACAACACACTTTCATTAAAACTGTATATATGGCAGTAAACTTCTCATCAGCAGAGCTCAGAAATTTATACAGGAACCAGATTTTGCTTGGGATCAATTTAATCAACATTGTCAAAACCAAATGTTTACCAAAGATTCTTTGCGAGAAATGTGTGAACCCCTTAAGCAAACAATGCTCCCAAAAAAATGGGAGAAGCCTTTACACCAGTGTTGCAACAGCACCAATTGACAGCTTTCCACAGGCTTGCACAGCATAGGCTTTCCCATCAATCTACAGAGGATTTCTAATTTAAAATACAAGATTTTTGGATGTCATAATAATTGGAAAGCAACCATGATGGTAGTCTATGCTGACAATGTTGTTTGGAGATTTTTCTCCTTCCAATTAGTTATGAAGAATATTCAGAAAAATCTATCAACATCTGTAGCACCTATAACATACTTAAGTAGGCTCCAGGGGCTTTGCACGTTTACCTTCAAAGATGCATGACATAAAAATTCAAAGATTTTTTCTTTTCTTTTAAGCAGGCCATATTTTAATACTTAGATAATATGTAGAAATTCTACTGACTCATCATATCTGCACAAAACCCTTGTGGAATCAATCTTTATTACTCATACAAATAATATAATTTTAGTGGATTTTAGTCCAATATAATAAAAAGTGTTGACCATAAGCCAGAACTGTAATTTACAAATTATTTGTAGGCTACCAAGCAATCTTTGGTGGTGCTATTCTCTAATAAGGGTTTCAGATAGTAAGAGATCAATAAAATCATCTTTAAATGAAAGCAGAAAAATTGAACAAAACACATTCTCTTGAACAAAAAAAAAAAAAAATTAAGGTAGGTATAATATACACCAACTAAATATCTCATCACAGATTTCCCCAACATCTATTTAAGCCAGCTTTTGATTACCATCCATCAACTTGCAAAAAATGACAGACTAAAATGACAGGGGGAATAACACTTTCTGGTGATAAAACCTGCCCCAAACAAAGAAACTTTGTGCTGTATAGAGGCTAGAGCTTCAGTCTTTAAATTACTAATTAATGAAATGTGAAAACCAGCACAACAGGTAGTAATATCAGTATCTCCTATGTAGAATATAAAGATTTTGCTTGTGGCCTGCAAGTGTTACAGCACACAATGCATGATAATGCAATGACTATTCTAGGAGAAAATAGAGTGTGTAACACGCTATCTATCCAACAGTGTAAGAGAAAACAACATAATCCAGCACATTATCATGAGCTGAATTGAAGAAAAACATTGTATATAATCTCTCAAAACCAAAAGCCACATTTTAGCAATTATCCAGGAAAACCTTAGAAGAATGACCTAGCACTTATGACTCTCCACTCCCAATACAAAAGTCACATAAAATACAAAATATAGCAAAGGGCTACAGACATTACCCATGTGACATAAAGAAAAAAAAAATCAATATTTACAGGATAAAGCACAATTTTCCATTTATCTGCATGATTCCTAGACTTACCCAGTTACAATTCAAACGATGATCACTAGAAACCCTCTTATGAATGGATATGTATTTTTCTTTTGCTGGAACATATTATATAAAAAAAAAAAGCTTCATACAGAAGTTTTGCTTTTTCAACTTTTTTTAAGAGTAAAAATCAAAACAAAGTAAAAAGTGGAAATGTTTTTTCCCAGTAAACTGTGACATAAACTAGACAATAACTTGGAATTAGGGTCTTCAAAATTTTCAGGTAATGTGTACTTCTCAACAGGAAGAAATAATTCTAATCAAATTATTCATTTAAAGATTTTGGACTTCTTTCTTTTCATAATTGATCATAATGGACATTTTTGTCTTATTATAGTAATGATCTTGAATGGTTTGAGCTTTTTAACCCTGATTATTAGCAAAACAATGAAGCTGCTTAATAATCTATTAAATATATAAGAATCTCCTGCTCTTTTTAGTCAAATTGTTCTTACAATTCAAATTTACCAGGAAAAGTGCCCACCTGGTTGAATTCTCTATGAAATTTCCAAGACAGCTACTAAATACTAAACAAGTACAATTTTTTATGTTCACAATTTTTGAAGGCCTCATTAGTAGTATTCAAAATGCATGCACATTACCAGACTGTATAACATGCCAGCTTTTGTTACTGCTCCTGGTGGTTGAAGAGTAAAAAACATCCAGCTGACACAGTATTTTGAAGTAGTCTTAAAATTTTAAGAAATTTTATGAACAGACATATGTCTATAATTGCTGAAAACAATGTAAATGTTGCATGGCCTGAACATTTTGCCTGACTATGGAGAGCTCCAGGTCTGGGGGAAAAAAAAACAAAGATCATTCCCAGACCAAGAGTTTGCTCACACTAATCCCATTGCAAGGCTGGGGTCAAACACACAGCTAGTAGCAAATTTCACATTTACATATTCAATATAAAATTTGCTGTTGGCAAATATGACCTTAACATTTAGTTTTCATGAACAGTCACACTAATCAAGAACCAGAATATAAATGCTCATGAAAAATTAATAAAAAGTGGTCCTAAAGAGTTTGAAATCAAATTCTACTTCTATATTTGAATAAATATTACTCTACAAACCTATTCCTATTTGTTCCGTTTTGAATGTTAGCAACTTCAATATGACAGAAAAAAAAATTCCTGGACAAATTTGTATTTGAAGTAATGTTTTAGATCAATATAAGCAGTTAATTCTTCTAAGCTTCTTGGCTGCTCAGGATCTAATCTCTGAGAAAGTTATTTTAGTACTTCAGGGAAAGTGCCCAGTGGGAAAAGTTCTCAGCTGGGAAAACACATAAGAATTCTGTGATTCTGTAACATACTTTCATGCCATTTAATACAGTAGCAGTTTTTCTGCCCCAGATTAATTGCACTGCATCTAGTTGAAGTTCAGAAAACTACTTTGTTCTTCAAAAATATTTGTAAAAAAGAAAGTCCCCAACTTAATATAATATGTAAATTTATAATTTTAGGCAAATACATACGTATTCTGCTAAAGTGGGATCCAATACAATTATAAACTGAAAATATCAGAAACCATATTTCCTTAACATTTTTTAAATCATTTTCATCAGTGTCTAAATTTTAAAGGCAAAACTGGATTTGGAGGTACTCATGCTGTATTTTAATTAACTGGAGAACATTTATAGATATTTTGGAAGCAAAAAAGATTAGCATATAATTCCAAAGAAGTAAAAAAAATTTGTATTTCAGCACAAAGACAAAAAAAGTGCTGAATTACAGTTTTATCAGTTTATATAATGAGGTTTTTGTAACTTTCAAAATTAAGCATAAATCTGATATATTAATCAAAACTGATTAGGCTACTTATCTGATTGCAACCCCTATTTTACCTTTTCTTATTTTCTTAATTAAGCAATAACACCACAGAAATCCATTCTTGCCAGCAGTTAATCACCATTTGAGACTATAAAATCTTATAAAAATAATAATTTATCGACTACTATATAGAGTGAATGTGTTTTCAGAAACAAAATTTGCAACATCAACAATGAAAGAAAACCAGAATGATTGGTATAATTCTATTACATTGCTGCTAGGTAATTATGCAAGAATATTACAAATGAGTGCATGAACTACAGGTCTCACTTTTAGAAAGCCCAAGCCTCTCAAACTTTAATAATTCTAGTTTTACAATTTTCTATGTGCTGTCTATAAAAATTCAGAAAATAAGAAAAACACTGCTGATGCTACATAGCTCCATATCTAATGAACATAATATACAGATGCGTTGACTCAACAAAGCATGCCCCCATTTAGATAGCACGTTCTTGTTAAGATATAAAGATCCTGGAATACTAAAAGCTGCAGTTGTAGAAAAATCAAAAATTGTTGTAGTAAAATCAAAAATTTAAATGTCTTAAAGCTTTCAATTTCCACAGCTCCCAGTGTTTTAATTGGGAAAAAAACCAAACGAACAAAAAAAAAAACAAACCAACAAAAACTTTGTTTCATAGATTTGTTGTTGCCATTGTTGTGCAGGTGATTCACTTAACCCTAAACACTCACTTATTGATTGACGGAAAGATGCTTTATAGTCTGTGAAAACTTGCAATCTTTCATGGTGATGGATATTTAAATAAAATATTTTATCTGTTACCATTCATTATGGTAAACTTTAGCTCTCACCAACACTTCTCTGTAATCACTCATTCAGAAGTCACACATGACCTGAAGTGCACAGGGGATTTTGAATTGTACTTGATTTCCCATGTAAACATGACTGAAAAAACAATGTCAAAAAAACCTCAAGACATCTGAAAAAAGGGGAAGATTTTGTGAAACATGCCTGTCTATCTATTTACTATGTAGGTACTTCATACTCAGAATACTATAAGAAGGGAATGCATTTCAGAAAATCTAGAAACCTCATTACTTCCTACTGCAAGCCAATGCCTAAATATGGGAGTTTATTGATGTAGAACAATCCCTTGAGAATTCCTTTTAACAGGTCAGCACAATTAGAATCTTTTAAATGCTCTCAATCACTACTGGCTTGACAAGGGCAAGTGAAGTGGAATAGAGCTATGAACATTTCCTAGATCACATTTAAAGATATATGTCATTATCCTGGTAATGCCAATTCAGCGTGAGGAGTGACTATTTGCCATTTTTCTCAGAAAAGGATTGACAGCACAGGGAGGTAACTCTTGCAGGTGTCTGCCCAAAAATCTGGAGAAGGTGTAACAGTTGTAATTTTTTACTGAAGAGCTTCTTCCCTCAGTAACCAAACCTGCACAGAAGTTCTTGTGACCTGTGAAACTCTTACTACTGCAAGCTGTTTTACTGGCCACAGTCTTTCAAAACAGCTAAGAAACAGGTAGTACCAAACTAAACTTGTATAACAGCATCAGTACTATCAGGGCAAAAGACAAAAAAACCAAAACCATCCAGAAATAGGCCCAGTTCTGACAAACAGATACCAAAACACCAGTACCATACTGTACCATACTAGTGGTTGAGAAGTATGGGGTGGGCCATCTGGAAACCTCCATGTATCTGGCTGGAACAGGCCAACACTGGATACTATTGAAAAATTATATAGAGTCCATTCTCCTTTCCTCTTCCTCCTCCACCGAACAAACTGTCAAAAGACAAAGACCCAATGTAGAGAAAAAAAGACCTAAAAATATGTACAGGTGTTAGATAATCCCTGGATTAAAAGCTTTTTCCTGGCACCCACTTGACTTTACTATAGTGAGAACAATGAAATTTCTGAAGAGTTAAATCAGGTATTTTAACTGCTGGAAAGTTGTCAGAAGACTATGTGTGTGCGCATTTGCTCTTCTTTGAGCACACCTCCTACTTGTGACTTCTCCTTGTTAAATGAGTTAAATGAGTACAACTGCTCTAGTCTTCCCACTGCTCTGTCAGGTCCACATCAAGCCATTAGAAATACAGAAGTTGCCTTTTGGAGGTGAACATTTGCTTTCAGTCTATATCACATGGTTGTTACCTGTTAAAGGAAAACATAAATGGTGCCAGTTGGACAGTATTTTTTAGTCCTTATGAGTAAATGAAATCTTCTTAATAGTGACCAGAGAAGATAATTTCCATGCCCATAGCAGTTTTCATTTTTCCTACATTAAGTTGTAGTGTTTTGTGTCTGTTTAATTTTTCTACCTTTTGGAGGCTATGCCCAGAAAGAAAAACACTGGGTCCCAGGACTAAAGTGCAATTGAGGTTTAGCTCCACAACCAGGAGATGCTTTGCAGAATGAAATATTTCAAAAAATCTTTTGGAGGGTAAAGTGCACTCGTGTACAAATACAGATGAAAATATTTCTATTTCCTTCCTAAGGAAGAAGAGAAACCTGAGCCTTTACAGTAAAAATATCAATGTAAACAAGGTCACAAACAAAGCACATTTGATGGTACACACTTTAAATCCACTCCTCAACTGTTTCTTTTCTTTGCAGCTCAGGCTTTCAGAATTAATAGACCTGTGTGACAAAGGAGGAACCAAGGACAGTTATTTGAAGGATATTGTGCCGTAACTGGTGATTCAATCTTTCACTCTATCCCGCTAAACCCTAATGGATTTTTGCTTTGAGGACTGTAGCTATGTAATAAGGAAATAACAATATTAATCATCTAGGCTTTGTATTAGTCATGACGGCATGTTCTACTCCCTTCTATTAAAACTCAGCAGTAATGATGAGTAGTTTCAAAAGATGAAATCTTAATAAAATGACTAATAGAACTACAGGTATCTTGAGAAAAAGAAATGAAAATATAAATTAGGAAGACTACCAACATATTAACATATTTTAAAAGTCTAACATCATAGTACTTGAATAAATTCAAGTTTTTACAGAGTTTGGCACAATTTAAAAATTATTTAAACACTAATAAAACATAGCTAAAACCAGATTAGAAAAGCAGATGAACACATATTAAGAATACTGCTCCAGGATATATCCAGATTCCAAGAATTTCCAACACAGAGCTGAAAACACCTGAAACAGGCTATTTACAGCTGTTAGGTTCTTTACCACTTGATGGGCACTTATTTCAAATCAGTGCTGAAATATTTGACAGATTATTATTAGCTCAAATTTCACAAGCATTAGGATATTCAATAGCAGGTATTTTCATTAATTATACTGGGATAGCTAAGGCGACATCAGTTTACTAATATTAATATTGTTATTTTTTTAATATTGTTATTATTACTCAAGTCTTAGACAGAAAACAGCAGCTCTATGGAAAGAGTAAGTATTGGATTTCCAGAAAGTTTACATTTCACTTTTAAATTCAGAAGTTAAAAGCTGCAGATTGATTATAGTCTTAGAAGCACTGGCTGTGCAGCTTCCACATTTAGAGTCGCCATTCTGTCTAGAGGGGAAAGGATTAAATGGCTGTGCCATGAGTTATAAAGTACAGGATCTCTGCAACTGAGAAAGTGGCAATCTGTGTTTGCAGGTTGCTATTATCACTTCATGAAACTGCAAAATATTAAGGCAGAGACACTTTTCTATAACAGATTCAGAAGTACTTAATAAAATTAAGAGAGCTAAATCCTATAATAGTCTAGGTCTCTGTTTCATATTTAAGGAAACAAAAATAAGATAATAACATAATTTACCAGAAGACACATCTGTAAGGTCAAGATGGAGGGAGATTTCAGATCATTTGGTTTCCTGTCTTAAAAATACAATATGCCCATTCTTCTGCTTAAAAATATTTACAAGAAACATTGCCAAAGCTATTCATAATGAGTTTTAAAAATGAGTTTTAATGAGACCATAGTTTTAAAGGGAAAGGCCAGAGTAAGAGTTTCATTAGCTGCAAATGATTTCAGTTAAGCAGCAACAATCCCTACACTGCCATTTTCACATAACATAAATGACTCATGGAGAGTCAGCACAATTACAGATCTGCTGTGAATGTTGAGAAAAGGGGGAAGCAAAAGATTCAATGCAGTGCACGAGGACATCTCATGTCAGGTCATTCTTCTGGAAAAAGTGGTGTCTTGTGTAAAATGCAAGCAGTGGCTGAAATTAACCACAGTGCTACATATTGTCGTTACCTTTACATAAAATCCACCAAAGCCTGAATATCTATTCTGTCATTATAGCTACCTTGCAAGTACATGAGCATTTCCTGCTACTTTTCAAGGAAAGCCCAAATGCCACATTAACTGACACATGTGAGCTATTGTTTTTCATTAGAAACATTCCTTGACCGTTCCCCAAATAGAAGAAATAAGAAATTACTTCATACCCATACTAACTTGATTTCTTCTATTTCCTAAGAGAAAAAAACAGATGCTAAGATCCAAAGAGCTATGTAACCATAGTTATTGATACTATCTGAGACATTTCATTCACAACAGTAAGAACAGAGACAAAATCAAACATATCAGCCTTCATTCAACTGCAATTCTACCTTGGATCTAGATGATTTGGTGCACTACAACCCTGAGCAGCAGATCCAACACAAGGTTTTTGGTAGTATCCAACTGAACTGATATATTTTCCTACTTGCAGCCATTTACAAATGTCTCAAGGGCCATTCTCACTCTCTCCCAGAATCTTGTCCATTTTTATTGACATAGTGGCTAGACACAGAACCACCAAAAACATCCATACAACCATGCTATTTTGGTGCTTGTCTATCTAACTTTATGTTTGGACAATAAATGGAGGTAAAAGCTAGAAATACATTAATTTCCAGCCTTAAAAATAATCCTATCTACTACGGTGGATAACTACATCCAGTAGGTCTGTGGACTGATAAGCTGTGCATTGTTTTGTTAGACGACCTTATTAATTAGACAGAAGGCAAAACTCATAGATTTGTCTGTGAATAATCCTAATTTTAGCCTTTTAAAGTTCTTGTTGAAAATTTTAAAGGAGAGTCTACTAAAGAAATAATTAAAATATCCTGAGTAAAAAGAGCACAAAGTTATGTGTTTAAGCAGATAGAATGGACTCTTCTCCTACATAAAAGTTCATATTGCTTTTTTGGGCTGAAACTGCCAGTTTGAGAGGCGCTGAGAGATATTTTTTATGATAAATTGCTACAGTTTATTTTTTTCTGCAGCCTCCTCCTGTATTGACACTTCACCAGAGAGACCATGTCTTTACCTTACCATATGAGAGCATTAAGACTGAATCACTAATGTTATCTGGTATTCAGCTGGGACTCTTTACAACTCAAGAGAAACAACAAGCTTACAGACAGTCTTTGATAGAAACTCATCCTGTGCTTTCATGGTATGAACAATGTTTTCACCTTCTACAAGCAGAAAACTAAGCTCAAGATTAAGTGATTCACCTAAAGCTAAAAACAATAATAAGAAAGGAACCATGTAAAGAAATCCAGTAAGGTACACTAAGAACTGACTAAACCTACCTATCTAGGCTTATGAGAATCTATTAGTCCATCTGTCTTTCTATCTACCTACCTACCTATCTATCTATGCCAAAATTAATGAAAGACAATAAAGACAACAGAGTGCCCACAATGTTAACGAAGATCACTGTACATTGGGGAAAGATTCTTCCTGCTATGAAAGATGCCATGAGTTTGATTATACTACCTAATTTTGAACCTTAAATCATTTTATATACATAGTATGGTTATCAGTAAAGCAAGATTAAATACCAGGGTTGACTAATCATCAGTTTCATACAATAGGCTGCAGTGATTACGCCACAGATTTTTTCACTGCAGAACTATGAAGATATGACATATGTTTAAAAAGTTTCCATAAGCAGCAACACATTTTGCACATAGGAAAAGAATGAATGTTCATCAGAGTAACACTGTAGATAAAAGTCTGATTTTTTTACAAGTATCTTCAGTATTATCCATTGAAAAAAATTATCCACTGGTTTACAATGAAAATTTTCTAAGACATTAAGACAACCCAAACACTAACACATCCTACAGAACATTGTACCTGCTAGGCCTTAATTAGGTAAAGAAAGTGCCTAGATGCAATACGGATTGAAAATTAAGTTTCAACTCCCTGCTGCAAGCAACTAGGCTCAACATACTTCTGTTTACTCTATATCACCTCGAGATTAGAGCTAAAGATCCTGTATTTGATAAAGACCCCACAGGATAGAAGTCCAAGAGTAACTCAAGCTGCAAAGGACATGCTGCAGAGAAAACCCGACCTGTGACTCCTGCTGGCCCACCAGTCAATGTACTTACTCTTTACTGAGGGCTAAGCCTTAACCCACGGGTTACCACACAATGCAGAACCACATCATTATTTCAGCTTTACAACAAATTTACTCCATAAACACGCAGCACATAACAGTGAATGTTTCTGAAAAATAATGGATTATCAGAGTTCATTTACTTTGGCTTTTTTATTTATATTATATATCATAACTCCTATGTATATATTTTTAAATAAAATGTCATATGGAAATTTGATCCTATTTAAATATTAGTCAATATTTGCCACTAAATATGCCAAAAAAACTTTATTTCAATAAGGATTTAATTTAAAACCTATTTGTTTCTTAAATTCCTAAACCATTTGCAAATACATAAATGCACATCCAAAACTGGTAAGATACTATTTTTTTAATTCATAAAGAATTATCTACAAGGAGTTTAAGAAGAAGATTATGTTAGATAAATAAGGTATAAATCAAAATTTAACATGATAACACTTGCTACTCCATGTCAATCTCCTCTTTCAACTTTTTCAAAACGTCTTTTCTTCCAGTGAATGGGCTTCAACCTTATCATAAATACCCAACAGATTCATGTACCATTTTGAGGGTTTAGAGAATCTCTCAGAAAACAGAAAATAAAATCCTGATGTTCTAACTAATTTTCAATCTGCATTCGAGTGTACAAGGCTATTCTTTTAGTAATATCTTTCTCATGTTTTGTAATTCCAACATTTAAATTCTAACATTTAAATCCCACTGAGATATTTGCCATATTAATGCAAATTAAACAAATCAACTGCAGTAAACTTATAAAATATTTACATCCTGACCATTGTTGCACGGACAAAACTTAAAAGCAATATAAATACAACTATTAGCCAGTATATACAGAAGGGGGTATGGTGAAGGCTCTGAAGAATGAAGTAGGATTTTCAGTAGATTTCCAAAAGGAAACAAGTGTGCAAAACCACAGTTACATTAGTGCAGTGATCTAATCTTTCAGCCTCCAATACACTTCTTCATCAGAACTTCATCTATATTAACTCCTGCTTTCTATACCTGAACAGCACATGTTCACTGATCTGTCATAGAGCAGAATGCTGGATGAAACACAAAGAGCATCCTTGAATTGGCAAAGAGTCAGAAAGAGAAGCTTTCAAGTATATCATTACTATGCTATTTTAAAAATACAGGTACAAATGCTATGCAGCTAAACAGGATTTAAAGGTAATTTATTTGGTAATCTTTTAATTTCTGGCATTGTTTTCTGAAATAAAGGGTTTTCTGCTTCTGAAAGTATTTAAGAAGAGTCTCAAAAAACATGGCTAAAGTACAGGATGTATTTAGAAAAGCTGATTCACCAGTGGAACCAGACTACTACAGACCTCTCAAAATTTCTTCTCTAGAAGAGATCTTCTTAATAATTTTTTTTTATTTACCCAAAATGATAGCATCTTAACTAAAGGAGAAGAGCACCCTCATAAGGAACAGCCAGAGGATGAGTGGCAGATGAATAATTTTCTCTCATTTTTTAAATAAGATTAAAAGTAACCAAACAACAAATCTCCAACATAGTGCAAATTACAGCTGTTGAAATTAAAATGACCCCACACAGCCAGAAAGGCGTAGCACTGCTGAAATTTGACAGCTATTAGCTTGAAGAAGAAATGCTGGAATTTGTACAGCTCAAATCTTCATAATAAAACAATCACCTTTAATATAGAAAAGCCTATCTGAGAAGAGCAATTACACAGATTTAGGAAGAAGAGATTGCACTTTGTTGCTTGTCATGTTAGAAGGTACAGGCATATTTGTTTAGGAATAACAATAAAACAGCTGATGCCACTGCATTGCTATCAGCATACACTACCATTTCAGCAACTACAAAAGACAAAAAGTAGACTAAAAAACAGAAAAGCTCACCACTTCTTCATGCCTGCATTTTCTCACATTAATTCCATTAATCTGTTATTAAAAAGATAAAGAGAAGACTTACTCTACATTTCATAAGCATAGATTTCATTTCACTTTTCTAGAAAAATACAGACAAAATAATTTGCAGTTTTACTCACCTGTAGAATTGCATCTCCTATAAAGAGCAAACCCGAAAGTTCCGCTGAAAACAGAAAGCATATTTTTCACTCACTTCATACAAAACATCCAACATTTTGTGTACAAAAATTTTGATTTAATGCTTTTGCATAATCTTTTAAAATTTCAAACAAAAACATGATAAAAACTCCAATATAAAACTTCCAAAAAATTACTTGTATTTTCTTTTTAAAACTCAAAATATTTGTGTATCAGTTTTACAATAAAAGAGGCTATTCAGCTCAAGCACACAACTATGAAACTTCATCCGTCAGTCACTAGCACCTTTCAGGCCATTCTGGTAAGGTGGGCCATATTTTCCTGAATGGAAACTGACTGCAGGACTAGGTCTTATTCGCCTGTGAGAGATAATTTCTTACAAAGAGAAAAAAGCAACATGGAGAGTCGAGAGATACTTATGAATATCAAATTTAAGTTTTGGATTTTTACCAAAGATAAAGGACCCTTTAGATCTTGCATCTTTGATAAATTCTGATAAATAATAGGGACTATTAATGCTGGATAACACTTACATATGCTGAAGAGCTAGAAAGTAAATATATTGTAAACTGAATGTGATTTTAAGAAAAAAGTTGCATCACAACGACACTTATAAAATCTAATTCTACACTTCCAATTTTTAAACACTGTGCTCCATTGCAGAGCTATCTTGTTCAAATACACCTTATAAGCATACCAGAAATATAACAAAGATTATTTGACTGTAAAGACATTAATAACCTTTGAGAACATGAACATAAGGACTAAGGGATATTAACAGATTACATGTAATTATTACCTATAGCACTCCATATCAACATAGAAGAGACTGTCTGGAAAAAGCTAGTATTGGACTTGATCCAAAAACTTTACTTATTTACATGAGCTGTAAAACTGGAATCAATTTTGATGTAAATTATGGTACTCAAGTCCTTGTTTGATGGAATGGTCCTATTAGCTGTATTTAAAAACAGATGATTAAATTATTGCAGGACAAATATTCTGATTTATTTTGAGGCATAGGCTTTGGGTCAAACAGCATTTTCTCTATCAAAGTTCTCTAGTCCAGGAACACAGCATGACACTTTCTACATCACAAGACGGCAGTCTCCTACAAAAGAGATATACCTCAAAATTAGCTCTGCAAAAATCAGCAATATTTTTATTGAAAGCAGTAATGAAAATTATATCACAGCTAGGTATTGGGGCTAGAAACAATGCAACAGCTACTGCAGCAAAAAAACTAATGACAGAAATGAAATTGCATTTCAGTGTGCTCAATTAAATTTAAGTATATCTTTCTTATTTTTCCTGCAGTGCTTAATAGCATTTTAATAGGTACTGCATGTAATATATGCCACATCTTTACATATTAGTTACATGTATACTGAAAAGACCGTAGTCACAAATATAAATTCTTAAGGTTAAGCTTATTGCCTTCCTTAGGGGTTCATTCCATGCTATTCCTTATTCTCCCTAACTCCAACTTTCACATCTACCATTCAAGGTTGCCTTTTGGTTCTCAGTATGCTGATTCTTCCATACTTCTCTATCTGAGTGGGTAAGACACATTTTTTTTTATACTGATGCATTTTAGTTGAGGAGAAGCTGAGTTCTAGAATTATTGCATTGCAGATGGAGGGGAATGTTTCCAAGTTTGCATTTCTGGCCTTACACAAATACATACAAACATAACAAAGATATAAAGTACACATTATTAGTACTGGTTCACAACCTTCCTCCTTCATACTTGTGCACATCTTGAGCCGTTTAACTATTATCCACGTATCATTCCAATAATTTCAAAATGTTGCCAGTTAAATCAATACAGAAATTCAGCACCAGTCCTGTTACTATTAAAAATAAGTATGGCCAAAACTTTATGCAGTACTCAAAGTACTCTAAATACAACCTGAGTAACCAGGTTAAAAAGTCATGCATTCTCTTGCTGTGTTACTATGATTTAAGAGCCAAACATTTAACCTGCTACAACTTCCAGACAATAATTACTGGGAAGTCAAAGCCACTAAAGCATTGCCTTTTGTTAAATTTATTAAACATTTTCATTCTATTGATACTTTCCTATTTCTTTTCTATACTTTCTATTTATTTTCTAATACTTTCCTATTACTTTACTATTTCTATTTTCTAAAAAAAAAAATTAAAATAAAAAATTGAAGGCTTTATAAAATATTCCAAATACTGATTTTGTACTTTTTCAGAAAAAGTTTCTGAGGAAGAGAGAGATCATAAAGACATGAGAGAGAAAGGGTTCAACAACAGTATTTGTTTTAACATTGACTGAAGAATCTCAAGATTTAATTCATCTCTTTCTAAATGGAACATTAAAATACAGTGCAATAAGCTGATACCCAATACCCACCTCTTTGTTCTTTGGAAATCTTAGAAATGACCACTGGAATATTATGTTCTGTTCCACCCTGAAAACAAAATAAATGGCAATCTTTGTCAGTCACTAAAAATATCTTTTTGGTTAAAGTTACATTTTACCCTTTCTCTAAATGCAGTTTTTAGAGAGACTGAGCAAATAACTCTGATTCTGCACATCTTCTTTTTCTAATGTATATCTGACTGTGATTAATTCCTTATTGTCTCACATAAAGAAGTTCTCAGTTATCATCATTAGCTCGGGAAGTGAATTCAGAACTCTACCAGACTTGAAGGACATCAGTTTCTGTGAATTCTGGAGAGCCTAATGTATGAAATGTGTCCTGCAAAAGCAGAATGGACATCCAACTATAATGGCAATCACACTGTGACCACTTAGTTTTCATGCTGGCAAGAAGGAGGTAAACAAAAGCACATGAAAGAAGGTTTGGACTTTTCATGTCAAAAGGAGCCTTTATTTTTTTCTGTCTGTCACACAAGCACAAAGAGTGAGGAAAGCAGCGGCACAAGCAATATGGAACAGAAAAAGAAGCATTAAGAAATGGAACAGTAGGTGTTCAATAACGGGGAGAAATAAAGGAAAACCAGATGATAGTTTCAACAGTTCGACAACAATTCAATGCTGTTGCTTCATTCAATTTATCCTGTTGGGACTAGAAATATTTATGGTGCTTAAGAACAAAGTAATAAAAAAACCCCTTAAATGAAAGGAAATTCAAAGGAAGGTAAAGGCAAAAATACAGAGCAACACAAATACTTTTTCCTCTGCCAAGAGCATCAAAGCATACACTCAAATGCAAGCTGTACAAATTCAGGTCACCAGAAGCCAGTGTCTGCCACATTGTTGTTTTGACTAGGAATACTGGTTAAGGGTTTGCTTACTCTTCTCTTCAGCAGACAGATTTTACTTTGGAAATGATGGCTTTTTTAGGTCTGGGCACCTTGTGTCAAGTTGTGAAAAGGACTGACATAGGTATTTCAATCCCTAAGGAACAGCACATATCCCTTCTTCATGCAATATCAAAGTGTTTGAAACTGAACAGACTCCTGCACTCAACACCACCTTCTGTCATGGAATTAAGATTAATTTCCTGTGTAGCCACAGAATGCTAAATATGATAAATATTCTTTTTGCTAGTGACCATCAATGCAAATGGCCCTAAAAACATTGAGTTAATGGGGATCTCAGTAATATTGCAACAATTATACGTCTACAGGTAAAGTTCTTCTCGCATTGCATGAGATAAGTGTTGACAAGCATGGAATTTATCATTACTATATCTTGTTGAATATCTTTCAATAGTTTTCACCAGAAGAACAGCAACAGTAAAAGCTGGCTTCACTGCAGTTAATGAGTTCAAGCTCACTAAATTCCTAAGTTTTAACCTATACCCTCAAAATTTTCTAGTCACATGCAAATCAAATTTCTTCAAAACTTTTCAAACAAACAGAAAAAATAACTGTGTCGCTTTCTTCCTAAGCTTCCAATGTTACACACATGTTGCACTATCCAGGATACTTAAAGCCCAGGAAAGAAGTGTGAGGTTTAAAATGGCCTCCCTGCCTCCTTAGATCTGAGGCTCCATTAAAGTAGAAAATTACTTTTATTACTAAGCCAGCCTGTAATGCACACAACATGATTATTCCTCTCTCATTGTAATGAATCTACTTAAACCCATTTACACTAAAGATCTGAGGAAGCTTTCAGTACTTTCCTACTGAAGAGAATTATCTCTTCTCATTGCATCCGAGTCTGACCTGTATGAAGGCTTCTTTTTAAATCAGTAAAAGGATGTAGTACCTGCTGTTCTAAGAAACAGAAAATCAAAACTGGAAACAGCAAATAGTTGGCCAACTATCTGCACCCAGACACTGTTAGCAATTTGTAGAAAACTGTGTATATTCTGCCAACACCTTGTTGAATACTACTTCTGGTTGACATTGCAGCCTTGCATCCTGCATTCTCCATACTTGATTCTCTGTCCTGCAGAGGAAAAAGTGCCTGCATGTCTAAAATCTGGTTTTACAGTCTCAGGGGATACTGTTCTGAAGAAACCTCTGGGAACAGAAGCAACTTTTTCACTGCTTTAAATTTTCTCTTCCTCTAGTACAGACATGTAGTTATAACCTCAGACCAGAGGATGGACAGAAATACATCAAATAGTAGTGTTGAAGACTTAATGGCTCAGACCTCTGCCAGACTCTAGCAATGATCTTTGTCAAGCAAATTTTCTTTGCCATTTTTCCTCAAGCAGGGATAAACCTGGAATGACAGTAGCTTCCCACCTGCAGAGGTGGTCCTGCTAGAAGGGGCAGAGGAAGCTCTAATCACTGGCAGCTGTTTGAAGGTCACTGTCCTGAATGTTGGCCACTACTGGTGAGAGGTCACCCACACCTCCTTTCAAAGTGTCACACGATACACTCCTAAAGGTTTTTTCTTATCCCAGTTTTTATGTGCGAGGGTTTTTTTCAGAAGTTTTTGACATATGAAAAATAGGGCAATTGAAAGCAGTAACTTTATTGACAAAAGCTGGGGGGTTTTGGCTCTAAGTATAACAAGGAAATCAGTTTTTTATTTTCTAAAAAGGAGTTTATAAAAGATATAGCAATTGTTGGACTTTCCATCATTAGAGTTAGACAATGTCAGGGACTATGACTTTAAAGTAAAAGGAAGTATTTCCACTAGCAAAACAAGCTTTAAGGTCTATAGACACTGAATTTTTCGATTAAGTTAAATTGGAAAGTCAAACTGAATCTCAGAAGATCTGTTATGCTGTTCACAATTTTAAAAGAATGATCAAAAACAGAGGCAGAATAATGGCAGTGTACTAAGTCCTGGTAGACAGAAGTCAGACTGTAACCAAAAACCTCAATTTGTTTAATGAACTCTCAACTTAGCTGCCTATTTCTTCAGGAACACTACACTCCAATTATTGAAAAACAGGACATTCTTTCATAAATCATACACTCAGCAGCCTCTTTTGTCAAGGCTCTGCATCTCAAACCTGTCAGAGATGTGATAAATGACTGAAATGCTACGCTTTCCAAGTTCTATGTCTAGGTCTATTCCTCCACGCACAAACATTTAACAGGAGGCTTCAGGAGAGAGAAAATGGTTCCTTCAGAAGAGTATAAACCAGAGCAGGTCTGCTTCAAATTCAATCACAGTTCCACCACTAACAACAGCTAGGATGTACAGCCAAACAACACATTTTCAAACCCTAAAAGAGTGGATTATAATCTTAAAGGTCTGAAGTTTAGGTCTTGGACAAAAGTCGACCTTACAAACGGGGTTTTTCTTAAGCAGTTAGCTGAATCTCTGATTTTTACAAATATAGTTGGAATACCCAGGTTATAAGAGAGGAGTTTTCTTCATAGACGGGTAAAAAGAAATAATTAATTTATTTTTGGAAGTATTAGGAATTTGTTCTCTGCTCTTCAGAAAAAGAATAATTCCAAGGGTTCAAAATACTTGCAGTGGGATAAGGCATTTTCAAAATTTATTCAAGAGAAAGTTGAAAATTTTTCATGTGAGTTTTCTGACAGTAAATGGATGTTTTAAGTTAGTAGAGAAAAAAAGACAAGAAAATGCCCCAGACCTGACAGCTGAAACTAGGCAAATTCATAACCAAGCCCAAGCAAGTATTCTAAAGTGAGTGTCATTAATCACTGTATTGCTGTAATTAACACCTCAGATAAACAGCATCCTCTGACATACATCACAGCCAGAAAGCAAGTCCTCAAATAACCCCTTTCTTTAATTTGTCTGGGAGTAGTAAGATGGGGGCTATGGAAGTTATTGACACAAGGAGGAGAGGCCTCAGTGCTTCTCACTTCTTCAGGGTGACTTGTAGACCTCTACTTTCTGGCACAAATTCAAAATAATTACATTTTTATTTAAAATTAATCTTTAAGTTTTTTATTAAAGTTTAGGACTCTTACAAAACAAAACAAAAACATAGCAGCAAACTTGTATTCATCTGCCAGAAGTAAACCATGTTTGAAGTTTAAACAGAAAACTGGCACTTTTCAGAATATTTGGAGCTGACATGTCATTTCATGCCATAAATAAAAAGTCCATTTCAGTGAGTCATCATAAAGCTTGCCTACTAAACTAAACAAAAAACAATGTAAGTTCCTGTTCTAAGTAGTTTTTTACACTAGTTTAAAATTACAATAATTGAATTTATTAATTTTATTTTTTTAGATTGTCTTGGCTATCCAACTGCTTGTCCATCTTTATGAGAATGTAGAACTACAAATAAAGGGACCTAGCAAAAAATGTCCAACAAAAAAAATGATTGGATCTTTTGATTTTTTTAAAAAATAAGTAATTTTAAAGTAATAAATCATACTAGCTGAAACACATCGACAGAACATCCTGGACCACAGAATTCAACTTTTCATTTTCATTATCTAACCTGTGCCATCCAAACAAGTTTGAGTTTCCTTTTTTTAAAGAGAACTCTTTGCTCTTTAATGACATTTTTGAAGGGATTTCATCACCTGAGATATTGCTAGTTATTTTAAAAAATATAAAAATTTTCTATTCACACCTGACTTTATGTATCTTCACCTTTCCAATACTTTGATTAATTTTGATCAAAATATCTGATATAAAATAATAATAGAAAATAAATATCTTACTCTAAAAAGTTAAGAATAACTTAACTATTAATTTAAGAAAGACCATTGCACATTCTCTATTTATTTTATATTTCTAAAGATGTTTTATTTTATGCCAAGTACATAATACTTAAATAATGTGATCTTGAGATTGTCAGTGACATTAATTCTAAATAGCTCATTGTAAAGTATATCTAAAAATCAAGTATATTGACTCTTGAGATTTGCTCTCCAATCATCTAAAGTCCTTACTGTAACCAGTTACTTCTTAGCAGCATTTAAATAAAACCACTTTTACCCATACACTTGATTTTACACTGACATTCATTACTTCATTATTATTCAGTGTACTGTAACCTATAATGATACCAGAGGGGAAAAAAACTTAAATGTTGTTGACCAAACTGAGATGAGAAACTTTGGTGAGAAAATAGCAATTAGTTTCCCTGAACAGAGGTCTTCATGGGTCAACAAGATAACAGCAAGTGCATGAAGACATTTTTAAAAATTAATACTTCTATTCAGTCATATTCTTATCAATGACAACACAAATGCACATTAATCTTTCTTATGAGTCACTTATAAGGTCAGTACTAGCAGATGTCATAGGAAAATCTATACTTTCACTTTATATGCATAATTTAGGCCTCTTTGCATTCATGTGAAGTACACTTCATTTTTTCCATTGCTATCTTGAGACTGAGAACTGCTGTGTGTAGAAGATAAAATTAATCTTGTGTTGTCTACACTCAGACTCAAAGGTAAGGTAAAGATTTCAAAATCATAGATTACAATAACAAAAATTATTAACCCTTCCTCCCTCTCCTAAAAAGGATCACCTACACTTGTATATGTTCTTAAATCTTACTGACAAAAGCAAAAACCACAGTAACATGATAAATTGCTGTCTGGGCTTGATCTATGGAAAAATAAATACAAGCGTGCAATAACACTTTCTGTCCCACTAATTAATTGCAATGGATTAATGTGATATTCTTTGTAGCAGAATTGATGATGAACTTATTGGCTGCTCCTTGTGCCTGCCACTGTAATTTAGCATTCATTAATAACTATTTAAATTAGAGAGAAGCTGAACAAGTACAGTCTATACAGTTGAACACACTGCAACTCTTACATCAAACGTTATTACACAGCTGGTCAGCTTGAATTTTAAGGGAATGATTGCCTTCCATTCCATAGTGTAGCAAAGCTCTAGTTGCTTGCTGTAACAATATCTAACATACAAGAATCTGTTTCCTGTCTTGTTTCTAGTCCTCTAAAATAGTTTGGACACATTAACTGTAACACTGATTATATATAAAGACATGTTTTGTGTAATATGCAATAAATAGACCAAAAATATTATCTTACCTTTATACTTAATCCAAATCCTCCTACAGTCTGTCTTCTAATTGTTACTGTTCTTTCCTGGAAAAAAGAAACCAAGTTTTGCTAGATTTAATGTCTTCTGCCAAAACAACTATATTCATACTTCAATAAGTTTTTTCAACATTGATTTTTGTTGTTTTAATGAAGTTCTGAGTTCCTGAACTTAAAATTCCATGAAACCTATGTTCCACAGGAAAAAGACAAAGCCTGGAAGAAAAGAAGAGAGCTTGACTCAAAAAAAAAAAAAAAAAAAAAAGCCCCACCCCCCAAAAAAAAAAAAATAAAGCAACCACAACAAAAAACCATTTGTTCAATTCACAAATTCACACCATTCTAGCAAGTACTGCAATACTTTAAAAAACCCAGAACTTTGGACAATTATGGTATAACACACACATTTCAGAGGTTAAGTCCTTGACTAGTCCTAAACTTGTCCTATCTGCAGGTTGATCACTACATGTTGAAGTACATATAGTTCACTCCTGCAGTGCATTTCCCAATTCAGTTTCATCTGAAAGGAAACAACTTGTGCATGCCAAGACCACTCACTGATGTTAACCAAAGCCTAACAAGTGCACACATTGCATGAATTCATTTCAAAGCACAGTAATGATCCAAATAAAATATAAAAAAAAAAAACAAAAACAAATATACCCCAGAACCACCAGAAGCTAATACAAAACCAGCCACTGTAGATCTCAGAGCAACGGTTTAAAAATCATAACCTACAACTATTAAAAGCAGGCCATCTTTTTCCATTTATTGCTTGCCTAAAAATTTGTGCTGTAAAAACTGTAGGCTACTATCTGTCTCAGATATGAACATTTACAAAAAAGACTTTTTTGGGTCTTTTTCCTACTCTCTCTCTGTTGGCTTTATAACTACAGATAATTTAGAATTAGTACATTTAGGTAGAGCACTTTACAATAATGCATTTGCAGATATACCATATATCCAGATTCAGATATACCAATTTTGTAGATTTTTGAATGCTCTCTGCATGTGGTCTAAATTTTATACTAATTTAATTACCTATATATCTATTGCATGGTATAAGTCTGCATGCATGTTACATTTAACTAGATTTATTTCAGCACAATTAGCATAGATGGTCAGTGTCAGTCAGATTTGAATAGATCATCAGGAATGTAGCACTGACAGAAAGGAGGAAATACACGCAGATGTATTTTTTTCTTCCTTACTTTATGTACAGAAGGGAAAATAAAGAAGACACCACATAAAAATTTTGAAAAACTGTTATTTCAGAAATTTGGTGAAAATCAAGTCACCTTGTTTCTTTATTCACATTTGTGACAAATATGAACTGAGTAACTGTGGAAAGAGGAAGAGTAAACTCATCCAATGTTTTGGACTGAAAGACAAAACAGATTGCCTAAAATGAGACTACCATTTATTCATTTAGGCTAATGCTTGAAAATATTTATTCTAAGGTATATATATTTTGTTAAATAGCTAAAATTTTCAATTTTTATTTTTTACATAAACCTCTAAAAAGGAACTTTCATGATGCAGTTCCCACAGACTGAGTTCAGGCCACAGACTGTATTCAGAAAACCTAGAAAACCTTTTGTCTGTCACAGTATCAGATGCAGGTAATGGTGTTGACAATATATTCGGGATAAACCAATACAGGCCAGAGTCTCATGTGTGGTCTAAGCTGAGTTTACATAAATGAACAGAAAACACTCAGCTGTGGCTCCACTGGGAGCTATATTTTTCCTGTTAACTTTATCTTGTTTCCACCTCCAGCTTGTGCTGAACATGGAGTTAAGAACATGAACTTGACTTGTGCACTCTAGTCAATATATTCTGTTTTTTTTTGTTGTACATGCTCAAATCAAATAGAACACACTTGTGCTAAGATGACAATGAAAAATAGCAACCTTTCACTAAACTGGCTTGAACTGGATAGTGTTACATCAATAATGAATGGAATTAAGGACCACACATGGATTAAATTTCAAAGTCTATTCGCAGTGAAAAACATATAACTTCATAAAATTTGTAGTTCATGATGTGCCAGTAGTCACTGTAAATACTGGCATCTAAACATATTCTAAGCTGAAGCCACATTTTAAAAAAACCTAACAGAAAACTATACTGCAGAATATATCTGTCCTTGTTGTCTTAGCCCAACACGTGCCTAAGTACCCATAAAAAAGTACTCACATAAAAGAGTCAATAAAATATACTTTTTGGCTTTCACTCATGCAAAGGCAGAATCAAGATAGTCCTGAAAAGATTTGATCCAGGGTTTTCTGTGAGTTTGCCAGTGCTGTCTGACAGAAAACTAGAAAGATTTCACACTGGAGTTCAGCATTATTTATTTATGTGAAAAAAAGTCATGCCAGCATGGAAGATGTCTAAATAGGCAAAACTGTATAGAAGTAAGGAAGGAAACCAGAAAATTTTCAAGACACTTTTTCAGCATAACAAAGTATCAGAGGCTTTTGCCCAGTATTTATTCTAGCTTCTTTTCTATCTCCATTGAAATTTGATCTTAAATATTTTGGGACCAGAGAGTTACTGAACTGAATTTCACTTCAAAAACATATTGCAAACTAGATTCACTTGAATGATGTGTAATGTGAAGGGAAGGCATTGCATTGTATTTAATCTAGGCTAAATCAACATACCTCTCTGTCTTACAATAAAGAAATCATACTTTGCTTATTTGCGGAATTGCATTTTCTTTAAATCAAGTTAGCTAACAATAACAAACATGCAAATGACCTTCAAAAGTAC
The DNA here is from genome assembly GCA_039654755.1 of Calcarius lapponicus. Lineage (NCBI taxonomy): Eukaryota > Metazoa > Chordata > Aves > Passeriformes > Fringillidae > Calcarius > Calcarius lapponicus. Next base: position 114,840,693 of record CM077464.1, on the reverse strand, counting down.
AACTCAGAATTACGTACAAGTTGTATATTGCTTTAGTAAACCACCAATAATCCCCTCGTCTGCAATTTAAAACCCCAAATAAGCCTTATAGTGAAACAGCTTTTCCAGAACAGTTAGAAGCATCAGACATTTCATACCCCTGAATTTTGATTTGGGACAAAGCCCCAGCTCTAATCAGCCATTGTTCCATGCAAGTTTATTTTTGTAATTGATAAAGAAAAATAAACACATTCAATCCTGGCAGGTCAAAGCAGGTGTCCAAATTAGGTATTAATCAACTGCATCAAATATAGAGGCAGAAAGTCAAATTTAGCTTGAAAAAGATAAATCCATCCCTTTTGCCTTTTGCCTTACAAAGTAACTTGAAGTAGTATTTTGATGATAGATACTTGCTTTGAAATGTTTTGGCAGAAAACACCTTTGTCTAAATAAGTTTTACCCTTTGATTTGAACAAGATTTATTTTATGTAACCCTCAAAAACCCCAAACCAAGCTTAGTTTTCAGTGTCATTTTCAACCCAGGTGAATGGAGTAGACTTTGTCAGCAAAGCAATATATTTTAATGTAAAGTATTTTTTACTGTAATGATTAATGCACAAAATAAATTTAACCAGAAATCTGAAGCAAATTATTTTATTCTGATGCCTTTAATTAGAATTTCAAATGAACAATAACAATAATAAAATGCTTTTCTCAAATAGCCTTAAGTTCTTAAAAAGATTTATAACTACTCATTAATAAAACACAGCAAGAACTCTGGAGGCAAAAAATTTTGTACAAGTGACAAAGTGCTCTAAGTATCCTGACTGACTATTTTGTTGTTCAGGTTAAACATACTGATGTTCTGCTGATTCTCTATTAATATTTTTATGCGTTCTCCTCTTTTTGCATCACATGATATTCTATGAATTTGCAGTGGTTTTGCAAATTCCAAAAGCAACTTCATTTCCAACTTTACAAAATAAAACTCGGTTGAGACGAAAAAATACTTAGTTCACTATCAAGACTACACAAAGTGTTCTGTGAGCTTGTAATTCCATTTTCACATTTGTTATCTACATGATACGAAACAGAAGGAATGTTAGAGCTCCTAGGACTCTTAAAAGCAAGATTCAGAGTAGTGTTCTTGCTGTTTCCTGGAACAGAACAAAAGTAGTTATCATTTTATTGAAAAACACAAAGCTGCTGCTATGCTGTCAGCATTTTCCACGTGTCTCAGAAAATTGACTGGAAAGGACAGCAATGAGTTTTGCCAAAAAAAAAAAATTCCTCCTCAGAGCTATGCAGTGAAAGAGAAACAATGTTTTTGAGGCTTTCATTAAAGTGGTACTAAAATTTCTTAAAATCCATATGATCTTCTGGGGAACATAAATGTTTTCATAATTATGATCAGAAGTGAAAAATGACCATGTGAACACAGAGCAACATAAATAGTGAGGAAAGGAAAACAGAATCCTAGGTAATCATTAACTATTTATATTTATTTGAGAATTACTATTATTTTAAAGTTACATCTTGGAGCACAGTAAAAATTCAAGTATTTCATACTGAATGGTATATGATGTAAAAGAAAGTTTATAACTATTTAACTGACTCTTAAAAAAATATTTTGCTAGCAATATTTTTCAAACTATCTATCTTGTATAATATAAAGCAGTCATCTAATGGGATCTAATAATCTAATACTGTGTCTCTGTGAAAGAAGTCAAATATATATTGAATAAAAGGATGAAGAAACTTCAAAAATCTTAACAGAACTGAGTTAACAGCATGTGAAACTTAAATATACCATTTCTCAACCTTATTCCCAGTGTGTGGTTATTCATCTGGTGAGACTGGATATTCATCTTACAAGAGTAAAGGTATAAAGAATTAGTTTTTCTAGGTACAGACAGAAAACAAGACCTCTATTTCCAGAGGATTAGAAGAGAGACCAAAGTATTTTACATATGGAAGAAAATGATAAAAAGCAGAAAGGTTTGCAGCACAAAACAGTAGGTGGGGAAAAAGGAATAGACATGGAGAGGAATCTACAATAGTACAGTGACATGGAAAGATGCAGAAGGAAAAAAGGAGGAAAATATTTGAACATAAATTTTAAAATGTAATAGTATAAAGATAAAATCAATACATTGGCAGCAACTTCATAGAAAAACCTGATAACATTTAATGCCAAAATATACTCAAGGCCACACTCTCATGTAGTTTATCAGTTATTAGTAATCCTACTAAACTTTGAAATATGAAAATATAATGAAGATTTTTAAAAATTTTTTGAATCCTTACATACATTTTCAAGGTTTTAAGTCCTCTTTTTGATAATGCTTTGCTCTTTCCTAGTGACATTTCTTTAGATTAATTTACCTGGGCAAGCTTTATACTCATTCTGAGTGTAAAGGACAAAGGACACAGGTCAGTCACATTCCCAATTTGAATCAATAGTATTAACAAGGTTTGCCAGCAGCTAACTCATCTGCTCATCAGCTAACAACTCCCATTTGAAGCTTGTCTCATTGTTTCAGTTCTTCATGCAACTGGAGGAGGTTGGCAGTAAGGGAGGGCTGCAACCTGCCTGGCCAACTGGAAATCCCCCTTCCTCTGCATCTGTGCTGGAAACTGAGGGTGGCAAACACAGCAGTGTCATGCAGGCTGCTAAGTGTGACTAGAATAAAAAAAAATTCTCAACCCTTCATACTTCAAAATGTTTCTGGTCCAGCAGCCTATGCTTGAAAGCTGAAACACTCACCTAAATATCTACTTATAAAATTTCTACTCATAAGATTGATTCACTTCAGGAGTACTGCATTTCTTAGTATAGAAATAAAAGAGAAACAAACCCATAAACACATGTTCAGGATCTGAACTCCCACCAGATTTCATAAGGAACATTCTCTGTAGTTTCCAGCTACTGCCTTACATCATTCACTGCTATCAATGTTTTAGGTTCTCTGAGTTTTTTCTGGTTTCCTTTCTTTCTTGTGAAGGAAAACCCTTCATTCAATGAGGAAAAGTCATTATTTTCTTTCAAATCTGGCATTATAAATGGCATTTTTAACTTCAGCTGATTGCTATGCTTTTTACTTTTAAGTAGCTGCAGAAAAATAATCTGCCTTAGGCTTTCCCAAAATAATCATATTTACATCTGTCAGGTTGTCACTTTAAAGCTGTCCAGATTGGCAGGGGAAAAAAGTTACCCCCATCTGATAGATACTTGACGACTTCAGTGAAAAAATGGATTCACTCCACTGAATAGCTGACAGATACCAAAAAGATAAAAAACCCCAAAGATTCTTACTGGTAGCTTTGTGAAGGTAACAAGAATGGAAAGTGCTTGAAAGGTGACCTATCTGTACACATATTTGCAATTCTTTACAAGACAGGGAGTTCCATTTTGGCATTGCTTATAATATTCAATCACTAATCAGAATCAAAATTGTAAATAAAGACAACAGAGAAAAACGTCAAAACTATAATTTACCACTTTAAGCTTTTAATTTTTTCTTCTATTTCTATTCATTAAAATTGCTAATGTTAATTGAATCTTTTTTAACAATACTAATATATATGACAAGAAAATTCATAATTTTCAAAAGAGAATGATCCAATATAAGAAATACAAATACAAAATTAATTCTCAGGAAATCTCAAAAAAATTAAATATTCAAGCAAGGAAAATGCAATAACTTCATGTGACTTCCCAGGCATTTCATCCCTAATAATGTGCTCTGAATTAAATTTATTCTTAAAAATTAATAACTTTATTATTGACATTTTAAAAATCAATAGAAAATTCTATTGTGTAAAGTTTTTAATTTAGAAAACTTTTTTTACACAAAACTAAAAAAATTAGAAAATCTCTAACAACTATTTATTTAATACTTTATGGGCTTTGAATATATTTATGAATCTTTCAGTGCTTCATTTCACAATAGCACACAGACAACCCTAAAAGTGAGTCATAATTTTTTTTATGCTTACAGTAAAAAAAAAAAAAAAAAAAAACAAACAAACAAACAAAAAAAAAAACCAGACAGTGTGGTTAACAATAAAAACAGATCTGGCTCCAGCGCAACATTTTGAGACAGCATCACATCCTAGCCTTAGTAAAGGTGTTTATTGATAGTTTTTTTTAATCACAAACCAATTACAGTCCATAGGCTACATTTAGATACAACTGTATCAACCTCAGTTAAAAGCTTGGACAAATGCCATGTTACTCCTAGAGCTGTTTCTCTATCAATTCACAAAAAACCCCTCATTCACTCACTTTTTATTAATATTGAATTATGATTGACCTTCACACAAATTTTCCCCAAAGATTTTTAATTTAAAAAATCAAACTACTAAAATAACTTCTTAATGTTTAATTAATTAATGCATTTACTATGCAGCAGCATAGAAATAAATTACTTGAAAGAGATGTGACTCATCTGTATGTTATCATCAGGTGAGTTAGCAGTATTTTGCAAAAAAATATGAGCCTTGAAAAGAATATTTAAGAAAATTTTGTAAAAATGCAAACTATCCTGGTAGCTAAGAATTTGCCAGCTGCTTGCAGTTTATTTTGATAATTTTAGAAAAAAGAGTACCTGATTCAAATCATCCATTCTGTCAGATGGTTCATTTCATATCCTTAATTTATGGATCTCACATGCACATAGAGTCTACGTATAGAAAAAATTCTGAGTACAATTAATGAACAAAATTTATTAAAGAAAAGAAGAAAAAACCCACAGCTTCCTAAACAGATAAACTGCTTATCTTGATATAGCACAATAATCCTTTTCCTTGAATTTCAGATGTTCATGAAAGGTAATAGAAACTGTGAGGATTAACTCTTGAATAAATATATTGATTCTGGAATGGCAAATATTAAAATCTTTCCTAGGAACAAATCTACTTCAGATATGCCATACCTTGGGCTATCTCCTCTCCCACCATAATTTTCACCAAGTTCAGCATTAGGCTATCCTGGTTAGTCCAGGCTAAATGTATGTCTAAAAAGAGAGGGAGTTGCCTCACTGCAGATTGTTACATGGAACACCATACAGCAAACTTTTGTGTAATTTCAAGTAATTAAAGAAATATGCTTAAAAGAATAGATAAAGATATTCTAAACTTCTGCCATACATAGTGATGAGGTTCCTACATGGTTTAATTCAACTCTTTTTGGGACATTTAGTAACTGCTAAATGAAAAAGGTGTACCTGACCTAAGGGACAGCAGTCTTATCTTTGAACACAAGCCACTCCCACTGAGGCAAACACTTCCCATAGCATAAAACCTCTCTACAGGCAAGGATTTAATTTGGATTAGTAATAACACTGCCTTCTACACTTTGAGTTTCACAATATGTTCTCATCCCAGTTTTGGTCATTTGCACTGGAGCTCAAACCTACATTGGATATCTGCTAGCAGCATAATGCTGAAGCCACTACACTTCTTTCTCTTAGAAAGCAAGACTTTCTTATTGCACACAAAATAATATATATTTAATACTTATTGATGCAACTGATGCTCAAATTTAGATACAGTCCATGATCATTTGAATGATGGTTGATGCTGTATGGAACTGCTATGGGTACAATTGCTGCAGAATCCTCACTAATGTTTATCGGTTTTTTCAGTCCACTAAAGAAACAGATGCTTTCCTTTTTTAGTGTATAATACTATTTATTTTGCTTATAATCTTATAACGCATTTTATTTTCTTACTCCAAACTGTACACAGCAAAAGAAGAAACAATGTTTCTTTTGCACCTCTTTAGTTTTGGAAACTAGATCTGTCTAACACCAAAAGGAAGTGTTCCAAATTAAGAACCAGGTCGTTATCCCATACACTCACATTAAACAGCACTTCATTCCTAAGGAGCCATTGATTTTATTTAGATTATTCCACAGGATGCAGATCTGGATGCTGCTGGAACGTTAAGCGCCTGTTTAAAGACTGTCCTACACAGAGGAGCATGCAAATTGATTCAGACTCAACAAACAGAAGAGACACTGTTCTGAATTAGAAACACAGTAATAGCCTTTCGTTCTACACCAGTGCAGCAGTGATAAAGCAAAACCTTCTAATAGAATTATTTAAAGATTATTTATTTAAACAGATTAAAAATTACTTTTACTGTAGATACTTGTCTGTAAAATTTAGCAATACTATTGTTCCTTAGTTACAAATTTTATTTTTATGCTTAAAAAGTTCATTCTCTGAGGCATTAAGTGTCAGTTGCTAATGAAATCCCTTGCTTTGTAGAATTCAGGTAAAGGAAAGATAAATGCAATCAGTTATCTAGAATGACAGAAAGAACAGAACAAAATGAACCAAAAAAAGTAAAACATAGGAAAAATAAGCAAGCAAACAAATTAAACCTAATAAATCAGGAATAAAACTGAGGAAAAATAGGAAAAAAAAAAAGGAAGCCTGTGGGACTTCTGTGATAATAGTACACAATCAAGGTACATGATTCCAAATTATTCAAATTACCTGTGACAAAAGGACAGTTAAATGTTTGTGAAATGCCAATCATCCTTAGTTGGAATGAACCTACTGCTAAAAAAACCTAGTCCTAATCTTAAAGGAAATCAGATTAAAGTGCTCAAAAGTCACTACTCTAACAACACTACTTCCAGAAAAATAAACTCTGCATCAACACACTAATATCAATCAGTTAATGACTTATATTAATATTCAAATAACATGGGGAAGTTTAACTGGGGAAGCAAATAATTCATTATTTTCTACAGAGCCTTTGTAAACTAAGGAGAGAAATACTGTAAGAGAAAACCTTGCTGTGAAAAGGGAAAAAAAATGAATATGCATTTCATGAAGACATTTAAATAACAGATTCAGCAGGATATTACAGATATTACAGCAGAATAATGAAAGCCATATTTCTGAGTGATAAAATCTTTTAATAAATAAAGTCAGAATGGTGTTGGTGGAATAATGGTGCCACAGTGTATGTTGCTAATTGAACAACTACAGCTTGAGCTTGAACTCATAACTTCTTTCTATCGGCTGTTGGATGTCCTGTCTATTGAGGAACATGGGACTCTGATTAGTAAAAGGAGCATCTACATTCCACATAAAGGATACAGACCTGTATTAGCAAACTGCCTTTGTTCAGCATGAAACAGTCAGAAGCTAATTTCAGACTTGTCAAGCAAATAAACCAGACTCTATGGAGACTCTAAGCAATGTGTTCCTCTTGTTTCAGAGAAAAGCACCAAAGAATTCACCTTGACATATTCATAATCATGAGAAGGATAATTTGATACATTTTTTCATTAATCTTTCACACTCTTTGCACTGCTAACATTCTACCAATTTATTTTTCATTTGTGCTTTCTATCTTTTTATTGTGCTTGTATTTAGAGATTCAAGTATGCGGCAACAGCAGCAATTAAATAATAAAACAGACATAATACCATTAACAAAACATTTGTATGAACAAATATCACACTACTATGTCTCACAAGATTTAACATGAAATTCTATTATTATTTTACTTAGCTTAAAGGGACATCTCTACAAAATATAATTATGGTATCTATAAAAATGTCTACAGAAATTAACACTAAATGTTTTCTATTATTTTTGTACCTATCTCCTAATATTAAACAAAAACTGCATGACAATAGCTATAAACCCTTCAGAATTATTCTGTATAAAATTTTACACATCTTCCAAATAATTGTAGTTTCTCACGCACAAAATTCAACATGATGCTTAAATAAGGAATCTGACACATCAGGTAAAAACAGTAATACATAAAGCCCATTGTCCCTCTGTTCCATCTCTGTTAACATGATATGCTGTAAAAGCTAGTGACTCTCACAGCATTCCTGAAGTCTAGTGTTGGGTTACCATAGGAAGGAACCCAAGCAACAGAGGATAAAAGGTAACTCCTCCACCAGCAAAGCCCTGATATAATTATCTTATCAATTCCACAGACAATACTCAGATACATAAGTACTTTGAGGTATCTGTACTCCCTGCAAAAATCACTGCTTGTGTCATTCCTCCCACATTCATTGGCTCCAATACCCAAGGGTGGGAGAAGAGAAACAGTGCTGCAGTCATGCATATGTCTTATTATCTTATTGCTGCTTCTTAGATGAGTATTGCTAATATTTACTCACAAAAGAAGCACTAAAATACACTTAGTGTTAACAATGTAAAATAAAATACCAATCCATGGGAGCAAATGCATAAAGATGTGTGTAATGCACCTGCACACACATACACACAACACTGTTTCTTTGTAAAGAACATCTTAAAGAAGAAATAAGAACTACTTACACCAGAATAGAAAGGCTCACCAGACACACAGATCACATCCTGCTCCTGGATCATCAAAATATCTTTGGCTAAGTGCAGTCGCACTTTGAAAGGCTCCTGGTTACCATCCTGCAGCAAACAAACCCCTGTCTTTGTCTTCAAAGGAGGGAATAAAGAAAAAAAAAGTTGTTTTCAGTTAGTACTTAGCATTGTTAGAAAGGATATTTTGAATAAGAATACTTAATGGATAGGTACAGTCACCATAAACATGTTAATAAATACTCAAGACCGTTTTCAATGGTCATTGTATTTGCTGTGTTTAGACTACCAGAGAACAAATGTTACAGTAGTAAATATTAAAGGCACATTTTGCTATTTCACCCATGATGATTTTGCAAAACTCCTTCCAAATTGCTTCAAATCAGTTGTGCTCTTATTTTCCATCTTTTCATTAAATGATGAAACACCCCACTTGTACACAAAATAAAAGCTGATCCTTCACATATTACACCATTTTTGACACAGAAACACATACAGTGACACCTCCAAAAGAGCCAGATGTTGAGTATCAACAGCTAGATGAAGCCAGTTGTGGGCTATTGTCTGTGTCTGTGAATACAATATGAATTTAACTTTTATGTTCCTTTTCAAATGAGGATGCTGAGCTAAGAATAAGAGAAAATAATTTAAAGACTAAAACTTCCTGTAGTAACTTAGTTCTGGCTCCATTTCTGTGTTGTACACTTATGGCTAAAGATCAGGAATTCTGTAGAATTCCTCAATATATAATATATGATTTTCCAGCAATCAACAGTGCCTTCGTAGTAGCCCCTACTTGTAACATCTTTTGGGGCATTATACTCGAGAGGGTGAGCACTGAAAAAGTTGACACGTGAAAGTACCATCAGTATTTAATTTCCCCTGAAGGTTATGCTGAAACACTCTTTGTAACACTTCATCAATGGACAGAATTCCTAATGGCAAAGCATTTTTTTTAATATGAGAAATCTGCTTACAAACTATCTAAAACCTTTGCCTTACAAGTAATTTTTCAGCATAAGTATTTTCATAGATACATGTATAGATAGATATAGATATATATAGATATATATACGTATGTATCTCAGATGAAAATGCACATCTAAAAAGTATTGAAAACCTTTGACACATCAGTGTCAATAAAAAAAACCTTGACTATCTTCACAGAAGTCAGATTTCAATCCAACAACTGTAGAAAGTTGGCTTAAGAGGAGATCAAGGAAAGAAAAGTATTTCTCTGAACTTTAAGTGCCAAGGTTGACCTGGCTGAGTCTGAGGGCTCTTCTTCAGACAAGAGTTTAAAAGAGGATTTGGAAGATCTCCCCATAATACGCTCTTACATCCATAGCATGGAGAGAACAAATGCAAATATGGAACTGACAGTAGGCCACTGGTAAAAGAGAAGTTTAAATCTCTCTCACAATGTTTTAAAAGAGGTGGAAAGGTCGAGGACAGTCTTTAAATAACTCTATATAATGTTCTCCACTGACAAACTGTTCTGTCACTTCTGCTCCATACTCAACACTCAAACTTTGAAAATCGTTTTTTCTTGGATACCAGGAGCAAATGTGTATAACTCAGCCATGACTTTGAAAGTGGCTTTGACATTGTTTTTATTCTTTTTAATCTAGGTAAGAAGAACAAAAAAATGAAGAGCTCCATGCATTAAACTCACATTGAGATGAATCGAACCTCTGGAAAACATTCATCCTACACAATTTTTCTAATATTAAGGTGTCTTTTTTTGGGTTTTTTTTTTTGGGGGGGGGGGGGTTGTTTTTTGTGAACAGGATAAGACAGAAACTGATTAATGTACACAGACAAAATAAATGGATCACAGGAGTTACGTTTTCAGTACCACTGAAAAATTCTCTCATATCATACATAAAATGTTACATTATTAAAATAAAGAGTAGTCATGTCCTTGGAACTTCTTTACACAGTCTCCTCTCTCCCTGAAGATGTGAAGGAAGCAGTAATTGACAATGGAAGTTAAACAATGTAGATTGTAAATAATTATGGTCAAACAAAGGGGCTAAAACTTAGAAAACGTCTGCTTTCTGCAGCAAAGTTTGCAATATGCCTTTCCTCCTCCCTGGATAACTGGCAATAGAATAAATTCCGCCTCTTATACACTGGGTACAGTAACTCTGCCTTACTTGATTGCACGTTTCTGATTTGGTCAATAGCCTTATAAAATCTCTAGAGCCTTTCTGCAAAAGCTGAGGGGCTACTTTGTAGGAATTAGAGGCAAACACAGAAGGCACAGTTAGACATTATAATAAAATTAAAATTCAAATCAGTTTCTAAATGCATATGAGCTGAGCTTATTCAGCCTGAACAAGCAAATCAAGCTTGGGAACAGCAAAATATTTTGGCCCTTGGAAAGAAAGATTGATCACCCACACTCAAAGACCTTATTTACATCAGACATTCTAAAATGTAATGAACCACTTTACTGTTGTTGGGTTTTATGAAAGCTAGTTTACCATACAGTTCAAAACTAAATCTTCAATTATACTAGCTCCTTCCCTCTCCAACCTGACAGCTACATTAACCATGCTAAAGGGAAGCATGTAGCTGAGTTTCATTAGGTAACTTCAAAAGAAGACCTTGAGAACAAAGACTGGAATTAATTTTTTTCATTTTTGTCTGTTAAAACCTCTTTCTTGCTGCTCTCACCCACTCCCTTCAAAGTATTCCACAAACTGAGTAAAATAAAGATGCGAGTTCCTGTTCCAGAGTTTGAAATTAGGGAAGACAACCTGCATATGTACTTCCATGTAAACTGCTGTGCATATCAACATTTTTCATTCATATGGCCAAAATTATTGTGCAAAATTATTCTATTTCTAACTATTGCTCTAATACCTAAAATTATTCTATTCTCCAACTATTTAGCTGTACAGCCTATAGCCCTGCCCTCTCTTACATTTGAAGAGCTTAGGATGGTGTGCACCTGTGTGTATTTGTGTGCATGAGGTGTGGGAGGGCAGAGCTATAGCTGATACTGGCTTTTGTTCCTGACAGCAATTTTTAAGAGATTCCATGTGAGGCTGTGCTAAAACTTTTCCCTCCAAGCCTTTCCCATGTCACTGGCAGAGGGCTGAGCCCTACTCCAGTCTTACAGCTATAGGACACAAACAGCACATGGCTGAGCTGCTGGGCCATCAAAGACATCCCCTTGTGCTCAAACATGTGGTACACTGCATCACCTCACAGCAAACATGCAGAGAGAAGCAGAGTTCAGCTGATAACTGTTTGCTAAGCCAATAAACCTTGTCTGAGCCCAAATCACCAAGAACATCACCTTTTATTTATAGAGTTGGGCTCCTGTGCTGCAAAGATGGGAAGAAAACTGAGTGTTTGAAGTTGCACATTTTTATGAAGCAGAGGAGGTGTGTTAAGGAATGCATATGGAAGCGCTGTAAAGGGTGGAAGGGTTTAGACATGAGAGAAGAGCGTGTAGCTTCAAGCAAAAGCAGTGATGAAGAAAGGTAGTGGTACCTAAGTAACAGATGCAGTGAATGTTGCACCCACACAAGGCTGCCTCTGTCATCTCATTCCACACAGTTTTAAGCTGAGTTAGATAAGAACACTGATGAGGCAAGAGCTGATGTCCTGGGAAGTGCTTACAGTTCCTGATCTAATATAATTAAGAGGGGCTGAAAACTCATCTCCCTGTGCTTCATCACACCAGTCTGTGGTGAACTTTCTGCTTCAGGTCCCTACCAGAGAACAGTAGAGGTGGGAAGAGCCCTTAAGGCAGACTGCTTTTCCAGAGAATACGGTCACACTCTGATCATTATTGGCAACAAGGCAATGAAAAAAGGCCACTTAAAAATTATACCCTGACTTACAGCATGTTGCCCCCAGGGGCTGTACAAAAGATCCAGCTTAAAGATTCCTTTCCTAAAAGGAATTTAGAAATTCTTACATACCAAAACAATCATTCCACATTTGTTAAATGACCTTCACAAATATTTAAGAATTAATTTCAGGGAAAACACACATGAAAACTACAGCTCCTACATTTATTCTAGCAGCAGGGTACCTACAAAGCACATACCAAAATAAGTACTGCAGGAGAAACATCACCAAAGTTGCCTGTTGATTTAGAAGTCAACTTCCTGCAGAACTTCCAAAACAAATATTTTTAAATTTTTTTTGGCCTATACAAATCTGTTTGCAGATTTTCTTTTGATTATTTTTTTCATTTTATGTCTTTGGGTTATTTTTCTTGTCTTTTTTTTTTCTTGTCGTTTATTTCCTATGTTTTGTTCTCAAAGAGAGTTTCTCAGTCTTTCAGGCAATTTTAAATACTTGTAATTTGCAAGACATGGCTATATCTTCTTTCTGCTACTTTATCTATGTATTTGGCCCTACAGTAATAAAACAATTTATTTAGCTTTGCTTCTCATAGTTTCATATCATCAGGAAGACTTTAACAAATATCCCAGAATAGTTTAGTCCACGAACAAGTGGAAGCAAGAAAGAGGGGGGGGAAATAAACCCAACTCAGCACATTTTCTATGCAAGGTGACCTGGATTTTTAGTTTCTACTTTGACTGTTATGTCCTAAAAGAAAGTAAGCCTCTGCAATTTCGTTTTAAGCCTTGAAATTTATTTCTACTATCAAGAACATGATAGCAGTAAGGAGAATGGGTTACAAAACTGCTTTAAATGTGTACCTAGATCCTTCAGATTAATATCTACCCTTTTGGATGCTTATTTGAACTGAGGCTGACCTCTGAATATTTGGAGATATGCCTGTCACTGCTTCATAATCATAAGTATAATAATAAAAAAGGAAATTGAATCAGAGGCTTAAGGAGGTAATGGCATTGGATTTAAGGAGGTAATAGCAATGGATTCAAGAGGCAGGAATATGTGTCAAAACCATATATAGGATGTTTTTTAAACAGTCCAGCTACACATTCTGTGGAGGTATTGCAAGCTTAAGTGAAAAGCTCTTATACTGTCAAAAACTGGAATGCAGCCCAGACACACAAGGATGTGTTCAGCTTGTCACTCAGAGCTTCCTCAATCAGATACCAACATTTTCCAATCCAAGGGACAGCAAGTCCAATCCTGCATATGAATTGAACACTCCAGTCTGAATAAACTGGATTTGGACTTGAAGTTATTTTAATTTGATTTATCAGCTATTTGCCAGGTAAGTATCTGCTGTAGTATTCTAAGTGATTTAATTGAAAGAATTAATTCTTATAAAGAAAGTCCTTGTTTCAAACTGTCTGAAATATATAATGTAAATTAAACATTTGGAAAAAAATTTATATTGACATATATATATATATATATATATGAGCTTCTTACTAAGCTATGGTACTTTTTCAGAGAGAGAATTTTCTTTTTCTGACACTGTAAAGATTCCACTTTGATGTCGGACTTGCCCATGAGCTTACTGTGATTATGGAGTTGAACCCAAGAGGTAAGATAATGTAAAACTGAAGCCTTCTGTGAGAAAATGTATATTTCTTCAAATTTACTTCACCCATTGCATTCTAACAGATATTGTAAATTATGAGTCTTTTCCATCATCTGATTTTGAGGTTAAATCATAAGTTGAAGCTTCATTTATGAAAAATCCCAGAAACCCACTGTACTGCAATTTAACGGGATTTATAAACAAAGGAAAACAGCAGCTTAGTCTGAAACATGTTAATCAGAAAATGGCATAAAGGTGACTAGAAACAGACCATAAAAGTATATAACAATATTTAGGGAAGAAATTCACAAGAAAGTTAATATGCTTTAAAATTTAAAACACGTTTTGTTGCAGGAAAGCCCCACCCCAACTAGATGGATGTTGAAATAGAGGTCACTACACCTTTGAATAACAGAACATATCAAATTATAAAGCTTGTGAAGTCTACAAGAACATCTATAGAATTCATAAAGCACAGGACAAACAGTTTACCAATTCAAATGAATCCTTCAAAGAAACAATGGACACTACTGATGAATGGGGTATTTATTAACTTAAATAAGTTTGATGCTATACTGGGGAGGAAATCCAAGCTATTAGAAGTAAAGAATGAGATTTCAAAAAGTTAGAAAGCTGCTAATGAAGCCTGTTCATAAAGTACATGGAAAAGATGAACCTAAGAAAAAAAATCACAGGGGAAGATGTTCTAATGCATTATAAGCATCCCAAGTCTTCAATTTCAACAGAAGGATACTTTCACTGCAGAGGACAGTATTATGTCAGAGACCGAGGTTATCTTCCAAGAGATAGTTTTCAGAATATAGAATAAGGTCAAGTGAGTACAGGAGAGCATTTTAAAAACCCAGTGACTCTGTGATTTATGCTCTTGTAAAGTTCAAAAAGCTTGGGATAAAGGGTAAAAGAGGAGCTGGATAGTCTTATGGTTTAGAAATTGTTAAATAGAAGAACCAAAAAAATGGATATATTTGATGATCAGTGAGGTAAAAGAGCATGGAATACTGAATAATGAAATAGTGAAAAAATTCCCACAAGTAGCAAGCAGAGAAGCCACACACACACAAAAAAAAAAATCACCTCTTCAAATAGCAGGTAGTTTCCCTTTAAAAATGTGTGTTTCTGTGTAAGATGTCCTCTTTTTGTAGTACCATTTGAATTGTCTAGCCTGGAAGTTATTTTCCTGCAGACTAAAAGTATTAAGATGCCTTGAAAGGCAGCACAGCCTGAAGATAAGATTCATGGCGGAGAAAACAATCATTAGGATACTAGAAATCACTTTGAGATTGGAAACAAACTCTACCTGTCTACATATCTGTGTTTAACCTCTCATTTTAAAAACCCTGACTGCTCCAATCAGATCTGCTGCAGGAATTTGGGCATAAAGTGCACACACAGGTACCTATAAGGAGACAAGACCATTTCAGTGTCCAAATCTCAAACCAAATCTCGCTAGTAGACACTAGAAGAAATTAGGGATGCATGAAAGCATCATCACTATGAAAGAACTAAAGTTCCCACGGAGACCTCTATTGCACTAGAGCAGCAGTTAATTAGAATGAAAAGTCATTTGAGGAAAAAAAATTGAGTATGTCATGGACACCATGAAAAACATGCTTTAGCCTCAGTGCATCTGTGTGGAAAATTTTGGTTTTATGCTAATTGAAACTCAGCTCAAACCACTTACTGCCATTACTATGGATGGAAGCACCAACAAGAATCTATGCTGCATTCACCAGTTTGGGAGAGCAATCTCAGCTCTTCTGCAGTGTAGCAGCTACAGCACCAGGATATGCAGACGAAAGGAAACAAAAAGGGGAAGAGGAAGATCAGACAGCCAAGATGCTTCACAAAAGCTTTTACTCCATTGTCAAAAACTTATTAGTAATTCTTCTTTGCAGTCTCCAGATCATGAAGCTTTTTTAGGATGGGTGGAATCATCCTCTCCTTCCCTTGTCTACCATGGAAGGTCTGTAAATCAGCAGATTTTAAAAGAGCAAAATTTGATATTGATGCTCCCAGTAGAAACTAGATACAGAATGAAACAGATCTGCCAGTGTACTTGCACTGTCAAGGTTAAGACAGTGCAAGTTGTCTTATGCCAAGTTGTCTTTCTGTGGCTGCTCTTGTCATTATGTCTGCTGGACACAGAGTGAAGTTAATTGCCACTAAATAGTCTACAGAGTTTAAAGAATAACAACATAAAAAATACAAAAATAATACTCATCTTCCTCTTTACCTGAATAAGTGCATTGAAAAAGAAATAATAATAATAATAATAAGTAGTCCTAATAACATGCTTTAACTCTTGGGCAATCATGAAGCAGTTAGGAAGTGGGAATACATGATCATTGCAGGCTCCTTCCAACTGAAAACACTCTATTTGAAAAGCCAAACCTCAATATTAGTAAGAATGTTTTCTTCCAAATAATCTGGGATATACTGCTATAGCAGATATTAAAGCCTGGAAAAACATCACAGTATTCTTTCCCAAAGGCAGGGCTCATTTTAATATTATTTTTTGTCCCTACTACTTGGTCCAGAATGCTGTCATGATTTAGTGTTCTTTAGTCTGCTTATTTTCTCTTCTCCACTAATTTATTCCAACTCATTCTCAAGTCACAATTGGTTACAGCTGCAGCTATTTCTTGATTTTAGTGCTGTTCTAATCCATTCACTTCTATTTTTTCGTGGGATCATGGTCACACCTAAGTTCTAGCCAGTTTTCTTGTTTCCAGTCCTACCTTCCTAAACGCTGTTTGTGGTTTTCAGTGTACAGGTAATTGTCATGATTTTTTAATTATAATAATGCATTAAAATCATTGCATAATTTACTGTAAATGGTTCTCACTGTGTCTCAATTGCTGAAGTTGTTAAAATCACATTAAAACAATTGTACATAGACAATCACTGAGTAAATAAGATGCCCTTGCTAATGTCTACAAATACATTTATTTGCTTTCTTTAAGGAAAATTATTATAAATACAGAAAGCACTTTCCTCATCTCTAGTAGAGAGCAACTGAAGTACTTTGCATTGGCATTATGAAACCAATTCTAGGCAAAAATTACTCTCTTACCTCACTAAACCTGAATGGAATTGTTTTTCATTTTGGTCATCTTCACAGCTTCCCTTCTCCCTACCCACTTTTCTCCCATACATTTCCCCCTTGATTCTGCTGAGCAGCACCAGACACATTCCTGGCTCCACTGATGTTTTTCTTCATCAGGCTTTCAGATATAAACAATTTCAAGAAGAGCAAAGCTCACACCAAATGTAACTGGCTGCACCTACATTGTGCCTAAAGAGGTAAATGGGAACAGAGGCGAGGTCTAGAGATGAGCACACTTGCGCAAATTCTTTCATCTTCTACTACAAAGTCCATCTGCCACCATGAAATGATCAGCTGAATAATTAATATTTGACTATATAATTCCTAAAACTTCAGGGGAAGAAAAGGGGGAAAAGAAAAGTATCTTGTATATAAAAAGGATTAAAAGTTCACTGATTTTCATTCTACTATTTGAAAAAAAAAATCTGATCCTACCTCTTCACAGGCGGTCCTGAAATCCATGTGCTATGACACAGCAAGTGTATTTGTCTAAAATGGAGAGAAAGATTTCATTAGAATGAAAAAAGATATAGCAAAACATAAAAGTTATCTGAGATGAGCCACTGCACTTCTCTTTGCTAGGTCCAGTAAGCCACTGCTTAAAAGGAGAAATGATCAAAGTTGCAACAGGATTAGGAAGATGTTAGAAGTTGTTCCTGTTCTTATAAAGTACACAACCTGGTTTCATTGAATATAATCAAAGGAATGCTTGTGTTCCCACCACCTCCTCCCTTTCACAGGACATTCACATATACTTTTCTTATTGCAAGTGTAAATTTCTTTTTTTTTTATGCTTTCCAATTTTTGTTTCATAAGTTAAGAGTATAGTCAAAAGTAACAAAAATAGAGACAATTAAGTGTTGCTCTTCAGAACATTCCCTCTCTTTTAAAAACACTTTTTTTTCTTTTCTCTCCTAATTAAAAACCATCACTCACCAGTACCTTTTGTCTCATACTTTATTAATGTACCTAATCTCTCCACAGAAGCCGCTGTCATTCAACAGCGTGCTTATTTCCAGAAATATTTATGACTTGAAAAACAAATGTTAGAAAAGTCAGGAATATGTGTGAGTGCTGGCAAAATGTCACACCAAATCCTGAGATTATTACTTTGCCTGGCCTTTACTTAAAGTGTATCCATAGCTGTGCACACTTATTCATTCATTTATTTATGTGATAAAGCCACTGGAACAGTGTGTTAGCAGAGGCTACCAACAGTGTCCTGCTGCTGGGTCTGCAATAGAAACACTCATGCATCAGTCAGTAACATTTTCAGGATACACAAAACAGTCCTGGGCAAAACAGCAGTTTCATTCAATGCCTGGGAAAAAAAATAAATCCCGTAATAAAATTCTCTCCACCAAGTATTTTATTGCTATTTTGCATTAATAGTGTGCTTGCCATTACTTGTATAGATAGTTCCAACACAAAATTTGCACCCTTAGTCTAACTTTAAAATAAAATTCAAAATTCCTCACATAGTACAAAAAAATTAAGACCTAATAGTTACAATTAAACCTCTTAATAATAAAAAAAAATATTTTCATTAAGTCTCTTGATTTATTTTGCTGGCCTGGATGCGGTTTTACTGAACAGCACACATATGAGGTTAATGTTCTCTATTTATTGAGCTCTGCCTGGTTCACAGCCTGCTCTCTAGACTAATTTCTGGCAGAGATAGCCTAGGTTGGCTAGGTTACAATTCAGAAATTTGAAAATGACCCATCATCATTCCTTCCTTATCAGCTTTACACGAGCAGCAAGATCCAATAACTAACTGTATCTGTAATTCTGCTATCAAAAACACTCATAAAAATCAAGGTCACTATTACTGTTTCAAAGATTTTCTCTCTGGTGGGCCAGTCATTGTGTTACAAAGTTTGTTTCCTTGTAATCTTTATGACTCTTTTTTCAGCTGAATAAACTGAAGTCAAAAAGAGACTTTACTCACCTTAGCCAAATATTCTGAGGACTTCTCAGCCTTCTGGAACTATAAGAGCATCTTTGAAACATAAACTGAAGTAATGCACAGTGCTCTCCTTTCTCGGTCCCTGGTCATGGAAGGTCACTAATTCCTACTGCAGTCAAAAGTTTATTCTCTTGTGTTATGTTCTGCTTTTTTAATAAAAGTTCTTCAAAGTTTGGGTTTGGGCAACTTTGGTTCCACAGTCAATGACAATTCCGTTTTCATTCTCTTTTAGCTACTCTTTGCTCTCAGCCTTGTCTAACCCTGTTCATTTCTATAACTCAGTATGACTACTTTTTTATTACTGTTTTTTAAGTATAATGCATTTATTTACTTAATTCAGAAATATTTGTATTATCACAGAGAGAAAAAGAATTCTTACTAATAAAATACTGTCTAAAATGTAAAGCTGGAGCTACATAATTCTCAACACAAAATAAAATTTCTTGCAGAGAATTTATGTGTTTCTCAGGCAGGCAACATCTCAGTAACTAATCTTTGCAATACAGCTGCCACTGCTTCTGCTCCTCTCTATTTCCTACTGATTCTCATCTGCAGCTGCACAGAGAATGTCAGCCCATTATCAATGTTCTTTTTCTGACTATCAGCAATTTTATAACACTTGATGTTTTACAAACAGCACACGGAAGGTTTGATTACAAAGTGCAGTACCTCATAAATAATCTCAGAAATGTCATTGTTTCCAGCATTTATACCCCAAATAAACACTCTAGATAATTAAATTACAGGAATACAGATCATGCATCATGCAGAAATGTTATATCTTATGCTGGTAAAAGCCCCAGTGATTACTAATCATCTCCTTCTGTAACACATGAAAAAAAGGCAGAAAATATAAGCCTAAGTAATAGAAAAAAAATGTAAAATGATAAACTGTGAAACCCATTGCTTACAGATATCTGTGATAAGCTTCTGGCTAATCCCTGCAACCCCATCTCCAAATCACAGCCACTTTCACCTCAGCAACTTTCTAGCTCTCATAGGAGCTTCCTTCAGCCTAGATAATTTTTTTTTTTTTGCCCCTCCCCACCATTAGGCTGCTCTGGGACAAACTGTGCTTCAGAATGTGAGAAAGGAGCTGCCTGTGGCTTTGAATTGAGGAGGTGAGGAGGAAACAGCTCCAGGACAGAACCTGGTTGGCAGGCACAGAGGGAGGCATGAACAGCACGTATCACTCAAAGAGAAACAAAGGCTCCAAAAGCAGTGTGCCTCTCTCCAAAGGGGTCTGGAATCACTGCAATCAAAGATATGTAAACAAGCAAGCTTTGAAAAGTTACCTGCCCTCCTTTCCACTTGACTTGCAATCTTCATCTCCCCCAAAACTGAGTTATCACACCTATTTAGCTGACCTCTGCTGATGCACGTAAAAGGAACAGAGTGTGACAGACAGGTTGGGAAGAGACTTTGACACCTCCTTGGCAGAAAAAGCAGTTATTTAATACTGAAGAAACATTTAACAAGCAGTATTTTTATGGCATTTGTGTTCTAAAGGGAAATCAATGGCTAAAACATAACAGCAAAGATGAGGGCTAGGGCAGCCCTCAGAGACAGAACATCATTTAGGATAATGCACTGAGCACTTGAGCTATGCTCTGATCTTCTTAAAATAAATCAGGTCATATTCTAGTGGTATAATAGATGTAATTTCACAAAGTACTTCAGTGATTGAATATTCCAGTATACAATAATGAAATAAGATAGCAAACAAAAAGAAAATTTCTTGTGTGCATAATATCAAGAAGAGATACTTTGGAAAATGTAGAAAATACCACAAGCCAAATTAAATACTTCTGATAGTACGAAACATTCTCAAGGTCACTAGTGCAAAGTAAGAATACAATACTGTATGCACAAATAACAAGTGTATGGAAAAATTATGCATTATCAAATGCAATTTTATTTAGCATATGATGTCACTGCATATCACTTGTATACGTCTTATTTTATGGAGAAAAATCACAAGAAATTCTTATTGTCTGAGAAATGCCTGAATTGCTAATGAGGAAAGAGACTAAAACCATATTTCAAAGGCAGAAATCACAGACCAGCAACTACTTATGATAATAATCTACTATTAAAGTTTGCCTTTTGAAGTCCTTCTGCCTCTATTCTTGCCAAAATGTTTTGGGCTCTTCATTGTAAAAATGTCTGAAGAAAACCATATCTGTCATTTTTATGTGTGTTAGGAAATTAAACATATGTACGTTTGTCACTCTGCAAGGCCTTTTTTTAGCAATAATTAAAACTAAAGCCGAAGCCTTCTCTATTATAAATAGGGAAAATAGATTTAGAAATTATCCTTACATATAGCATAGCTAGTCCTTTGTGGTTTACAGGAAATAAAACTACTTCTGGAAAAAGAGAAACATTACTTCAAATCCAAATTCATTTCACCAGTTTGCCACAAGATGTTTGGTACTGGAGAGTGGTCAGAGGCACACAGACACAACAGTAAATCAAAGGAGCAGTTGAGTAACTGCAGATTAATAAACTCTCATTCCATTATTGCTTTCCAGCACAGTTGAATTATATTTTGTTTGACCACTGAGTTACTTATGTTCAGTTAACATAATGATTTTTAGTAATTTACATATTGGACTCATTTGCTGAAAAATTTCTCATTGAGCTGGCAACAGACAGTCTCTAGTCTCAAGCACTTCCTCATACCTCCTCACAAAGTTCAATACATGAAGGGGGATTTGTATATCCATTGCACAGAATTATAGTTTCAATAACCTAATGTAAGAAGAAGGAGGCTCAGGAGGCTGGAGGGCCCTAAGCTGTGTGTACCTCAATCTACTTGATAGTGCAAGGACTGAGATGGACTTTGGAATCAGCAAACCTGTGCAGTTCTTTGGCAGGGAGGAAAATAATTACCTGACAAAGCTTTTTAACAAAATGTCCAGCTTTTAGCAAAGCTCACGCTTCAAAAAAATTGGAGTTGGCAATTAGTAACTAACATGGTTTTCAATGTTTCGTTCATATTACCCTGGTTAAAACAAGTATGGTATTTATCTGCCAGTCATAATTTATTATTTTAGTGGCAAGCCTATTTAATATGCAAGCCAAATTAATGATTCACTCTCTAAACAACAATTTTTCCATAGTCAGTCATCCAGAAGGCACTAATAACTGAATGAATTTTCTGGGGCTTCTGTTTGTTTATTCAGTGGTGTTTGCATTAACAATTATCTAGTGGCCCCCAGAACAAACACCCAGAAAATGGCCTAACGAGTTGCCCAGTCTGTTCTGGCTTGGCAAAAGAAAGCTATTGCAAATGGGGGGAAAAAAAAAAGAAACCACAAACACAAAAAAAAACCCAAAACAACACAACACACAATCTTTCAGAAGAAAAAAAGCATTAGAGGAGAATAATAATCTCAAAACAGTGATATTAAATGGCAGTGGGCTGTCGCTGCATGTCATTATGTGAAACGGACCATAGCAAACTGGAGCATGAAAGTTTGGCTCTGGGTCAAAGTCTCAAACGCTGTCAGGAAAAAAAAAATCTTTTGCCTGGTTTCTCACTTTTCCAATGTTCCCCTTTGGTGATTCAGTAGATGTGTCTAAATACAATTATGTACATGATTTCAAAGAGGATAGTGCACATGTCAGAGCCCAGGCTTGTACTAAATGTCTTCTTATTCTCACTGCTCTGGAGGCTGTGTGAACTGTGACATGATTTAGAAAATGTCTCAGTTTTGCCTAAGTAATAGTGCCTTTTGTCAGAAATAAAGGGAAGTTCTTCTCTGACTATTTGGCACTGCAGTCTGGATTTTCCCTCCATTATCTCTCAACACAAAATTTTCATATAGAAGACATAATGGGACTCCTCTGCCAAGGCAATTGTTTCACACTCAAATGTGAATGTCATGCTCCTGGTAATATGCCTCATGCCAATAATTCAGTGAGACTTTCCACATTTTACTGCATCTTTTGATTTCATTAAAATTGAAAGAAACAAAAACATTGTATCAGTGTCCTAAAGGAGGTTAGAAAATAAATTGAGAAGTATTTATTTGAGATTCTTAGATCCTTCATGAACACCTGACATATATTTATACCTGCATATGTAAGCATGCAACATTTCCAGAGTTAATTTCAGTTCTTAATGAAAAAAATAATCATTCACAGTGATATTTTTAAAATCTGTATATCCTGCTTAAGAAAAATAAAAATATGCAATGAATAATGAAAACTGTAACCAAATTAAATTAAGAAAGGACATGATGTCAGACTTATTACAGATTATTGAATTAAAATAATATGAATATGTTTTATGTTCAGTTCATAAGAGTATAAAGAAGCACATATTTCATTTTTTCAATTGACTAAAATTTTTCCCATATACCATGGAAAATGTAAACCAGGATTTTCCAATAGCTATAACATAATTTCTGCCCATTTGATAAAGTTTGAATCACAAATGCCAGTATGGCCTGAGAGAGCTTGAAGTAACCAGGTGATACTAAGTGAAAGAAACTACAAAATCTATTCTCAGAGAAATTCAGAATAGAGAAATTAATTCACTTCAATGAAAAACAATAGGAATAAATAATTTTTAATTGACCCAGGACAAAAAAAAAAATCATTTGAATCCCATAACCAAAACAATATTTAATTATGATCTTTCCTTATTTTGATGGGATTGAAATTAATTGACTAAGGTCAAAATATTTTCGGTCTGTTTTATTAGGTTTTATTAAATTCCTACCATTGAAAATAATATTTCTATTTTATATTCACAAAATCAAAAAACTGTCTACTTTACATTATCAAGTTATGTATTAGAAGGTGATACATTTGAAGTGGCACTAGACCTTATCAATCCTTCACACTGACATGGTAACAGAAATCACAGCAGCCCACTAAAACAACTGGCATAATTTACCTTCCCGTGCATATTTTCATATTGTTATTTGGAGTTTGCTTTCTATTTAGAAATTGCCACCATCACCAGCTTTGGAACTGCAGTCAGTTTCTTTGCTGAAATAGAATTGGGCTACCACAGGTAAAAGGTTTGGGGAATATGACTGGAAGCTACCAAAGAAGATGGGCAGAGAGGCAGTTCAATCTATAGAAGAAAACCAAGTCAGTGCAAGAAGGAAAAAAGAGAAGAAACCAGGTACTTATTTTTGGTAAACAACACTCTTTGCAGAGACATTGAATTCAAATTACTACACTCTGGTATCGGATTCACCTAGGTAAAATACCAGAGAACAAAAAAAAACCCATGGACATTATAAGAGCAACACCACAGATTTCCTATTCAAAGTGGACTAAGGCATCTCTGTGTTGCACTGCTGCTAAGATAAACTCTTGTTCACTATGTCAGGTCATCGATCCTTGAATATGGCTGATTTTCTTCACCGCTGTTTTTTTTTTTTCCTTCCTTTTTTCTATAAAATATGAATTTACAGATTTCCCATAAATAAGCAAGTCAATAACAAAAAAAAATAAGTCCATAGAAATGTTTAAATCAATGTGTTTAACTGACCATTTGAGAGATGTAGAATTAAGTCTGAACTACAACTTAGCTTCTAGTACCAGGTCCAGTAATCAACAGCAATATTCTTGTCTGAGAATTCCTATTACAGCAAGCACACATGCAATTCCAGTGGTCACCAAGAAAAACTATGCATTTGTTTTGTCATCTCTGGGACAGCATAGCTTTAACAGAGAGAAAAAACAAGGTTTATTGCAGTTGCTGCTACAGTTTTGCTTTATCTGAAAAGTCACTTACAAAGGCTACCAGTAAGCAAAACACTTCCTCAGGTTAAGGCAAAAATCCCAAGCAGACAAACAAACAAACAAAAACCACAAACAAACAAAAAACCAAAACCAAACAAAAAACCCAAAAACAACAAACAAAAAACACCAAACAGTAACCTATTTCAAAGAGTTGCCAGTAAAAGGAGGAATAAAGCAGTGCATGAACTAGGAAATTCTAGCCAATAGAGATCATTGTTTGCACGGTCCTCAACATTTTCCCTTTCTTTTTTTTCCTTTCCTTTCCTTTCTTTTTTTTTTTTTTTTTTTTTTTTACAGCAGATGCTTCTATATAGAAGAATTCAGTATGTGCAGAAAACAAACACCAACAACTTGGCTCAAAATTAATCAAAATAATTAGATCTTCCACTTGAGTTTTTATATGATTCCAGCAAAAGCCTCTTTAACTACTCTGGAATACAGAAAGCAGGAATTTGTAGCAGTGCTGTTGTAATATCTTCAAGTCAAGTTTATTTACTGTCAAACTATTCCTGCAGTAGTACATTGTCAAAATATATAAAAAGGGAACTTGAGATATGCAAAATATGCCACATAGGAAAACACAGCACTTAAAGCACTGTATAATTAAACCAAACAAAGCTAAGTAGCCAGTGAGAAATATTTTACAGCTAATGAGAAAATATCCCTGTGAGAGCAGCACCCTTCACTGAAAACCCTTTTTTGTGGAAGTGGATTGAAATAGGATTGTGGAATGGTCATCCCAGCTGTCCACACATCCCTATCCGGCAGGGTGCTAATCCTGCTATAAGGCTATCACAGTAAGGCAGAAAAAAACACCAATGACAGTCTGTTCCACTTTTAGAAACAGAGACAAACACACAAAATTCAGACAAACACTGGCTAGTGGTAAACTGTGCTGATCCAGGAACACTGAGTTGCCACACAATGAAACCTGTGCAGGGCACACATAGGCAGGTAACTGCAAGCAGCATCCCTATTTAATCAGTCACATTGTGGGAATCACTCATTTTGGTTATCGCACTTTCTATATAATTAACTACTGTTTACATTAGATTTTACTTAATGCCTTCTTGAGCTCACTGAAAGCCAAGACAGCAAACATTGAAAGTCATAAGGATTTTCCTTTGTTAAATCCTGGACATATTTGTGATGCAAGGTAATTGTAATAAAGGCGGGACTAATATCACTAATTTCTTCTACGATTTCCTTTCACACACTAGTAAATGTAGATGAAAAGAGTTAATGAGAATGTGAACTATACAGTCAAGCAGGCTGGAAGATGCTGAATTCATGATGAAAAGGTTTTACCAGGAGTAAAGTGAATGGAATGGGGAAGGGAATCTAAAACTTTGTAGGTCAGCAGAAAGGAGTTAGGGTGTGTCAAACTATAGAAGCTTTTGTTTCCTTGAGAATGTTGAGGGATGAGGAAGAAGAAGAAAACCTTCAAGAGAGTGGATGTGAAGATTTGTAGCCACCATAGAAAACTTGATTATAAGGAAATACACCCAAAATCAGACCCAAATTCTATAGGCATGATTGTGTTACACCAGTATTTCTGCATAGAATAAAAAAATTAAGCAATGCCAGAAAATTCATTGTCTCTACTCTTAAGCTGCTTGTACAGACTCTTACATGGATTTAGACCATGACAAGTAACTCTCCAAAGAAAAAGGCTACATGACTCAGGAATTAGTAACAGGCAACTGTTAATAGACAGTTTTCTCACAGCCACAATACTGCATAGAAGAAGACAGTTAAAAGCCATGGATGTAGGCTGTTTTATGCAATTACCTCAATGCCAGAAGTCAGTTTCATTGATAATAATAAACATGACCTAGGATCTTCATATTTTGGAAACTCACAAGAAATGGCAGAATGTAACAGCCAGTAAATTAGCCCAAATGACAGCTCTGAAATATTTACCCCTGAGAGTATCAGAAGATACCCCATTATAGGTTACTTTTTATGTGAACTTTTTTATAAGGGTGGTTTCCACTGGAAAATTTAGGTTGTGAATGTGTAACTGAAACTGAATCATACAGCATACAAAATGATGTCTTAAATTTGTATACCTCTAATTCAAGAATTTTCCAATGTTTAACCTATCTGAAAGACTTTAAACATAAGTCTTCAAATCAAATAGGACTCAAATTTCAAAACTTCCAATTATATCACCAAAATTCACTAGTATAGTAGATTAATATCTATATTGGTGCACTAAATAGTACCAAAGGACTTCACTTCAGACACAGTCGCGGAAGCCAAGCAGGAGTTTTGCTCTTTTTACTTTCCAAGTCTTTCAGGCAAGAGACTAGGGCAGAGGACAGACTTCAGGTCACAATTTCTTTATTCACCTTAAAATCTATTTCAGGGAATGGAAAGGTTATAGATTAAAGACTCCATTCCCTCATCCTGTGGGGAACTAGAGGAAGCTATAGAGTTCTTTTCCAGCAGGCATTTTCCCCCAGAGTACTGGAAGTAGGAACAAAATTTGAGAGAAAGAGAGCAAGACTTGGCTAATAAAAGTAACACAACAACACAGTGCCAGTCCAAAAAGACTGATGAAAGAGGAAAGAGCTTTAAACAGGAAAAGAAAAACATTATAGAAGAGGGAAGAGATAGCTAATAAGGAGACCAAGGAAAGAAAAAAATGTGAAGGAGGAGAAAATAGAAACATATTTTAAAACTCATTTCATTTCCCCACTACACATTATTATTTGCTAGGAGAAGTTTTGCTGCTTTTTTCCAACAACAGCATTCCCTATGCTAATTCTGACTGGTAAACTGAAGGAAAGTACTTCAGGCATCATGAAGAATCTAACTTCTTTACATGTTGCTTTCTTTTCTCCCTCTCTCCTCCTTCCTAGCTGACTTGGGAAAAAGAGATAGAAACTGGAAAAAGAGAAGTATACATAAATTTTGGGATTAGCTGACTATAAGTAATAATATTGAGGAAAGAGGGTCAGATATGCATCAAGAAATAATTCCCGTGCATTTTCAGTCACATGGCTATGGTAACTGGACTTTATTTTAGAAATCTTTACACAAGATTACCAGAACTATCAAAGTTCATTGCTTGTGACATACCTACTGAAAACAAATTACTTCAAAATGCAGTTTTGGGCATCATCTAAATCACAATTGCTTAAAAGCATCCTTTATCATTTTAGAAATAATTAAGTGAAAGAGAGATATGGAAAGAGAACAGGCTCTGTACAGAAGTCCAGTGACACATTGAATTAAGGCAAATTAAGTCAATGTTAGCACAAGACACTGATGCAGGAAATGAATATGGGTGTTGTGGGGCTGTACAGCATGTTTGAGGATCTGAAATTCAGCAAACCTGTCACAAAAGAATGATTAAGGCAGGAAGCTCAGCTAAATTAAGATCATGCAGTAGAACAAAATACTATTTTTAGAATCTGTTGGTGACCACACAGCCCAGGGAAAAGACTAGCCTCTTGCTTTCAGGGTAAGTGACAGCAATGCCATCAGGGTAAACTACAAGGACATACTGAGAGTAAACAGCAGGCAAGTTAAATCTGAGACATATACATGACAATGAGAAATGATGGCTTAGCAAGAAGTTCTGTAAACTTAATTTCAAGGACTCTGCTACTCAGAGAATCCAACATGTATGTTATTTTGCCACTTAAATTTTACCCAAGTAAAAATTGGTCTAAGAAATCCTGGTATCATGCAGTTTTATCTGAGCTTGAAATTCTATCAGGAAAAAAATTGTGAAGTATAATAACCGAAATTGAGAGGAAATCTTTTTTGATGGTTCTGGCTTCAAAAGTGTTTTCTAATGCTGTCTTGTGATAATTGATCATATTTTAAAATAATTCTTAATAAAGCATAGCTGGCTAAGCCTGATTTAAAAGTAGGTGAAAACTAGAATGCTAAAGAAGATACTAGAGTGTTTCACTCCTTGGGAAATGTTTCTCTTTGAAAATTAGAATTTTTTGTGTGTGTGTGTTGCTGATATTATCTCTCCTAGCAACAGCACAACTTCCAGGTTGTTGCATTTCTTCATGGTTTAACAGCCATCGAATCCTGCTTAAAACAATGGCTCGCTCCATGAGAAATATTTAATCTTCCTGCTGTTTAAACAAGTCAAGATCCTTTTTTTTTCCTTCTTCTTCTGAATACTAAATGCCTTCTGTAAAAATAGTAGCAGTCTTCAAGCAGCAGTTTTAACAATCATTAAAATTGAGCCTAAAAAATATCATGAGAGTCTAAAAGTACTGCTGTGAGAATTTGTAACCTCTCACTTGAACACGAACATGGTTTGGGAAAGAAGATAAGGACTGACAAGCAGAAAATATCCACAAGGTTCACAGTTATTTTGGATTCTTACGATATGGTGGAAGAAACTGAAAAAAGAGAGCACATCTGTTAAAACATGGGAGAAAAAACTTTCATGATTAGTTTTTAATAGTTCCAAAGAAAAAATAAATCATCCTTAAGATGTGCAGTCTTATGGTCTTCTACTCACACCTCTAATTTTTACAAGAGACTGCCTTAGGGGTAAACAATCTGCTGCCGCATTTGCAGCAGTATGTTTGAGAACAAAATATGTGCGACCTTCTTGATCTTAGTGTACACAAACTTAGTGAGAAACAGTTTCCTCCACTATCAAAAACAAACTTATGTGATGGGGTCATGAAGTGGATCATGCCCATCCCTGCAGGAACTGGGATAATGGTCTTAAAAGTCTGAAATAGCCAAGCTTTTTCATTTATAGACCATTATTTTAAGCTCCATTTAAAAAAATTAAAGGAGGAATGGAAGTGTCTCTGGAGTTTTGAACAAACTTCAATATTCTCCAGCAAAACCCCCTGAATAGTTATTTATAAATAACTGCCTATCTGGATTCCTTTTTAAAGAATAAACCTTGCAATCCCAATTTATATGACCTGGGATCTAAAGCATATACTTCTTCTAACTTTCCATTTACTGGGCTGGGCAGCTCCCTTTCTGGATTCTCCCTACATTCCCAGTGCACCTGACTGGTTATGGCAAAGTGAGGTCATATGAACATCTTATTTGAAGAAGGGTTTATCAAAGGATTTAGAATACTGTTTGACAATCATTACATCTTGCTATTGAACTATTAAAAAAGAAACACAACATCTAGGAACTTTTCTTCAACAAATTATTTATCATATACATAAATGAAAGCACTTCTTAACCACTTGTGAACAGACTAATCCTGCTCAAGGCTTGAGAGTAGTGTTATGTGATAAGATTTTTAAAGAGGACCCTAGCACAGCAGTGAACCCTTCCAAAATAGTTTAAACTTTGTCAATCCAGAGAACTTTTTGTCTCTCCTTCATAAGAACAGGGCAGAAAGATAAAGCCTGCATTTTCAGACCTTCCTCAATAGAACAGGAACAGCTTATGTGATCTCTTAGGTCACCAGATTATATTTACCTATATGATACTCCTGTTCAAGTGGGATGAAAACAATTTTTGTGCTCTGGTTTTGTGGGATTGTTCTGTATGGGCATGAATAAGAATGTAAAAATATTACAATAATAACAATAAAAATAATAATATAGTATCAGTGTACACCCTAGAGTGCCATGTTTGGCAAAAGAACTATCCCATCCTTACAAAGGCTAAATAACAGGCTAAAATTTCCAGACAGAGTTCCACCATTGTGGGATTTTTTTCAGTCTCTTTCATTATATTTGACAATATTCAGGTGCTTTAGGAATTCCTTTATCCCTAGACTAGTTGCCTGTAAAACTTCAAGATACCAATCTTGCAGTTGCCACTGCAGAAAAACACATTATACTGCCCAGCTTATCAGATCACCTTCACTGCCTGTGCGTATCTCTCACCACTCCATCTAGAAGCCTGCTCTGATACGGCTTTGAAACATCTTTCCCCATTTCCTAAGGAAGCAGTTGTGGTGTCCCCTAGACGTGTTCACTCAACACCACTTCTGCCAAACAAGTAGGTTGTGGCTGAACAAAAACACAGGAGGAAAAGAAATAACTTCTATTCTGAGAGCTTTTTTAAAGAAAAATAGGTCCTGGTGCTTTTAAGACAAGAATTTAGCAAAGGTCCCCCCCCTCCCTCCCTCCCTACCTTGTGAAGCTACCACTTAGAAATTCTCATTTTTAAAGTTAGGAAAAAATTGTTAACTTGCTGAACAGAGGCTTCACATCTACCAAGACTGAAGTTGAATTTTCTTCTTTTTAAGTGTAAAAAAGTTATGATGCTAGAATTATTTTGGGATTATCTAACTTCCAGAAGTAAGAGATTCAATAAGGCTTATTGAATAGTTGATTTGCATTTTTGAACATAAAATAAAACAAAACAATGTTATCAATGCAAAATATAAAGATATCAGATGGCATCTTTGTAAAATAACAAGAAACCTTTGAAATTTAGGTAATCTGAAATAGTCCACATGAACAACAACAAATAAAACCCCTGACAAACAGTATTATAATTATTAATGAGAAGTCTCAGGGAGAAAACTTTCATATTTGCAAGTCCGCATAGTATAACTCAATTGGTCTTGAACCACAGTGATACAAAAAAAATTGTATTTCAAAATCTAAAATTTAACTTTTAAAAAACTGGTTATCTAGAGACTACTACTTATAGTTTTCTTTCTTTCTGTTGCTGTTTTGTAGTCTTCTTTTACCCTTTGTTTTAAGGAATACAGATGACAGAAAAAAATAAAAAGGTGAATTCCAGGTCAGAGATACTTTACTAGCTTCTACTGCTGGGGTGAGATTATTTGCGGTGCCTGCAGGAATCTTCAGTCTTTGTAAAAGACCACATGTTTCAAAACTGTAATTCCTTTGGACTTCAATGAAGTTTATAGTGGGGCATCTCCTTTATGATCACCTTTGCTTAGCTTCCATTTTCAGCAGAAGCCATTTTGAAAAAAACCAAACCTACACAACAAGAACAAAAACTGAACATAGTAATTGAGTTATGTTTTCACCCAATATACATGGACCACGATGAAGCTGCAATTCATCTGTATGTTAGGTGAAAATGAACTGCATTTTTCATATGACGTTTGACTTTTAAGCTCCCTGGGGGAAGCGGTCATGAATTTCACTAAACTGCATAGAGCTAAGAATACCAAGAAGCTGATAATTAATAATACATAAAATATCTACACTCCTTTATCATTTTCACTTCTAATCTTTTGCTTGTGACATCTTACCATCTCCACAACTCCATTATTATCCTTATTAGTATTTTGAAAATTTTTATGTCTCACTCCTTATCGTTTTATAAATTATATTAGGCCTCGATTTAAATTTCTGCTGGAGTTCCTCCCAAACTCAATTTCCTTCTATTTATATCTGAAAGTTATGTAAGAAAGCTGGATGTGGCATACTTGGTAAGGCTCAAAAGCATCCACTCTTAAATTACAGTATTAGAAATATTCTAGTGTATGTACAGAAATATTCAAAAACTTGGACTGAAAGAATTTGCTGTAAGACACTAGCTTCAAGTCCCACAGCTTTCTCCTTTTTAATTTCTAAAGATAAGGTGTCATATTTGTCATTTTTTGGAAAATTGCAGGTCATTTAAACTACACAAATTACATTTAAACTACATTTTACTACATAAATTACTACATTTAAACATGCCTGAACATTTTTTTCTTCTCCCTCTTAATACTCCAGATAAAATAATAATTTTCCAACAAAAGGTGGTTCAAAACCAGAAAACAAAATTACACTGGAATAATACCACAGTCTCTTTCTCAAATCCTACAGAAAGAAAAAAAATTGTCTATTTAATTTATGTACTTACAGCGTGATGCAAGTTAACTTGGACCAAACATAAGCGGGATGAATTTTGAAAACTTCTCTGTAAAATGCTGAAAAGTTATGCAACAGAAAGGGAGGAAAATCCACAAAAGTTTAAGTGATACATTGTAGTCTAATTTGTATAATGGAAAATAATGTGTTTCTCAATATGCAGGTAATTTGATGGATTAGCTGTGTCCAGGATGAAATTTATTGCTCATAGATTTTTTTCTTTAACATGATGTAATTCCTTAAATTAATGCACAGTTGAGATATATTAGTGCTATTTGAATTTAGGCAATTCTCCAAATTCTTCATTTTCTACAATCTTTTTTTGAAAAGAATGCAGGTAATTCTCAGCAGCTGACCTCCTACTCTGACAAATCATGCAGAAAGCTGACTGTGATTTAAACAATGCAACAGGTTTGAGATATTGTTCTCATGCTTTTTTAAGTCAGAAACACAGTGATGCTTCAACCCCACTATACTCTGTGTCCTGCAATCCCCCAGGTAGTTCCATTCAGAGACACTGCTCTAAAACAGAGAACAAAAGAATCTCAGAAATGTGTCCTACTTTGAGATTAAAATTCAGAGGGCCATTAAATTAAAGCATTGACTAATACTCCTTTTTTTCTCAGCTGCCTCTCCTTTCACATTTCATGAAACCATGTCAAGAGTAGCCTGCTGAAGCAGAATTAGAATTCCTGGGAGAAGATCTGAACTGTTGAAATGTTAAACAAGTCACTGTGTGAGAGATCCACACTTCTGCTCTACAGCAATAAGTAGTACAAGGCCTAACAGTCTCTTCTCAATCCTCAGTGAAAAGAACAATTGATGTCAGTCACATTCAGCAGGTACCCACTTACTGTATCTTACTCTGCCAATCCAGACAGAAATTAGGTGCAAGACCATTCATAGCCTCTGAAACTGCAAAGACAGGTACAGTACAAAAACTGAATGAAATATATACAGTCCCTTGTATATTAAAAGCCTTTTGGAAAAGTCATTAAGAGACATCATGGAGTTTTCTTCAGAATTCTCTTGATAATACAGCCAATTATGGGAAAAATTAGAGAAAAGACCAATATATACAATATAATTTATTACAGAAATCATTCTATTATTTAAAACCTTTTTGTAGTGGCTACTGTGGAGTTCAGTCAGTTATGAGCTCTAATGCCAGTTACTGTGTAGTAAAAAATATCCTTTTTCTGCTCACTCTTCCTTCACTTAATAAATTCCAAATCATTAAACAGAAACACCTATCTGCATGTAACATTTAATTTCAAAATCCCAGTTCCAAAAGGCGTGAATGGCTGATGCAGAAGTATCTCAGGACATAGCTGCACTGAATAAAATTAGAATGAACAATGCATTCTGATGCATATCAGAAACAGATAATATAGATAATTTGCTGCTCCTTTCAAAGTCCTAATGTTAACTCACAGTTGTCTAACCAAGGGCAAAAGGCCATCAGCTCTGCCACTGTCAGACAAATAGCTCATTTAAGATTAGAAACAATCTATTTGCTTTCACCTGTCGTAGATAAAAGGGGATCAGTAAAGAAAATTAAACCCAGCATGATTTCCTTCAGGTTCAGCCCACCTTTTCAGCCAAAAAAAGCCATTAATTCAGCTGGGTTTTAATAAAAACCTTGGGATGGGATCATTGTCACAAGACACAGATGTGCTGGCCTCCTTTGGCTCTCTAACCCCTCAGTACATGGAAAATGCAGATCCAGAGCTTGAAACACAGCTCTGCAACCCCAACAATCACCGCCTTTTGACACTCTCAAATTCATACAGAGAATGTTCAGTCATGGGGGTGGAAGAAAGTTTTTAAAGAGGGGCAGAGGGAGCCACACCAAGGCACTGCTCATGTGTGCCACCAAGGCTGCCCCTTTCCTCTTGGCAGTGAAGGACACATTAATCCTACCTAAGGTGATGCACAAGGAGCATGCATGAGCTGAAAGACTCAGTAGACTGATCCAGTTAATTTTGAGTTATAGGACCCAGCCACAATGCATAACAACATATGTTTGTACAGTTTTTTTATGGAATTAATTTCCTTATGCTGCCTATAAGAAACTGAACACTTTGCTGCTCCTTCTTCATGCAATAAAACAAATAAACAGTATTTAAATTACACTCTAGTAAATACAGACTTTATTTAATTTTTTTTTTTTGCTATTCTATACATCATTGAGTTTGCTACAAAACCATAATTTTAATAGTGCTCCTTTTCATTATGTGTATCATAAATGCCATAAAATTTAATATATTGCTGCAGCAGGAATTATGGCTACAATTCTGGAGGAAGACTCAATGCCTTCAGAAACAGCATAATATGAATGCCGCATAATAATTCCATTTCCCCTCCAAATGTTCACTCAGATTAATTTACACAAGCACACTGCCCTTTTCCCCACATGCCACAGACTCACAGTCACCCTAGAGTGATGGATAATCGCTTTTTACACTAAGTTTTGTGCAACTGATTGGGGTGAGACTTTCTTTTTGAGATGCAATGATTGTACTAAGAACAGTTGCATGAATTACTGGATGACAAGTTGCTTCTATGAAAACATTGACTTCTATGACCGCTGTTACAAAAACTTTGCATCAGCAACATGAAGAAAAATGGATTCACAAATGAAAACTTACATGAAGCAACTACAATATGCTGACCAATTTCACTGGGTAAGGGAAAATAATGACTGAGCATAGAAAAACTAAACCTCAGTGGAATATTGCTTTGTAAATATTTGCTATATATTAAAGTTTTGTATCAAATACAGCAGTAAATATGAAAAATAAAGTCATTCTGTCTTTATAGCAATGTACCTAAAAACACAGCCTGTTTTAAAGTTTTATACTGATATGTCTGACGCTAATTTTCAAAGAAGTGGGCAGATATTTATTTTTATATTCAAATCTTTAAAAGGAAGAAGATTTACTCTGAATAGGGAAAGGATTAGATATCTTAAGTATTAGAGGCTGCTCAATGCTTTCAAAGAATATTGTTCTGGTAATGACTATATTTCCTAATTTTTTGTCCATTTCATGAAATCAGATGAAGTTAAACAATAAAGACAAAATCTATAATCAAGTATCTTATATATATATATGAGAAAACTTACACAATTTTATAAGTGGAAATTAACTAACTTGGCCTGTATTTTATTTCTAACTTTTTTTCTTTTTATTAATTCTGCACAACTCTAATTCCAAGAATCTTTTACTATCACTGTGCTTTATTTGTTCAGAGTTTTGAAGATGAGATTTTGCCTCTGATGCCTTGAGTAGAAATTTTTGCCATTATCTTCAAGGACACTAAGGACTTAAGGTTTCACATCAGATTATTCTTGATTAACAAGAAGGTGTTGAGTCTAACTATGGCTTTAGAGATCCCAGTGTGTGAAATTATAGTAACTGACAGTACCAAGAAATCACCCCTGAAGTTCTGGTTCTGTAAAGACACATCAAGTGATACAATCATGATATTAAAGCCCACAATCTCGCTCATAGGAACACTGTAAGAACATCTTACAGGGACCATTGTTGTGAGAAGAAACACTCTGCATTTGTCCTTCACTGCATGACCAACATTCTGCTAGCACCAAAGTCTACCTCCACAGAAAGCATATAAATATAACTAATTCCCCCCTTCACTAAAATAATTGTCAATCATGACACTTCTTTTCACAGTCATTGATTGGGCACCTGTTACAATCCATCAAAAGAACTCTGCCCACCAAAATGCTTAAGCAGAAAGACTAAGTTCTGATTTTCAAACAAAATGTAATTCATTATGATTCATGTAATGATGAAATTTAACAATATTAAAACAAAATGCCTTAAAATTCTCAATATTTTTTAAGTACACACAAATTAAGATTATTAAACAAAGAAATTGCAGAGAATAAATTATCTCATGTGAAGAAAAGAAACTGTATTTTGCATTTTTATGGCCACTAATGATGATTCAACTTCCCTAAAATATTATTTACAAGGGTTTTATTTTAATTTATAGGCTGACATATGTTTGTCTTTGGAGACGGAAGGATTTCTACTTGGTTTTGAAAATCTTAAGAGTCTACTTAAGTCCCAAATTTAATACAAACTGAACTCATTAAAAGGAAATCATTCCCATTATTTTTAAATAAATGTGAATAGAAAAAATGCTCAAGTGACCAGGTTTTATAATCTGTACTATACTGTTCATTTTGGGACCCAAACAAGGGAAAACTGTCAGACACGTCTGAACCATATTTTTATATTAATGTTAATGAAAAGAAAAATTTATTTCTGACTTTCCATTTCAGTTTTGAGGCCAAATAGTCATGTTAGTTCAAGCAAA
The DNA here is from genome assembly GCA_039654755.1 of Calcarius lapponicus. Classification (NCBI taxonomy): domain Eukaryota; kingdom Metazoa; phylum Chordata; class Aves; order Passeriformes; family Fringillidae; genus Calcarius; species Calcarius lapponicus. Next base: position 114,803,905 of record CM077464.1, on the reverse strand, counting down.
TTTTGGATGAGCAAACAATACTATAGAACTAACTCAAACTTTTTAAATATTTGCATCATTGTCACTCTCTTTACTTCAGTAAAAAGTAACAAAACCATCAGGGGAGAAATATATAGAAGTAATCAGGCAGCCTCAATCATAGCAGACAAAAAAGAAAGCTGTGGGGGATTGATAGGGAAAATGCTAGAAGTCTTAAACAGAAAAGATTAATTTTCTCACATTCCATCACTCATATGATAATTATCCCAAATTACACTCACCTTACATCACCATCCAAAGGCACCAAAGCAGTATCTTTTCTTGTCACTTGCTTTATCTGATTGTGTAAGGGCCTCTCTTGTTCACCATATTTTCAAAGCCTTTCTCTAGGTCAGTAGAGGCACTTTGATGACAGCAGCTGCTTAATGATTTTATTTATGAAGTGTGTATGCTCTGGTCCTACCCATAAAATAATTTCTGGTTTACAGAAAGATTCTTCTTAGCTGAAACCACATTCTTTCCATATTTACAAGAAAGTTCCTCAACTTTTTCTGCAAAGTATCATTTTTGAAAGCTCTTTAAGGTTTTTTCTCTTTTTTTTTTTCTTTCAGTAACAAACAGATTGCACTTCAGGAGTGGGTTGTTTTTTTTTTTCTCTTTCAATAAATTATTAGGTAGGGCACAACCAACCACAGCTACCACTTACAAGTGAGATGGTTATTAAGTTCCTTCTGAGCTCCCCAATCAGCACCACTTTCTACAGGATAAGTTCATGATTGAATCTATAGAGTATTTTCTAAACTTTGTAGAATGTGAGCAATACCTGACACCTCTTCACGTTACAGTTTTGCAACCACTTTTGATGGAGAAAGGTTTAACCAGGGCAAAAGCTCCAAAATATTGTAAACATAAAAAGTTTATCAAATTTATTTTAATAACCTTTTAGGAGACATAACAATAGTCAAGTGAGAGATGTTCAATCTCATTCACTCCATTCTAATATCAGCAGAATTCATTGGGGTTTTCCTCAATGAATAAAAACCGCAGCATAATAGTCTTGATCTTTATTTCTTATTCAGAATTTAATTTCCTGTCAGCCTTTTGTTTTTGCAAAGTGTTCCAAACCTGATTTGCACTATATAAAAACAGCAGCTTTTGATATGAATTATGAAATACTAGCATTAATCTAGTATTAATTTTTACTTTCATACAATTCCCTGGAACTTTTAATGCTCTCAACTAAAAACTAAATTACAATTTTTTGTTTTGCTTTATCTACACCCACAGGTGCTCCAGTTCTTGAATACAGCTCTCTGCCACTGCACACAATACATATTAACACCACCACTACTAAGCAGAGGATGGTAATTCTGAGCTTTAGAACAGAACATATACACCAGGTTCCACACTGTAAAAATAAAAAAAAAAAAAAAACACACTGAAAAAGCATGAGAATATGAAAGCAAATTTTAAATGACAGGTTTACTCTTTAAATGAAAATGCAGTGCAACAGGATCAACTTCAGTAATATCTCTATCTCGTGTCTAATGCATTATTAAGATAGTCCTTGCCATGGGGAGGTAGAACACCCTCAGCACTGATCAATATTTGATACTGTGTCTGAATTGTGTCCCACCAAAATCAGTGCAGTATCAAACAGGAACAGCAGTCTGACAACATGTAAGGAACTGCTAAATGAGTGCCTGAAAGACACACATGGAAGATGAGATATTCTGCAGAAAGTGAGAGAAAACATAGCTCACCTTTTTTTTTTCCCCAGGAGTAAGCCTTTAAAGGTTTCAGTGACTTGCTGAAAACACTATCTATCTGTGTTACCCTGATTATATGCGCCTATTCTGGAATACATTTATATAAATAAATATATATAAAACCAATCTAGATTTTTCAATAAGCTTGAAATGTCAAACAGAGAGGATGTTTGCAGCTTAGCACAGTGGTCCGGCTTTCTAAATTCAAAAATTTCAGAGCAACACAGACTCAAAACTCTAATACTGGACTTAAATTTGATGTTACTGAAAATCTCACCAAGTTTGTATACTTCTTAATTATATGATTTTTCTTAGATAAATATTAAAGGGATTTATCAAAAAAGAAATTTGCCCTTACAGCAGAATATATTTATCCATATGAGAAAGTACATCAAAGAAAGAAAACTGTAAGGTAAAGGGAGATGCATTTTATGCATTAAAAGTTCCTGAGGGTGCACTCCAACTCACACAATCACATCCATGATTAAGCCATCCATTCCCCGAAAGAAGAATAAGTGTCTTTATTGTTCCATGTATCAGTATCTCAGTAAATGGACAGTACCAAACACAATGGTGCACAGATCCTAAGAGAGCAGGAAAGGTCAGGAGCTGCATTACTTTTTGTCTTACCTTCAAAAGAATCTTGCTGTATTTTTCACTTACTAATTTGTGAGAGTGTATGAAGAACAAGCTTGGTCAGATTAGTACAGTGGTTTTGTGAACACACAGACATGCACACACACACAGAGTGTATTGTAAAAACACAGCTGTCCCTGCACTGTTGTGGGTTGGAAGTTTGAGGTTAGGTACAGGGTGTTGAAGTTGCGACCTTCAGAGTGCTGCAATATCTGGAATACCACTGACAGTAGTATTAGCTACTGTGTACAGATTATCTTTACTTCAGAAACTGAAGTGTAATTCTGTCCTCCAACACAAGTTACTAGTAGAATTTTCACCTTAATTTCAGAAACAAGGCTCTTGGAGCAGCTGAAATAAGGTTTATCTAGCTCACATTGCCAATGGAGGATGGCTTGAGATAACTACAATAAAGAAGCATTTGTTCCATCCAATCTGTTCAAGCACTACAAAAGCCTCCTGTGGACTACTGTTTATAGTTTTGGGTACAATACATCAAGGAAACAAACATGGAGCAGATGGAGACAGCTCAGGGGATGGCAATAAAAATGATCAAACACAAAATATGACCTATAGACCATGAGAATTTAAGTCCCTATAACCCAGAATACAGAAAAGGCAGCAGACAAATACACACACCGAAATGCATATACACACAAACATTTGTAACTAATTCACAGTGAGAATGACCTGAGTTACGCATAAGGAAGAATTTTCCAGGAGTAGAAACCATTGAGCAGTTCATAGAAATCAATTCAGGAAGCTATGAACTTCTGCTGTAAGAACCCAGTAACTAAAAGTATTCTAGGATTGGTTCAAATACAGCTGATCTCACGCTCTAGGAATGGATTGGACAGGACAATCTCTCAAAGCTTATTCTGACATGTTTTTCTAAATTACCATTTTTAAAAGCTAATTTTCATGTAAAGTAAGCTTCACCTTATATGCTTTTTTATCTGCAGAAACAAAAACCAAATCCAGCATTATATTCACAAAAATATGTCTCTGGGTACATTAATTACATGTCAAATAATAATAATGCATTCTGTTTACAGATTGTGCATGCAAATTTAACACTTGAACCAGAACTGCACAAGAGAAAAAAAATCAGTTGTTCTCCAAAGTGTTGCTTTTATATAGAAATTCAGAAGAAAAAATTAATTAGTAAGGTACAGAACATTTTGAATAGCAATTAAAAAATTAATGCTTCAGCCATTAAAGTTACTGGAACTGGGTGCAACCCAGACATCAGCTTCAGAAAAGTTTAATTTACTATAAGCAAACACACAGATGTGTGAAAAGGACAAATTCAAGCTTTAATTTCTATTCAGGTCATTTGGACTAATTTGTTTAGGTTACTTATTATTACTGGTGTTATGGACAATATTTAAAGTTGCTACTGACCATGTCTTTAAAGAAAACATAAAATTGCTTGTATTGAACATCAGACCTTCAGTATGTGCTTTCTATTTCTTCTTGGCAGGGATTCAATGATTTTGGTTCAATTTCTGTCCATTTTGTGTCCATTTTGACAAAGAAAAGGAAAGTGCAGAGCAGTGATGAATGACTATTATGTGTGATTTCTAAATGGTAATGGTTACATTTCTGCTGTTTCATTCATATAAGGGAACATAGCTACAAAAAGAAAGACTTAAATACATTTGTAAGGTACTGCTCTCCTTGTAGGATTTTTTTTTAATTATTCTTTCAATGAGCAACTTCTTTATTAAACTTCTGCCTCTTATCTTTCGCTTAAGTGGTATTATAAAATGTACATTTAGCAAAAAACCTTACTCTTCATAAAATTGGCAGGCTTCCACCACTGCCATGATTCAGATGCACAAGGGTACTCAAGTACAAGTAGTTTGCTAGCTGGAAGATGTAAATGTTATCCAAAAGACTAAAACTCACCCTTGAAACAGGACTTTCACGGGGCATAGACATTGTGCTGACAGAATTTATCAGGGCTGAACTCCAGCAGAGATAATTCTTACTGTGATTCAGAAAAAATTCCATTACTGGAGCTGCAGAAGTTTTTCTGAGGAGCTGGCAATCATGGTAAAAAAAAAAAAAAGCACTGGAGGGAAAATGAGTATTATGTCAGAAAAAAGCCTGCTTCGTGTGACATTCCAAATGTACAAATTACTTGTTTTATCACCAGTGTTTCATTAGTGATGATGATGACATTTTTTTTACCATATACAGGAATCTCAATTCATATTTACCATCATAAATAGCTCTAATTTACTGATTTAGACAGAAAGTTTAAATAGCCTGGAACAGACTGAAATGCTCAAAGGAAAAATAAATCAAACCACAAAATTATGAAACTGGTATCTCTAATTATGATCTCCCCTGAAAACATTTAACCTTCAAAATCAGCATGCCTGGATTATTTCCACTCATGAGCTTTTCTCAGGAAATTGCATCTGTAGAAAAATATAATGATAAATAACACATTTGCTCCATTATTTTTTTTTAATAAATGACTGGAAAAAGTCCAGTAAGAAAAAGTTTATAATCATTGGCCAAATGATCAAACATACATAAAATCTTGTACTCTGAAGACGATGTTTTAATTGAGAAAACTAGAGTGTAGAAATCCACTGATGCATCATAAGCATTGTAAGAGTTTTTTATATGCATCAAGTGAGGCATTATAATATCTTTGGCCAGTATAAAGGATGAAGTGCTTCAAAGCTACAAGTCTAGAATTCTCTGGGATCTGATATTATAATGAAACAGCTCTCAAGATAAGAACGAAAAACTTACAGCTGACATTCAAAAAGACTGAAAAGACAAGACCCATGCTGCAGAAGTTTAAAGAGCAATGCAGCATGATGTGTGACTCCATCTCTACATTTATTAGTCCCAGTCCTCATAGGCCATGTCCAAAATACACTTCTTCTGTCATTGACAAAAATGCAAATTTTTTGTAACCAGGACTAAAATTGCATGGGTTTTTGCACACTTCAGATCAAAATATTTTCTACTTATTCTCCTACTCACATAAGAAAGCAATACAGTAAAGACCCAGCTAAAAAGCTAAAAGTCTTCATAATCTTCACAACAACCTAGTTTGCTGTAGGTTCTCACCTAATCAGGAAAATAATTTAAAAGAAAGTAACCACTTCCTGTTTGTTTTCTATGGCAAAATAGATCACAAAACAGACAAAAAATATTTTATAGAGCAAACAAATACTGGAGATGATATCAAGTTATCTAAGAAGTTTATTTGATACAAATGTAAAAAATTGCCATCTTTCCTCACACAGAATCATATGCAAATGCACTGAGCAACAGCTGGATTACATAAATCCAGCATTTTATGCATTCTTTTTCTTGTATGGTAAATTCAGTGTTTCTGAATTCAATGTCTCTGTCATATATTTAATACCTCCAGCAACGGGATGATCTGGAAGCCTCAAGGTCAGCAGCACTTGGGCATCCACTTCTGATATCTGCTTGTTCTGCAAGTCTGTGCCTCCTTGAAATGTCCATCATGCTGCCTTCAACATGATAACTGGGCAAGCCCAGGTATCACTGCGATTTCCTGACACTCAACAGTCCTTCAACTAGTACTACACTACAGGCCTCAGGAGTTGTGACAGATCTGCAAAATGCAGAGAAGCTCCTCAGATGTTGTCAGGGGCCTGAGAAATCTCCCAAGAATTTTAGCCAGAATATATTTAGTCTTTAAAGCATGAAAACACTTAGTTTATCTTTCTGTAAGAAGGTAAAATGAAATACTGGTAAATGTGTCTCGCTAACAATGCTATACTTTTATTTTACTGTTTAAGACGACCTGGCTGTCCTATTGGGGCATGAAATTATAAAAGAATGTTTATCCCTCCCTTGAGCAGGAAATTCTTCAAAAGCAGTTGTACCACCTCTGACTGTGAAGGATGAAAAATGCTAGAGCACAATGGAAGCAATAATGAGTTTTCTGAAGTCAGACATGCCATGGTCCCAGATGCAGGCTCTGTAATCTAATAAAAAAAATTAATCTAGACAGTAGATTCCTGTTGAATTTTTCCACTCTCACCTGCTGTTTATTGTCATGCTACATTACGAATAAGTGAAAGATTTAAAAGGCTTCAGCATTTATTAAATTCCTAATTGGAATCACAGATACTGAGATCTGAGACTACTTCAAGTCATTTTCCCTGATAAGCAAGCTCATCATAACATCCACAAAGAAGCTAGTCAATAAATATGTATAAGCATTCACTGAAGCAGAAAGCTGTTTCTCTCCACTCCATAGGAGTAAAAAGTTTGGGTAGTTTCTTTAGTCCTAATTGTAGCTAAATCAATAGCCAGAAGTATGATCTGATCTGAGCCTGTACTGACGAGCAGAGACAGATGTAAAACAAGAAAGAAGTATGAAGTAGGACAGTTATGTGAAGTGGGCATGTTTCACAAACTTAAGGAAATGGAAAAGTTGGAACTATTTTCAACATAGTATGTATAAAAATCCCCACTATGTCTCTACCCAGCACATGTGCTAACTCATGCACAAACAGAATCATATAATAAGCTGAGTTGGAAGGGACTCAGGAAGATTATCAAGTCCTGGTCCTTCACAGGACAGCCCCATGAATCAAATCAGAGTGCCTGAGACTCTTATCCAAAGACACTTAAACTCAGACAGGCTGGTGCTGTGACCACTTCTCTGGAGAGTCTGTTTCAGTGCCCAAACACCCTCTGGGTGAAAACCTTTTCCTGATATCCAACCCAAAGTGGAGGCAAGTACCAATCTCTTTCCTCTCAGAAACAGCCTAAACCTTCCCTGAAGCAGCTTTAGGCTGTTTGAGAGGAAAGAGATTGGTACTTGCCTCCAGTTCCCCTCATGAGGATGTTGAAGACCACAGTGAGGTCTCCCCCAAAAGAAAAGAAACTGCACTGAAATTTTCTTGACGGAGAAGGAAATAAAGGTGTAGATTCCTGTCTGAGAGCTTACAAAATACAGCAAACAAAGTGATTTAGATATGCAGGCTCCGCTGGACTTGTACTGTAACTAGGACTCTGACCAACAGTCTCCCTTACATCTTTCAAAAAACAAGGACATATGTGCCCTACATATACTCTACACCAATACCCAGTATTATCAGACCTTCTGCGACAAAATTTGGGTATTCACATAGATGAATACCCTTACAATACAAGAAAAAAACAGTGACATTTAAAACCATGTTTTGCTTTTCATTAATGAGTCATTATTTTGTTGTCAAGTAGCACTCTATGGCCTTGAGTGTCTCCCACTGTGATGACTGCCAATTTATTTTACTACTCTACCACTCATGCACAGACTTCCTTCTTTGAACTCAACCAACTCTCCATACTATCTCCCTTTCTAAAGTACAGCTCAGACAATCAAAAGCAGGACTGAGAAAAAAAATAAAGAAAAAAAGGCATCTGGCACTGTTTCAGGATGACCCTTTTAAGCAGCAGCCTGGATCTGAGGTTCCATGTTCAGAAGTTGAAGGGTGAACAGAATTTTTGCAGGCAAGGCAGGAAAAAAAAAAGCGCGTACACTACCATGACATGAGGCAAATTCATACCAAGAGATAAAGAACAAAATGCTGCAGGTAAAATAAATGGTAAATTCTGAGTTTCTAGATCTAGATAGCAACCTAAAGGCAAACAGATGTGATTTGTTAGTTGAAAACACAGACTCCTCTACAAGGAATCTTATCTTCTATGTAATTTTCAAGCTGTCATATTTAAGCTTATGATTTTATTGTCCTTAGGGCTGAAAATATCCTCAGGGAAAACATTAGTCTGAAAGCAAATTTAATTGCAAGTATTTTAATATTAATCTGCTTCATTCAGTATGGTTCCCCCATTCAAATGACTCTTGGTTGATGTAAAGCAATTCTGATATTGACTCTCCAGAAAAATGACAGGGCACTTATTAGTGATAGGTCTGAATCTCACTACTTGTCTGACCATAAAAACCTTGGGAACACAACCCAATATGCCTAATCCTACCAGTCTTCACTTTGCATACAGTTAAGAGGGCTTAATTCTGAAATAGTCAGTCCAACTAGAGTAAACTAGATAACTCTGAAAATGTACAGAAAATTATTTGCTTTCTCTTCTTGTTGCAATGGGAAGCTTTGGCTTATCCTTTATAACTAGGAATTTCCATACATTTGAAAAGAGAAAAAGAAAACATTTTGTATAGAAACATAAAGAACACTCTTTTCCACTGTCAAGCTGATTAGTACAGATATTCTAGATATGTAGCCGAATAATTTAATAACAGCAACAACAATTACTATTAGTAGTACTATTAGCATCAATTATTACATGTACAGAAGTCAATTCACTTTTAGAAGCCAAACCTTTTCCTTTTTCATTGCAGCAGTTAAAGAGAAGGAGTCTATACAGATTTGCTTAAGAATCTTGTAGGTAGGCATTCAAAAGTATACAAAAAGGAAGAAGACTGGGATACCAGCACTTCTAGGGGATATGAAAAAGAAACTGCTTATTGTCTTCCTGTAGTATAAAGTGGATAAAATGAGCAGCTCATCTATTTTTCTCTGAAGTGGAGAGAGAGAGAAGTAGTGTTAAAGAGAACAATTGACTGCTGACCGTGAAGCTCCATAAATCTCTAAAGAACCAAGTATGTCTAAGTAAATTGCAGATAAACATTATGTCATAGTGGAATAAATAGTCCTGATGTTTACCTGGTCCAACAGGTGCTTTTCCCTCTGATTTCTCTCTATTCAAAGCTCTCAGTGTTGTTTAGTCATTGGTGAGGCAGTACTAATATTTACAGTCACAGTTTCAGTGTAGATATATGGACCACAGCTCTCAATAATGGTACAAAGGTTTTTTATAAAGATACACTATATCCAGTTCTTTCCAGACATTGAATCTCAGGAATAGTGAGATGAAAAGCAAGTGTATTTTTATACAAACATGTTAAGACAAACACCATTAGTTCTTGGTGAGCATCAATTAAAGTCACAGAATCATAAAATCATTTGGGCTGGAAAAGATTTCTGAGGTCATCATTAACACGGCACTGCCAAGTCCACTCATAAAAAATGTCCCTAAGTACCCCTGGAAATTGTATCTTAGGCTATGTCTGTTTGTGGGATTGTGTCAGCAATTTGCTAGTACAGGATAGCAGAGAATCTATAATCTAAGGCAAACATGACCCATCTACAGACAAGGAGGGCATGCAACTAGGTTTTGCAGAACAACATCATGAGCAGAGATATAGAGTTCCCCATCTTAAGAAGGCTCATGCCGGTAAATATTACAGTGTTAAACTGGCTCTTTTTATGAAAAATATAATATGGACATGCTCTTGTCCGTGTAGTACGCTTATGTTGTCTGAATATTTTTATTCCACAAATAAGGAACATAAAAAGATAGGTTACTGGGTTCAGAACTGGATTCAGTTTCCTCTTCAATACAAACTTAAATTGTGTTTTGAATGAAAACATTTAGATCTAACTTTATAACAAGAGGTCCAAAATATATCTCCAGCTTACTCCAAACTCCACCAGCAGAAGCAGGTAGAAAACACCAAACTTTCTGTCTGGACAGTTCTTTCAGTACTTAAGTGTTTGTTCAAGTTTTACATTCAGGTATCCCTATTTTAACCAGGATGAGCAAACACCCCCTGAGCTCATATCCATGACCTTTTCAGATCCACCAAGTAGAGCTGCTTGCAAGACACAGTCAAACAGAATTTCTCAGAAAACAGCAACCTGTGCAGACTCCATAGTTCAGGTAACACTACCTACACAGACAGGTTTTTGACACAGCTGAAAAATCCACCATGTATTGTGCAAAGCTCTTTTTCTTTTACTCACAAAAAACAGTTTCTTTATTATAGAAATCTACTGTCATTTCCAAACCTTAAAATATTTCAATAGCAGAAAGAAATTATAATGTTTATTGACAATTTTGGGGATTTCAGGCTAAGCAAGGTGCCCTTGAACTTTGTTTATATGGACAGAATGAAGTTGTTGAACAGATACAATGGATTGCAGCTAAGCCTTAATAGTCTTAGTTTTGCCTTTGCTAAAGAGAGCTTGTAGGAAAAGTTTAAAATAACTGTAGACATTTAAAAATCACAAAAGAAATACACATTAGGTGTCAGTAAAAAAAGTTGGTAAGAGGTAAAAAAACCCATCTAGGCTAGGAAAACATTTTCTGATGTAATCAGTTGGACAATGGACATATGAGAGAACTAATAGCTTTTAAAATAAAACCCATCAGTATACGAATATAAAGGCAGTTTTAAAGCATCATGACATTTGCATGGTAACAAGAGAGATTAAATGAGATCTGCCTACTGTGGGGCACAGGTAATTTAGAAAAATGAAAGAACAAAGCACAAAAAAATGCTTCACTACTATCTTGAAAAAAAGTAATTTTGATAGAGAATGGAGAATTACAATAGCTTAATAATCAAGAAAAAAGATAACAAAACTATTATGGAAGATCCAAATAATTAGTAAATAATTATTAAATAATTAACATAATACAGATTATGAAAAATTAATTTCAAACTGGAATATATTTATATATATTAAATATAAACCAGAGAAGAAAATGAAGTGACATAGTAAAGAAATGTAGAACAAGAAATTCTAAATAATGTAACATACTAAGTAAAAGACAAAAAACCCAACCAAAAAAAAAAAAAAAAACACAAAAGAAAACCCCTTGAGTAAATTTTCAGTGAAAAAGTTTGTAACTGGAATCTGAAATGAAGAGCTGTAAAATCAACCATCATTACCCACTCAGATATGAGGCCTTTTGATGAAAATAAAATAACTTTAGGAAACAAGAAGTGCTATACTACAGCCCAATAGATTTAGGAAACATGCCCGAAATAGCCATTATTTCACAGTGAAAAAGGCTAATATAGGTAGAAAGCAGTACAGAAGAAGGTCATTAGCATGGTGAATAAAGTTAAAGATCTTAGCCCCTGATAATACTTACAGAAAATATTTTTACTTCTAGCTGAGGGGATCTCTGCTAGCAGGAAAACAATTAAGAACTGACTGAAACTACAGAAATATCTGATTTGTATTGAACACAGGCTCAAGTGTTTAGAAGCCTAGACTGAAACATGAAAAAAATAATAAAGTGGAAACAGGCTACTATTATCCTGCAGTATGAGAAGAGGTATAGAGAGAACTTAATTTTAGCATATTAACTTGATTCAAGTAAACACATGCCTTAGAAATTACATTCCTTTGATATATTCCAAATATATATGTTCAAAGTAATAAATACTAAAAAGTATTCCTGCCCCAAACTACAAGGATAGACTAAATTATTTACAAGTACCTTCTAAGAAGTTATTGTCACAGTACTCTGGCAACAGGGGAATCAAAATTGAAAGCAGTAAGAACTTAAATTTAAGCAGAATGATTCTTTTGTGTCGATTATCTTGCTTTTTGCTTGTTTTTATTCAAGGAAGATAAATGTTTGCTTAAGTTAACCAGACCAAGAAAGACTTTTGTCTTCAGCCACTAAAAATTCCTCATAACGGAATACTACTATGGGCCAACAGGTTGCAGACATGCATTTTTAAATGATTGACACTAAAGATATATGATGTACATACCAACCTCTTTAGTATCACTGGTGATCATACACTTAATATTGTAGCAAATCTGGATTCTGATCAGTCAGCCTTTTCTTCCCTTTGTTGATAACAGCATAGGCTGGCAACAAGCTCTCCTGCTTGAGATTTCACAGCCAGTGAGTGATGCTTGAGGTGATGGGTGATCGCAGACACGCATCCTGAGCAGCTTTCAGATTCTCAAGAAAGTTTAGATGCTCCTTTCCTTCCCTCTTTCCCCTTTCACTCTGAACCTCTATTTCCATGCAAAGAACATTTGGCTGTATGGGCCTCTAGGGAGGAGCTGCTATGAAGGGACTGGAGGGGCAAAGTACATGTCAATACAGTAGACATCAAAAGGCAATTTGAAAAGGAGTCTCAGATACCAACTGAACTGACAGTGGAATTCAGCTGGCTCCCTGTGTTCAAAATCTTGTACTTAGATTTTAAATGGGATTGTTAACTGCTGCATTTTTGTGGTATATTGAGAAAGCAAAAAAAATTCAAATTCTTTAAAAATACAGTAGGAGCATCACTAGGACATACCCAAACCTATGACACACAAAACCAAGACCTTAGCCTTTAGATACTGGGTGTGGCAGACTGGTGCCTGTCTGCAAATGTCATTTCAGAATGACAAAGTCTATACAGTTGGACTATAGCACTAGCAGTGCTACATATTGAGAATATCTGTAAGAGAAGTGATGCAAACACAATTTTCATGAAAAAAGGAACCCAAACAAATTCCTATTTGTCCAGCAAATACAGACACAATTTCTAAAACACTCAGCCGTGGGTTTAATCATCTGGAAAGAATCCAAAGCACCCTACCAAGAATGCAATTAGTCTGCAAATAAGGTAGGTCTAACCACTTCCACCTGGCTGGTGCTCTCCATTTCCTAAGTACCTACCTCTACAGGGAGCCTACATCATGTAAGGAGCTACCAGGAGGAAGCTATGTCTACTCTTCAGTACTGGACCAGTGACTATTTTGAATAAATGAGATTGATCAAAAATGAAATAGTTTTCACAGCAGCCTGTTATTTTTTTATTTCTACCTATTAATTCAATTGAGGATGCTAAACCACTTTGAATGGAAAGTCTGGAAAGGTCCTCAAACTTGCCAGTGCAGTCATTATGCCCTGCTGATAACAAGTTAATTCAAATATCAGATTATTAAGCACAGATGCAATCCAGAATTACATAACAAGCAAAATGCTGTGTTGGGTTTTTTTAAATATCTCATCAGCATAACTTTTTTCTTCCCCTATAGCAGAAAAAAGCTCTAGTCCCATGTTATGGAATCGGAACAATGTTTTGCAATGTTGATAAACTTCTCTGGAAGGGTACTCTCTGTTTTATTAGCAACGACACAAAGCTCTGCTGTCACTTTGCTGATAGATATATGTTTCCAAAACAATTCAGTCCTACACTTGACTCGTGCACAGTCCCTATGAATATCTAGAAGCCTAATACATACATATAGCTAGCAAATCAGAACAAAAGTATCAGCATTGTTTCAGGTTCATCCTCGGGTATTTGATTAGCAGATTTTCATTAAAGTCTTCAACTAACAACCATAAGCAAAGTTAGATGACCCTTTTGTCCTGCACAAAAATAATAATCAGAATCCAAGGAAAGCACAAAATGCAGCAGGAAAATGAGATGTTTAAATTAGTCACAATATATTAACTCAAATGCATAGTAATGACCATTACAAGTAAGTACTGACATTTCTCATCCTTTTTTCAAGAACTATTCAATGTAGTGACTAAATGTAAATATATTGTAATTTCCTACAGGTATGACTTGAATTTTAAGTTTACACCTATAGATGGTAAAAGAGATACTCCATTTTTACTTTTACTTGACAGGCACATCATTGGGTAAATATTGATTTTCATTTCCCACATAGCAACACTGGCCTTTAAGTACAGTATTCATCTAAAGAGATGCCTTACTTCCATCTTTCAGGAGCCTTGTACTAGTGATGATAATTGACAAAACAATGAATCAAGCTGTATGTCTACCCTAAGTTTTACATACACACCCACACAAAATATTGCTGTATCTGTATCACATACACCACCCCCTGCTCACCTGTCCAAAGCATGGCCTTCACCAAGTTACAAAGTCATCCCAAAAGAACAGCCAACAAATGTTTAACAAGCTGGGCACAGCCTTATCTTGAACTCAGTTTAAAAAACTTTTTAATACAGTCACATTCTCATGGCAAAGCCAGATGAGCACACAGATATGTATATAAAGAAAATATCCAAGCTAAAAAACTCCGCCTGAGTATAGTCTTAATACAACTGTAAATGCTATTTTGTCTCAGGAAAGTTGTATTTGGTGTAAAGGAACAAATTTTTATTACTACCAGCATTGCTAAAAACTATAAAATAAGGAAATAAAAAGTGTTTGTCTCTTTCAGGTCTCAGAAACTAGTATGTGATGTGCATTTTTCCCAATCATCTTAGTTTGAATTTAGAGAAGCCACAAAACAGTTGCTAGTCCTTTCACAATCCATTTTGAAGAATACAAAATATTTTATGGCGCAAGAAAGGGAAAATTAACTGAAAACTTCTCCACACTGTTCTAACAGTTGTTTACAGAAATCCTATTCACCATCTCATCCTCAGAATTTTTCTTTTACATGTGATATATTTCATTCATTACAGAGCTGAAACCTACAGAAGATTACCTTTGATCTAGGCAGTCCTGGACAGTCTCTGTTCTCTAAAGCACATTTGCAATTACAGGACAGAAACAAGGAGAGGACAGCAGTTTAGATAATACAGTTAATATATGTGAATTATTCTTAGTAAGGGATGATATCTGTTATTTAGCTTTCATAAATTATTTTTCTTAAAACATAATTTAGTTTACAAAGGATGAACAAGTCAGAAAATGAAAGCCAGATGATCACACTGGATTCAAGAAGACAATGCTAAAATCATTCTGAAGGTATTGACTACTCTTTTAACTAAGGCTGTTAATTAACTGCAAATATTCTGCTTGATTTAAATTTTTTAAAGTGCAGGATGTATAAATATTTTCAGGGCCTTCTAAGTGCCTCTTTACCAGTTTATTCTAATGTAAATTACAAATGAATACAACAGACACACTGTGTATGCTCAAGGACTTATTATCTTCCCATCCAAGCAATTAAATAGCAACATAAACATATAAAGCAGTATATAAAACAAAACAGGCAACTACTTCTGCAATATTATGTTTACTCATATACTTACTCTTTTATCAGTGTGATAAAATCCAGTTTCTCAAAATTATAAGCATTTTCCTTTTTTATTTTTTCAATATTTACAATTTACACAATGTCAAAGAATGATCACTCTGAAAATAAAATAAAGATGAGTATACAATGAAACCTTTTGAATACTTGACGCATTTGCAATTTAAGACTGTTTTTCTTATTAACTTATACCTATTCCTTAAAATAAGGAAGAGGGATCAATCAAATCTATGCTCAAGAACTTCTCAGCAATATTAGGCCTTCCATAAAGGAGTGGCAGAAGTTGAATTTTTTCTTTAATCCGCTTTACTTCCAACTGTACAAAGTAAGTAGGTTCCATCTTAGAGATGCATCATATGTCTATATATACATTTACCTGGAAACTGGTTCTCCATATTGTTTTTGTCTTACCTCAAGGTAAAGCCTTATTCCTCTATTATTGGAGAGCATTTATTTTACTATTTTTGCATGTCTTTTTCAAGACAGATGCAAAATTAGATGCCAAGATCCAAAAAAAACCCAAACCACAGAACAACAACAAAAAAAAATCACATGAAGTTCCTTCTTATTTCATTCAAAATTCAAAAATTTCTAAGGAGGATTACTTTTCACTCTTTCCAAACATAGCGAAGATGTCAGATTGCTGACCCAACTGCACATTTCTCAAACACAAAAGTGCAAAGCACCTCAAGCAATCAAGAAATCACTAACTACCAAAGCCACCTTTGTCTTTTTGAACAATATAACCATTAAGTCTGTTGATTTAGCAGGCTTTCTTGCAGCTTCTGGAAGGCAGTGGGCATCCTTCCTATGGGATGATGTGCACAAGAGCTGCAGAAATGGATCTTATTACAACACACCATTGTGTACTTTTGGCCCATGTTTCAAATGGAAGAAAGACCCAGTGCTTGAGACAGGGAGAGAAGCCCTTGGTAGAAACACTAACTGAACAGTGTCAAAAAACTCTGGGCAAGCTGAAGATAACAGAAAAACACTTCGATGCTCTGTAATCCAACAAAGTTTTTATATCATCATAAGCTAAACCAATTTAAACACAGACTTTGATAAATCTCCAGCAAATATAAATCCTCTTTTACCTTTCCAGATCGCATCATAACATTCAATAAAGAGTACAATTTGTGGTAGAGAGATGGTGCACACAGCCAGACCAATTCTTTAATCTTACTGCAGACGATTATTTTCTACTGCGTAATTGATTATTTTTATACGAAATCATCATTCTTTTTTGTTAGAAGGAATTGAGGAGGAAAAAAATAGGCGTTGTGGAAACAGAACAGAGCTGTGACTTAGAAAATGTGCAAACACATCTCTCAGTGGGATTTTGTCACCACAATCACAGCAGTATGCTGTAAATAGCTTTTCTTTAGCTGAGTTGCTCAGGCTTCAGAATGACATTATTAGTATTAAACGGTACCTTTGGAAACTAGCAATTTATGTTATAAATTCTCTGTTGTTTTCTTGAAGCTTTAAATGGAAAAGTGCAACTTGTTTTAGAGTTTCTGTAAATAGGAAAAGTTTCATTGATGCTTTCAAATTATAGTCTTCAGAAGTCAAACAGAAATGCTTGTGGCAGGCACAGTTTGAAATCTTAACCATTTATGGCAAGATATATTTTTACATTCACTCAGAATGTAAGATTTCAGAAGTTTTTAGAAAGGCTGTGAGGTGGAAAAGTTCAGAATGTACGCATAGCTGATGAAGATTCATTTGGAGACATGAACATACCTGGGGCTGGCAGAAAAATTTATGTGATAAAGATGGTACATTAGGTCAGAGGTAGCTAAAAGTGAATTTCAGACTCTTCAGGAAGATTCTCCTTTTAGTCAATAAAGGGAAAATGGCCATTCTCTTGCTCCATTTCTCTCGGCAGGCTTCAGAGAAGTTGACCATAAGGTAAGGTTGTACTTCATGACAAGGACAGAGAGGTTCCTGGCAAACTGCTTAAAAGACCTCTTATTTGTGATCTCCCTTGTATGAAACTATTTCTTCATCCTTTTCAAAAATTAAAGACTACTTGCAGAAGTAGTACTGTCACAGCACAGTCTTAAGTACTAATAGGCAAGTAACACTGTCCTACCTACTCAATACATCTACTACAGTCCACCAAACTGATCCAAGTGCTCTGAAGAAAATCTGGTCACTGATGACGAATAAGCATCCAAAACTGGAAACAAAAATTAATTCTCCTACTCCCCTTCTCCCCTAGAGAACAAGCCATCCCACAGGAAAATTTCCTCGAATTAAAAGATCAGAGTGACAAATGGTACTAAGGCCTTAGTTCAATTGTACTGTTGAGTTTTTTGTTAAAGCTCAGTTTTTATATATTACTTTTAAAGTAATTTGTACTTCCTCTCAACTAAGATTTTTCCCATTTATAAAACTCTTGTCTATTACTCACCTCATTACCTTCCCATGGTACAGCTAAGAATTGCCTGGAGATATTGGGAATATTTGACTGCCTAGGAGACTCCCTAATAAATATATAAAGCTAAAAAGTAATTAAACATGAAGCTTGACCAGGCTACTTTATTAAATGTAAGTACTATAGTGTATAGTAGTGAACTCTAGTTCTTTGCTGTCATCTTTGTGTTAGGACCTCCATAATGAGATTGAGAATAAATGAAGTTTCCTAAAGCACCAGATAAGAACCAAAATCAATTACTTTACCTTCTAAGAAAAAAATAACTCTTTGTAGAACCACAGTTTTTGCATACAACGCCAAATAAAGTCTTTGAGAGCATCAACATGCCCTAGAATATTGAAAAATTAAGGACAATGGGGTGTAGTCTTTTGCTGACATAAAGAAACATAATATGTATGCATTATAAAGAAAAAGCTTCAAGCAGACAACTCCTACACTAGTGCATGCATTTCTCCTTCTAGAGAGAAGAGGGGAGAATAAACAATATATGATTTGACAGAGAACATAAACACATGAAATTTACCATGATGCAATAAAGGAAAAAAAAAAAAAAAAGAAAATTAGAAAGATTGAAGACAACCAGATTTTCTGGGTTGGTCTGGTTCCCCCCTCATTCCAACTCACTTTCAGGTGCATTTCTACTTTTCAGCTAAAAATGAAAAGGGTATTTGTATACTTAAGAATTCACCTAGTTATTCTAACTATGGATATTACTTACCACCCTTGCCCTGACTATGTCCTTAGCTGCTCAAAAAATATATGCTTTTGCTCAAGCTGCAATGTCATGCTTCCTACAACATAAAAGATGAAAAGGGAAGAAAGCGACCAAACCAACACCCATTATTTCACTGGAAGCTGAAGAAGCAACAAAAGCTGAACTGAGAAAGTTATGTGTCTTCAGTAATTAGAAGGCAGGCTAAAAAACTACATATAATTTCCATAACTTATAAACTTCACTTCAAAAGAAATTTATTGCAATTAGGGGTTTTTCTGTAGTAAAAGATGTTCATAAAAGTTTTATGAAATCCAACCAGAAAAATTGCAGATACAAGATGCAAGGTAAGCCAGCATAATATGAAGACTTCACTGCCATCCCATGCAAAGATTCCACTATTTCCAATAGCTTGGTTTTATCTGAGTGTTGCCTAGAAAACCTACCACTACTAGTCTAAGATCACATATCAGCAAACAGAAGAGTACTTTTGCCTGTGTTGAAAAACAATCCCTGGTCTGGAAAAAAGGTCAAGGGAACAGCAGATGCAAATAAAAGAAAAGGTCATTACCAGGCTAACAACATGAAAGACAGGTATGCCTTACAGTAAAGCATAAGCAAAAAAAAAAATACAAAAGAGAAAGATATTCTCTGCCTAAATAGCTTCTATGGAGACAAGGTCTATCTGGTTTGGGGGGGAAATTGTGAGGCTAGGCTGCAGTAAGAACACCACAGCTGTCAGTTACTGTACAGATGAAGTACAAGATGATGAACAATGAAGGATGATTTGCCGCATTCTGCGCTTAGATATCTTGCTGACGCATAAAATCTCCACTGCTATCATGTACACCAACCCATCACAGAAGGGCTATAGTTACAGGAAAAGATAAATACACCCAGTCATTATATAGGGCTATTTGCACATGACTACACTTTACAGATCTTAAAGCCTCTATATTTAAAACGTTACAGACATCAAGAGAAAGGACAAGAAAATAAAGTTTTAAGGACTAAGTATTCACAGAGTCTTTTATTTGCCTCTCCTTCAGGCACAGAAATAGAAAGATCTTGCAGAGGATCTGGTCAAAGGAGTTATAAAGAAGTAAACAAGGGTTTCAAAATCAGATGGTGAGGAGTTACACCCTAGTCATCAAGGAGGAAAGAAGGTCCTGATCTATTAGAGCTGGATTTGGCTTAAAGGGGTGAATGCAGAATGAATTGGTTATTTAATAAGCAACTTTGACACAATAAATGAGACTTATATCATATGCAAAAGCCAGTCACAGAGAGATCAATGCCATTTAACCCATCTTTATCTTCATTTCCACCTCTCCTGACTGCATTTTGAAAGGACGGACAAAAACAGGCATCAAAATTAAGCCTGTTATTTCTCTGGATTTTTTAGAAACTTATGAGTCCTCAACAGCATGTTCTCTGCAGGTTCTGGTTCTTTCTAAAGTCAATAAGAGTCACCAGTCCTATTCTCATATTTCTCCCCCAGACCAATCACCACCCAGATGAACTGCTCTACCTCAATAGACACCATAAAATTGATGCAGTTTTTCAGGGAAATATCTAGGATGGAAATGACAGCCCAAACACCATTCCCACAAGAACCCTAATATCATATAAGCATAGTATCATTTAAGTTAGGAAACCTTTAAATTCATGATATCCAACCACAACCTAATACTGCCAAGTCCAGTACTAAACCATGTCCTTAAGTGCCACATCCACACGCCTTTTAAATTACTCCAGAGACTGACTCACACTGGGCTGAGTCATTGTTTCCCTTGGGGCAGCCTGTTCTGATGCTTGACAGCCCTTTCAGTGAATAAATTTTTCCTAATATCTAATCTTAACCTCCCCTGGAACAACTTGAGAACATTTTCTTTGGTCCTCTCACTTGTTACCTGGGAGAAGAGACTGACTATCACTTCACTACAACCTCCTTTCAGGTGGCAATGAAGTCTCCCCTGAGCCTCCTTTTCTCCAGACTAAACATCCCCACTCCCTCAGCCACTCCTCTTCATACCTTTGCTCCAGACTCTTCACCAGTCTGTCATCCCATCTGGACATGCTCCAACACCTCAATATTTTTTCCTGAATATTTTTTCTGTGTTCAGCCCAAAACTGAACACAGAATTCAAGATGTGGCCTCACCAGTACCAAGTACAGGAGAATAATCACTGACCTGGTCCCTCTGGCTACACTATTTCTGATAAAGGCCAGGATGCCATTGGCACCAGTTTGGCACACCTCCCACAGGGGTGCTCACTGCTGCTGGCTGGTGCTAGTGCCTGGTAGAGCAGGGCACAGCTCACAGCTGGCACTGGAGCAGCCGTGTGTTCCCACCAGGAGCTCAGCCTGGGCAGCTCTATCAGTTGTGGTAGGTGCAGAGCTTAAAAGAGGTCATGGCTTTCATCCAGGTGGATACTATTGCTTCTGATCAAGCTGGCAGAGCTTCATCACCTTTCCCTTGAAATGCCATGTCACAGCCACATCCTGTTTGCAGGCCTTAAAGTCTTCCTTTATATGTCTGGAGAACTTGGCCAATGTTGCTTCTGGCCCTGCCCAGGTCCCACCAACCTCTGTGTCACAAGCTGTGAGCCCCTGATAGTTGTCTCAGATCCTGGAAGATCTGTTGTCCAGCAAGGATGGACAAATCTATCTGGTTTATCTGAACAGTCAACATGAATAGGATTGTACCTGTAAGTCCTGCCTTTACATAATTGCTAATGTTACTGATTTTTTGGCACTAACACGTGTTGCTGGGACCACATCATTTTATGAACCTTTTTCAGAAGCACAACTAACAAACCTGACAAGTTGCTTATAAGCTCATATCATCTCCTGTAAATTGTTCATTCCTTCTGAGACAATTTCTCCTCAACTACTCCACTTGCACATGCTGGGCACACTCTGCAATCAGTTACAAGCTCTTGAGAAGCCACACAAGCCACTAAACTTTACACTATTTCCAAATGCCTCAGATTTCAATCACATTACCATGTTCCATGTGTGACTGCTTTATTTACTTTTTATTTTGTTAGGCTCTGACTTTGAGCTCAATATTTTTTCCTGATCAGATCTCCATTTTAATATTTTGTTTTGCCCTGAGCTTTGCCAGAGAGACTGGCATCAAAGATAGCTGCTGGAAGCCACCTGAACATAAAGCATGGCCCAGAGAGTGGGGTTAAGTGTAGTCATGAGAAATTACAAACTTAAGAACTGAAAAGAAAATTCCTTAGGGATTTAGAGACAGACCAGAAGAATGTTATACATGCAAGAAGAAATTGTGAATACTACTTTTAAGGTACTGAACCAGAGATATAGAAGAATATGATTGGCAGAAGATAGCAATGGCAAATAGTCTCAGGAATCAGGAGAGAGTTCAGAGCTAAACACCCAAAGGAGAGGCAATCCATTCAAGAAAGTCTGTGTTTGTGTCTTTACATCTGAGTAATGTCCACTGTTGTCCACCATGAATATATACAGAATTCCATATAATTTTATTACAGTCATATTTTAGGATAGAAAAGACTTTCTTCTTTCCTAGTATTCAACAATTATGGTTTCCTTGTAACACGTTAATTAACAGCAACCAAGCAACTTAGGTATTAAAGCACAACTTAGAGTGTTTGATTTTTTTAGTGATATTTGGCCTGCTACCAGTACAAGTGTGGTAGAAAACTGAGCAGATTACAGAAGATATATCAAAAGCCGTATTTACTTGTAGGATTGCTCTCCAGACATAGCAATCATGATGGGCTAATGCAGATTTAACCTCTGAACTATTAAAGGTAAACAGTCCAAGGAACTAGAGACTGTCAAAACAGCATCCAACATTAACAGCTCATCTTGAACAATGCAAATGTAAAGACTTGTTTTCTTCTACATAAAGTACATTTATGACTTCAATGCACAACAAAACTGCAATATCTGAAACAGTAATTTTACATGTGCTCTTCTTAGATTTTTGACCCTATCCTCACATTTTCTTTACCAAGCTTTCCTTGTAGTACATAAAATGAACATTGAAGGATGTTTCTGTTGCCTGATAAAACTCATACAGTAAAACTTTTCACAACATATCTATCTTTAACTACATCTACTTCCAAAAATGTCAAACATTTTTTGGCACTTATTCACAGTGGAATTCCAACACTTGCAGATGTGTTCACACTTCTGAGACATCTCAGATCATTTATCAGGTAGTAATCACAGAATCACAACATCACTGTGTTGTTGTTATATTGCAAAGGTTCCATATTGCTAGAGTTTTGTACCTCCTCAATGTTTCTTGTAGGCAGCTCATCTAAGCACTAACTCTTCCTTCTTCCCACAGTAACCAACTGATTCCAGTTTCCATCAACCAACCAATCCACTCTTTTATAACACCCTTCTTATTGGCTACAGCTGCGGCCTGTTAAAGTCAGGCCTGTTCTCAATCTCTAATAATTGGCTCAGCTGCAACTCCTTAAGGGGTAAGATTGCTTTCTATACCACATTTTCTTATACTGCATCCCCCTACATCACTGCACTTTTATGGTTGGAAGGCAGCTCTGGAGATCATCTAATACAACCCCCCCTACCAAGGCACAGTCACCCAGAGCAGGTTACACAGCAATTTGTCCAGGTGGATTTTGAAAATTTCCAGAGACTGAGACTTCATTCATTACCTGCTTGGGCATCCTGTACAAGTACTCTGCCACTCTCAACGTAAAGAAGTTCTTCCTCAGGCTGAGGTGAAACTTCTTGTGCTTTAGTTTATGGCCATTGTTCCTCACACTGTTGCTGGGCAGCACCAAAAACGATCTGGCGCCATCCCCTTGGCACTTGCCTTTATATGCATTAATGAAATCCCCTCTCATAGTTTTCCAGACTAAACAGGCCCAGTTCACACAGTCCCTCCTCATAAGAAAGATTCTCCTGACCCTGCATCATCTTTGTGACCCTCCACTGGACACTCTCCAATAACTCCTCATCAATCTTGTACTGAGGAGCCCACAACTGGACATAACAGGGCTGAGTAAAGGGAGAGAATCACCTCCCTTAACCTGCTGGCCACACTCTTCCCAAAGCACCCCAGATACCACTGGCCCTCCTGGCCACAAGTTTTCAAAAAAGGGAGTTGTGCACTAAAGCAGCTTTCTCATGCATGACTATCTCAGGCTAGCTCCCCTCTGGGGGCCTTCAGCAACTTGAGGCTCTGCTAGATGGCCTCAAACCCTAATGCATCAAAACACTTCCATAAAACTTTTGCAGTAGGTCTGTAGCTGAAAGCTAAAAAATCTGTTTTGTTTTTTTCTTTATAACATAATTAAGTCATGTGAAAGATGTGTCTGAGATACACCTACAGGGAGGCCAGACATTTTAACGCTAGGGAGTAATTGCAAGAATGACTGGCAGTCATGAGTAAAGAGCAAAGCAGTTCATTAGATATTTTTCTATGAGCTGAATGACATAAATCCTTTGGGACTTAAATACTGTCTGGGCTATGTTTGAATTGTAGTTAAGATAACCAAGACCATTGAGTATTCAAAATAATTACAACTTAATTTTATAGAAACAAAAGTGATTAAACTTCAGGAACTCTGAATTTTGTATTGGCCCAAAATGCGGATTTTTTAAAAAATAAATTACAGTGTAATTGTAGTGTTTTTAAAATCTCATTTAAATGGTTCTCAAAAAATGTTTCTCAGCGTTCTGCTGCTGCACTGAAAATTCAAACATTCACATGTAGTACTGGAGTCATTAAAATTTTCTTACCAGATATGAGAGGCTTAGGTCCTGTACTCTCATTCCACTGCACAACAGCATTAAATAATCTCAGTCTGATTGTGAAACTAACTGCAGAGCCATTCATTTATTAAAACAAATTTTAAAATCAAACTATAGAACAGTGAGAAGAAAAGTGGATTTTTGGAATCTCTAGTTTAAATAATCAAAAACAATACTAGAAAAGGCAGTGCAAACATTTTCCTCACAATAGATTGCATAATAATATTAAAACACGTGGATCTAATTTGTGAATGTTGTAGATTTACACATACACATTGAAGCTACCTGAATCTGCTCAGATGCTTTGCTTTGAATGCAATATTGCTGCTTCCATTTGGCTTATTTCTACTGTCTTTCCTAAGGCAAATCATCCAGTACAAGAGAGATTTCTTCACTCACTAGTACATTTCTGGGTGAATAGTTCCACTCACGAAGGGTAAAAACTCTATTCCTGCATAAGGATTTTAAGGTCCTTTGTTTAAAGAGGAGAAACAAAAGGAAGTAGTGCATTTGTTTCTTACTGAAAAACAGAATATGAAACATAGAACCCCAAGTCATTACAGACATGACCTAGATGCTTGTATTTTTGAATCCATAGAAAGATTTATTCAGGCACCAAATTCCTTCCTAACTGCTTAAGCATTCAAGTTTTACAAAAGAGGCTTACAGACTACACTATCTTTTGCATGTATGACTGTGTCAGGGTAGATCCCCTTCAGACACCTTAAGCATCTTGAAGTTCAGTCTGTTAGATGGTCACATAAACATGATGCACCAAAAACTCATAAAACTTCTGCATCAGGTCTGTGAAATGCAGATGGTAAAAGCTACAACTGAGAGATACAAAAAATCTCTATGAAGCAAATTTTTGCTTCATAAAGTAGTTAAAGTTACATGAAAGTTTGAGATACAATTGCAGAGAGGCCAGACCATTGTATCTTGTTCGACTTTTTTTTCAGTATCTAGCAACAGAGTTTTATGAGGAAGATAAAGAACTGAAGTAGAACCAAAATGACAATGTCTACTATTTCCAAATTCCTTTTGATGCACAGGATAGGTCTAAAATCTAAACAAGTTTTAAAAACATGATCGCATAGAGAAAAAAAAAACCACAAACAAACAAGTTTGGGTTTTTTTAAATTCATCAGGACTTTATTTGCCATGGAGGTCTTGCAGATGATGCTAGAAGACAATGCTTTAGAGAATCCTCAACATCCATCTATGACCAGTCCCAGATTCTGCAAAATTTCTGCTATATGAAAGTTTTCACCATTTTATGACTCATGGACCCAGAGGTCCTTTTCAGTGGTGCAATCACTGAAAGTCATAATAACAAAATCTAGAGTTTACTTTGGATGATGATCTCTATTTATTTTACAACAGCATATTGCAGCTATGATCTTTCCAGGGGTGTATGTCACCTAGGCAAGGTACCTTAGAACTTCATGTGACCACTGGTTGCCACAAGAACTGCCATCATTAGAGAAGATCAAGCCAAATATTCTAGCATCCAGCATTTTAATCACTGAGAAACTTGTTGGCAAATGCTGTTCTAATAATACTAATTGGATAAAGTAGGTGCAGGGCTAATTAAGCTGTTCTGATTCTTATTTCTTTATGTCCTAAATACATATTTTTACTAGATTTCATTCTACTTGATAGGAGGCTGTTGAAATTAATCATATAGGATAAGTTTAGCCATCTGCAATGAAGCTCCAAAGAAGTATCAGGAAATCTTCAGTTTGGTTTTATTAAGCTGTGGCAGCGAATTTGGCCTGAAGCCAGTCTTCTGTTACAGCTTTAAATTTGGCCCACTGTCAACATCTGCAAACAAAACTGGCATGGCTTTTACAATACAGCATTTAATAATTTAGTATTAAATTAAGCTACATATTCCTTGACAGATTTGGGTACATAAAATTAAAACAGTGTTTTTTGGAACAGCCAAAAAGACAAGAGAAAAAAACATGTACTAACTGGATATGACATAGCTCATTGTACTTTTCACACGTACAGCTATTAGTAAAGAAAATAATTAAAAGGGAAGGGACATTCCAATCAAAACTGTTTTACAGCCAGTGTTTATACAGATTATGTCCATGCGTGGAATACATGGATATTTTTGAAAATGAGTAGAAGACTGAAAAAAAGATGCTATGCTAGGAAAGCTGTGGTAAACTCAAACCAGCATAGAACACTGCTCTCTCAGCTATTTTAGTAAGAATAGGACATAAAGTAAATGAACAATTTTTGATCTGAAATTTTTAAATATCTGGAATCCCTAAGGAGCACTGCTACTATTGACCATCGTAGGGCAGAACTAACATTTTTGCAAATTCAGCCTAATTATAGACCTGGAAAACATGTGTTCAACCTACCCCCATTTCCCTTAAGGTGCCAGTCATCCTTTCCATTATGTTTGTGTCCACACTACTACAAACAAAGATGAAAATGTGTCGGCCTGTTTTTAATGTCAGACTTCTCACAGATGCCAATAAACATCATTTAAATACCATACATAGAGGCAAGTAAAGAAATGTGTAAAATTACCATTCTTTATAATTTCCTTCCTTCCTTCCTTCCTTCCTTCCTTCCTTCCTTCCTTCCTTCCTTCCTTCCTTCCTTCCTTCCTTCCTTCCTTCCTTCCTTCCTTCCTTCCTTCCTTCCTTCCTTCCTTCCTTCCTTCCTTCCTTCCTTCCTTCCTTCCTTCCTTCCTTCCTTCCTTCCTTCCTTCCTTCCTTCCGCCACTTCCTTCCTTCCGCCACTTCCTTCCTTCCGCCACTTCCTTCCTTCCGCCACTTCCTTCCTTCCGCCACTTCCTTCCTTCCGCCACTTCCTTCCTTCCTTCCCTTGTAATGTAACCATTTTAGCATCATTGTTGTGAGCAATACTTTCTTTGTTATATGTGATACTGAGAATGCTGCATGGAGAACTAAAAATGTTATATATTTAGCATTTCTTTCTATTTAAAAATAGACTAGCACATATAGTTAACACATATAGTTAACACAATCAATGTTTTCACATACTAAATACTTTATAATCTAGCACAAGATGTGGACTTAGAATTTCTTAATGAATGCACTTGGAGTTTCCTTTAAATGGTGAACACAGAATGAACCTTCTTGTGGGAAAAGAATGCTATGTATCTCTGTTATTGCTTCAGTCTAGAACTGTTACAGCAGCTGCCTTTGTGGATGGCTTACAGCTGCATTAAAGCTTAAAAATGTGTGATTAAAAGCCCAGCATTTAAGTTTTCACACAAAGCTGAGGATCATAAGGATTTAGGTCTAGCAGCTTTAAAAAACAGAAAACTAATTTTTCACAACAGTTTGTGTACTGTTCTGATCAATATTTTTACATATGAACATTTTAAGTAAATAACCTCATGTACAAATAATGCACAGATACAAGAATTGCTTGAGTTTAGTTGGTGGTTTTTAAAAGGCTTTTTCCTGCTTATTTTAGCTGCATTTCTTCTCCCCTTTTACTAACCCCTCTCTGAAAAAAAAGGTATTGTATTTCTTAACTTTTAACAGAAACTTTAACAACCATGATTTGGAAATACCTGAGATTAACTAGCTGCTACTGCTTGATTAATTTTTCCTTTAAATTTAATTCAGTTATTCAAGACAACCATGAAAATCAATCCTATAGAAGGAAAAAACCTGAGCAACAAAAAATAAGGAGAAAATATATCTTCCATTTATCTTCCTCCTAATTCCTTCCTCCTCAGAAAATATTTAAATGTATTTTTATATGTATGTTTTAAAGAAGTGTTTATTTAAGAGTTTTACACAGATAGATTCTTTTCTCTTAACTTTACAATACCTGTAAATTATATCAAAATTAATGAAAAACTGAACTCATCAGTAGCATGATGAGTTCTTAGCATGTTTTTATTTCCTAAACAGTGAAACTTCTTAGCGTGTTTTTATTTCACAAATAGTAGGGCATCTTTCTTTCTTTACCGCCCTACATTCAGATATTGAGATATTGTCTGGCTTTTAATTACAGACTGAACAATAAAAAAAATAAAAAGTAGAGAGTCCTCAAGGCTAAAGTGTCATTTTGGATTGAATTATCCATCTGGCATTTAATTTTCACTTTTGACACAAGTCACAGCTTTTGTCAGAAAGAATTTTTGTTTGGATGCTAGCTTTTTATACATCGTGAGAGAAAGCTGTCTGACTCATTCCCTTAACCCAACAACATCGTCAGAAGCATTCTCATTGTGAAATGACTCAAAAAATCAGCTGTTTGGAATGCATGAAGATCACACCAGAGGTTTCAAGAGTCCTTTTTCAAGCTCCTTTCTTCCTAAGTAATCGTCATTTCCACAGATCTCTATTGCTGGATACATGTGAAGCTGCCATGTTAAATCACCACAATGTTCCTAAAAATTACCCTTATAAGACACTCCAGACTAAATGAAAACAAAACAAATTTGCAGTACATGGGCACAAGAAGGTTCATTGTTGCTGCTCACGCACATTACTTACAGATGTTCTCTAGCAAAGATAAGTATTTTCCAATTTACAGTACATTTTGAAACGAGGGAGTATTGAAAAAAACGATTGAAGGGCAACACAGAACATTAGCTGCTCTCTGCTTTAAGAGACTCTAATTCAGCCTTAAGCATGTTTAAAAGAGAAAACTGAATCCACAGAATGACAGGATACCCTACAGGATGCCTGAAGCCTGGGTACATTTAATCTTTTATAGTGTATGTGTGTTGTGTCACTCTAGGAAGTAGAAGAAGCAGGCCAATAAACTGTCTTCTTGTCAACCACAGGATGTGTCTCCAAGAGAGTATGGGATAAAAGATCTTAGGTTTAGCTCCTCCACAGTGGAGTCAGTACTGCAGAGACAGAGACTTTACAAGGGACTGCAGTGACTGGACAACAGATAATGGTTTTAAATGAGTGTAGATTTAGATTACATATAAGGAAGAAATTCTGTAGTGGAACTGTGGTGAGACACTGGAACCTGTTGTCCAGAGAAGCTGGGGATGCCCCATCTCTGGAAATGTTCAATGCCAGGCTGGATAGGGCTTTGAGCAAACTGATGCCACTGTCCATGGCAGGGGGTTGGAGCTACGTAAACTTTAAAGACCTCTTTCAACCCAAACCATTCTGTAGCTCTATGATGCTATACTTCAGACTGCACTAAGGAGTAATATGGACTCAACCTTTAAACTTGACCTTTTTTTGTTTCTGTTTCTGCCCAGGGCTTCCATAACATCTACTGAATGGCTAAATGTAGAATGGGATTTAACATGGACTGATCTTGAATTTGAAGTACAAAAAAAAAATACACTATAAAATATAAAAATAAAGACATATAAAGAACAAATAGATAGGCACTCTGACTTGTCTTTTGCCACACTGAAGCCTAAAGGAAACTTATAGAACACATGGCAAATTTAGATCCTAACCACTGAGTCTACTTTACTTTCAGCGAGGAGACCTAAACCACTTCATTTCCCCTCCTGCCTTTTTATGCTACTAACATTGTATTACCAAAGCTTTTGGCATCTTCAAGGAATAGAACTTCCTAATGTTAATGGAATATCAAAAATTTCATCAAATTTTCCAAAACTGAGAGCTGGGAAGCTCAAGCTGGCTGCAGGCCAGGGCAGCCAGTCCTGACACATTGCCTCAAAAGAATCTTCAGGCTTTTCCCTATGGGCTTGCTGATAGATATGCAAAAGCTTTCAAGATGGAAAACTCTGATAAATACTTTTTCCTGAATGCTAGTTTACATTGTTTATTCAGAGCTGAGCTATTCTATTTCAAACACAGAATAAATAGACTTTTTTCAATTACTTTGAGTTGAATTGACTTCAGATGACTTAGGGGGTTAGTAGGAATGATCCTATTTAGCATTTATTATTGTAATAATAATCATCGTCATCATTAGCAATGCACTCTTCAGATAAAAGGTGTGTTTTACTCTAGTCCTGTATACATTTAAGAAATAATATTTTGATCCTAAACCAAAACCCAGTAAATTAATGAAAATGATGCAGTTGCCACTGATCAATATATCTTAAATGAAGATAGGAAGTTCTTCCTACAACAGAGGCTAAACATGAAGAAACTGAACGTTAATTATTTCACATATGTGACTAAGACTCTAAGTGAAGATTAAAATGATAATATATATATGTTACTGAGACTCTAAGTGAAAATTATAAGAGACATAATAATGCTTTTTTGTGGTACTCAATAGCAGCTCATTAATGGTGCTGATACACTAATTCCAAAAAAAACCCACTAATTATCCTACTAAAAAGAACCTGAACATTATTTAATACTGCAAGGGAAACATGCTCAAAGATACATAAAATCTTTTATCACATGTGCCAGGTCAGTTCAGATGGTTAGAATATGATAATGGGAGACAGTATGAAGAATACAAAGCATTTTTCTCACAGTCATCTAAGATATCTGCACAGATATCGATCATTAAAATTGTAAATGTTACGTTAGAGAGTATATGGTAGAAACAGCTTACTGGCTTGTTAAAAATAATGAAAAACTGGGTAAGAAAACAGAAGCAATCTTAATATTCAAGAAAGTGGAAAAAAAGAATGCACGCAGACATGCACATGAATCTCTACATAGGTTTGGTCTTTTTTATTTTATGAATTCATGAGTATGTGTGAGCTCAAGTGTAAGGTATGGAGAAGAACAGTCACTCTTCTCTCAGCAAGGGATCCATTTTTTTTCTTAGAAATAATGGACAGGGCAACAAAATGGAGCATTTATGCAGAATCAATATTGATGGACAAACACATAGAGTTTTTTGTTTTAAACAGCTTAACAAAACTAGGAGAATGCTGTCATGATTTCAGAACCATTCCTTAAAATTTTAAAAGTGTGGGAGCTGAAACTGCTTGCTTCAACACAATGCGGTCTTTAGCCAATGCTTTGTGATATGATTTGTATTTATAAAGTTACATGCTTATTCTCTGCAAGAAGAGTTTCTGAGGAATTGGAGACAAAGCCAAATCTTCCATAACACCAGTGATGCTGCTAGCCATCCTTATAAATAAAAGACTAAATTCAGCAGAATACATAGCCAGTAATGAGCCACTTACTGGTGAAATGTAATCCACTTCTTTTCCACTTACTTGCAAGGACTTAAACAGACTGACAGGGCAAACAGAAAGAAAATTCAAATTATAGTGATGGAAACACAATTAAAAAACCAATTCAAACCCTCAACTACTACTACTGTTGTTTCTTCAACCTCCCATACAGAGAAAAAAAAAAGCAAAAAACAATCAAAACAAAAATGAGAAAAAAAAAAATCAAAGCCAAGCCAATAAATTCTAGAATACATTTGAATTCTCACAGTTACAAATGTACTGACAGAAGTAAACAATTAAAAAGCAACTCATCTAGGAGATAAAAATAAAAGGTAATTAGATTTCGGGAATTCTTCATCAGCAAACCCTAACTTTTCACTTATGTTTTAATACTTTTCACTTATGTTTTAATACAAGAAAAGAAAGTTGTTCTGGCAAGAACCCATGCTGAACAATAAATTCATACACTTCTAGCAGCAGACTATCTGATGATACATAATTAATCTTTGACTGATTACTTTAATTTAGACACTGCAATTATTTTTGCAAAGAATGTCAGAAGCAGTAAAAGTTACAAAAGTTTTTTTCAGTATCGATTGCAATAATTCTATTTAAATCACACTGGGATTTCTACTCTTTCAACATTTCCTTTATCCAATCCTGACTACTTTGTTCTTATTTTTATATTTCTTATGTCTGAATTATTATGCATGCTCCAAGTTAATTTCTGACTTCATTATTATAATTTGCTTTGTTATGGTACTCTTGAGTCTTGTTTGATCTTGCAGAATTTAACAATCTGAGGCTCAAAGCAGATACTTGAATTTGGTCTCAGATACTATCTCAACACTTCTGCATCATGAAAGGCTTCAACAGATTACTGTACAAATTGTACCAATAACCGTATAAATGAGTGCTACATAGTACAATTTAAGTGTCCACCTACATAGTAATGAATAAGTACAACATTTGCAGTAAAAACTTCCCTAACATTCATTTTATAGATCTGAAACCAGTGGATTTATAGTAAGTCTTTTTACGGATTTCTATTCTACATTTTGGCTATGGTTCTTCAATGAATACATTCATTTCTTCAGCAGCTACACATCATTACCCGAATCTAATTCAAAATGCTTGCCCTACCAGTATATGCTACCAGACACATTTATTATGCTTTGCTTCACAGATGACATTCATTCACTCACCCTCATCTCCTCACCATTTCTGTATTTTCTCTATTAACTTGCGAAGTTTTACAAAGCTTTTGAAAAGCACAGATTACTGGTTATCCTCTTGAAGTCTCTAATTCTTTGAAGCACTTTGTTTTCAGTAAACCACTTAAAACTGTTGTGCATATTCTTTTTTTCTTCCTGGAAGCTGGAATATTCAGGTCAGCTTTCTAGGATTTTTGAACAGCTAGTTCAAATAGCAGTAAAGCTGCTCATCCTCAAATGCTTGCATGCAAGGTTCTAATGACTGTGTAATACACTGAACTTAGAGTCTCAAGGTTTTCTGTACAGTCTGTGTGTAAGTAGAAAAAAATATTTAAAATTAAAGGGTTATAGTGAATGGGACAGCATCAGACTGGTGACCTGTCACTAGTGGGGTTCTGCAGGGCTCCATCCTTGGCACAGTTGTTTTCAACATCTTCATTAACCACATGCATGAAGGACTTGAAGGAATACTAAGGGAGCTGCCTGATGATGCTAAATTGGGAGGAGCTGTCAACTCCCTCTAGGGCAGAGGGACACTGCAGAGAGACCTCAACAAACTAAGGACAAGTGAAGGATTCTGCACCTGATTGTCTATGTAGACTGGGGAGGAAGATGCTGAAGAACAGCGCTGCAGAAAGGGATCTGGGGGTCCTGGTTGGTGGCAAGTTGAACATGAGCCAGCAGTGCCCTGGCAGCCAGGAGGGCCAACCCTGTTCTGGGGGGCATCAGGCACAACATCGCCAGTCGGGCAAGGGAGGGGATTGTCCTGGTCTGCACTGCACTGGGACGGCCTCACCTCAAGTGCTGGGGGCATTTTTGGTCACTATAGCGTAAGAAAGATATTAAGCTATTAGAACCCATCCAAACTAGGGCCACGAGGATGGTGAAGGCCTGGACAGGGAAGCCACATGAGGAGTGGCTGAGGTCACTTGGCTTAGCCTGGAGAAAAGGAGATTGAAGGGAGACCTCACTGCAGTCAACAACTTCCTTGAGAAGGGAGGAGGAGGGGCAGGTATTGATCTCTTTACCCTCATAACTACTGACAGAACTCAAGGAAATGGCATGAAGTTAGTCAGGGGAGGCTTAGGTTGGATATCAGGAAAAAGTATTTCACCGAGAGGGTGGTTGGGCACTGAAACAGCCTGCCCAGGGAAGTGGTCATGGCACCAGCATGCCAGAGGTCAGGATGCATTTGGATAACACTCTCAAGCAAAGGGTGTCATGCTTGAGAAGTCCTGTGCAGGCCAAGAGTTGGTCTTGATGATCCTGATGAGTCCTTGTAGTGGTTTTGATTCACCAATTTGAGTTTTCCTAGCCAATGCACCAATTAATGTGGTGGGACTAGGGCTGGCCAAACACCAGCGCACCCACTAGAATATACTTACTCATTTCCTGCTGTGAGATAGGATTAAGAGGAAGGAAAAGCAGGCTCAAAACTTTAAAAGGGTATAAAGAAAAAAACTTTATTAACAGTAACTAAAAGAAAGAATAAAAAGAAACAGAATGAAACCTTCAGAACACTTCTCCTCTCCTCTGCAACCTTTTCTTTCCCACTCACAACATACAGAAACAATTCATTCAGTTTATCGCTTCTAGAATAGTCCTTCTGCAGTTCACTTAGGGAGAGAAGTCTTTCTTGCCATGTTATGGAGACTTCTCCACATGAAAACAGTTCTCTCGTGGCTTTCAATTTCCATGAACATTAGCCTCCCAGGAATCTGCAACTGTCAAGTCCCTCCCATCTTTCACAGCTTTCCCACAGCTGCGTTTATGGGCCATGTCAACTTAGGGGGTACTGTTTTAAAGATGAGCTGTTCAAGAGCAAAGGTCCTCTTTATCTGTCTCTGAGATCATCTTCATCTCTAGGAATGGAGGTCTTCTTCTTCTTCTTCCCCTGGGGGCAAAGTGTCTTCATCATGCTTCTCTATGTCTGTTCAAACTTCTCATGGGATCACAGCTACTTACACATCTGTTTGCTTTAGCACAGACACCTTTGCTCTTATCTACAATCTGAATCTTCACCTCCCCATACTTTTCAATGAGTTACCAGGAAAAAGAGTCTGATGTATCAATTACATTCTTCTCCGGAGCCTTACAGGAGGATTTCAGCCCAAACCTAAGACAACTCCTCATTCTCCCTCCATCTGGGACTTGACTCTTTTCTTTACTGACTTTGTCGCCTTCATGTTGCTCCTCTACTTGTCTTCACTCTGTCCTTTCCTTTCACTGGAGAGAGGATCAATGCTTTGTAAGTTTCATCTGTGCAGTGAAAAAGCTAAATCTCACCAGCCCTGCAGGTTATCAGGGTGATTTCTACCGAGTTGCAGCCGGGGCACTTACAGTGATGTATTTCAGGCCATGCTGGGGGCTGTGTCAGGATCAGCCGCGTGGCTGGTCTTTGGTTTTTGCTGTGTTCAATTCCAGCCGCAGGGCCACTCAGCGCAGGCCGCAGGGCTGCCTCTGGCCTCACCCTCATCATCTTGTGTGGCAGCCGTGCTGCAGGGGCGCCTGGCAGCAAGGTGTAAGCAGCCGTGGCCCGGCCTGCCTCCCCTCTCTCTGCCTGGCAGGTGCCAGGGCTGGCCTGGCTGGGATGGGACTGCTGGCTCCCTGGGAAGGGGCCCAGCCCCGCAGCAGAGTCCGCCCGGGCTGGCCTGGCTGAGACAGGGGGCTGGCCCAGCCTTGCTACCTGTTTCCAGGCTGGAAGGAAAAGAGAGCATTCCCAGGGTTTGTTCATTTTAAAATGTGAAGCTCACAGAGGCAGATCTAGTTTTAACGAGCTCATTAACATGCCTAATCTCAAAGCTAGCCAGCAATTGGTTTTGCTAGGCACAGAAGAAATTCTCAGCAGCACCTCACAGAAAAAAAATCACTTCCATGGGTGTCTCCAATGCAAAACCAGCACAGTTTCTTCCTACTCAGCTTATTTTATGATATTCACTGTCCACCATATATGAACACCTTTCTGTCCAGAAACCTTGGTTGGTATTGCAGTAAAAAAATCAAGCCAAGTATTATCACTTCCAAACTTCCATTTGTTTTCCAGCATTAAAATTAACTTACGTATAAAGTGATGACTAGTGCACTGTTGTACAACTTTCAAAATTTTAAGACAATGTGATTGAATAAAGAAATAAGACTCAAACTAATTAAGATATCTAGTGGCTTCAAAATTCTTTCATCAATATAGCACATCCATACTAGATTTTCCCAGAAAACATACCTCTTTTTTCTAATTAAACTACTTGAATACAAAAAATAGAAGCAAAATACAATGTATTCACTAGCATGTTTACAATCACTAGCATGTTCACAATCACTAGCATGTTCACAATCACTTAGGGAGACTTCTCTCCCTAAGTGAATACAGCAAGAGAGTATTAGACTACATATTTATAATTACTTATAATACAAGTATGAAAGCACATCTTCATGACATTTATAAAACCTACTGAAGTATTCGGTAGGTCACAATTTGCTAACACAGTTCATTTTCACTTCACTTTTGGAAAACTATTTTGTTTTCTATAATTTTTACTTTACTCAAATGAATTTGGGGTGGACTATGACATAACTGCCCATTTACACTAGTGAAAACTTCTTTCCTTGCCACACTGGTTGTGCTGGTGTAGACATATGGATCGTGATAAAGCCAGTCACTTAGGTAATATTTTCAGTGTCTTTCTTCTACTATTTCAGGAAAGAATATATCAAATTTGCACATTAGCCACAGGAATCTTTGACTTTTCAGAAGACACCAGATTCTCACAGCTTTTCTTGATTGCTTTATTTCAATTTTCAAATCAGAGGCTGTCTAATTAAAAACTGGAAAATTATGTTTCCAACCTTTTCCACTCCAAAATGTAATTGTTTAAGCCATTCTATTTGCCTGCACCTCTCATTTTCTTATGCTTCTCATACTCTGCAGCTGTTGATAGCTCTCATTTTCCTCCTTCACTGGTTTTTAACAGTTCACTAAGCATAAATTCTGCAGCTTGTTAATCCTGGGATTCATTTTCCTCCAACTCACCATCTTGTTACAGCGCTATATCTTTACTTGGCTTCTGCCTTACAACCTGAATTTCTTCCAAGGCTGCTGCTTTATGAAAATTGTTAGGTTTGTGCATTCTTCTCCGTTGGGCAGCTGCTGGAGAATGGCAGCCATTGTCCTCCAAGCATTTTCTAGCTTACACACTCAAGATTCTTTTGCTCAGTCCAGTCACCTCAGGAGCTTAGCATAAGCCCCAAAGCTGTGAGTTTTCAAGGAGATTTTAGGTGAAAATTTAGTACATAAGAAGAGACTTCTCCTTAAGACATAAGAGGCACATCAAAAGGAATGTACTAAGGGGGAAATGCAGACAATGACAGCAGCATTAAGTATATAAAGTGGAACAAAGCATGAGACCCCAGAGGAACATGGAAGGACCAAGATATCAATAGAATGATTTTCTGCTTAAATAGCTCAGAAAGGATTCCATAAGCTTTACTTCAGAAAACTTTAACCCCAATGGCTTCAATAAATCTATTGATTCAAAGGAAACCATATTATCTTGTAATATGATATTTAGTTTGCCATTTTCTCTATCAGAGTACATGAAAAGAATCAGTGACTAGGCAGTAGTCTTTTCTAAGAGTAAAAAATATCTTTTACCACAGGATAGCTGTCATTTACTTTATTGGCATAATCAACTGATAAAAAACTCAAAACTTTTTCGTTTTACTCTTTATTTCTGGAACCCCAAAAGCCAACTTTTATTTTAATTCTTCTCTATATCCCACATACCTACACAACATCAACTATTTCAATAGATACAATTCTTTCCAGACACAAAAGAAATGCAAAGTCCAATACTCAGACAATTCCCTTCTAACCCATTAAGTTAAAAAAAAACAAAACAAAACAAAGCAAAACAAAACAAACAAGACTGAACCAACCAAACAAGAAATCCACAAACCAAAACTCAACAAATCATGCAAGCAAGTAAAAGCCCCATAAATAAAACACTGCATAGGTACAATGTTGGGATTTCATTCCTGACAAGCAGTTACTTACCAGACTAACCCTTTTTATCCATCTGAGCTCAACTATCATGTGCAGGTTTCCAGCACTTTATTTCGATTTATTTTATTCATCATTCCTAAGACTAAAGATGGATGGTATGGAAATGAACATTACCCTCGAGTCTTCCCACACTAAGCCCTAGAGCACAGTGATGTCCTTTTTATCTGATCACACACATCTTCCAGACCAACATGACAAAGGCTCATGTTGGCATAAAGACAAGGTCCTACAGCACCGAGTACTGTAATCTCTTATAGTCTGCTTCTGGGATACAGCAGCTCAATTAAAGGTTGAAAAAATCATTGTGACAAAACCTGCAGTAAAACTTGAGAATTTGTCACAAAATATATGGCTGTGGTTTTCCAAGTATAGAAAAATCCCTGAAAGATTTGTACAACCAAAATTATAAGCATGATATTTACTCCTCTGTCTTGGCCACTATGTCCTAACAGTTTTATATATATCCATTTCTCACACATTTGTTTCTTGCCTTCATAAGGGAGGCAGACACAGATTGGAAGCCCTTAGTTTATGAGATGTATTACAGGAGGGCAGAAACATAATGGACATAGTTTTATGTTTTCACTTTCTACAAAGCACCTTATTTTCCAAGGCAAGAGTTACCAACCTTTTTCCACATTTTACTCTACTAACATAAGGTTTCCTGAAGTGAGATCTATAAAACCTCACAACAGTATAAAAGAAATATGTAATCTTCCTTTGTTATCAATAATAATAGTATGCTTATTTTAGCCTTTATCCATACACTTGTATCCATAATAAAACTGTATTTGAATGCTCACATTTCAGCCTTTGGCATTTCCAGTATTCTCCATCAGATATGTCTGCTCACTTCCCACGGCTTGTCCTTTCACTGAAAATGTACTGCTTTAATTTGACACATTTGCCTTGCAACTAATCTTCCTAAATTTTGCTTCTCTGCTGTGATTATGGCTCCCATTCTCTTCCTTCCTTCTAATTTTAATTAATTAATCAGAATCTGGAGTTGAAAAATAGTCTCAGCATTGTAGGATACTTGAGAGGGAAATGGGAATTTTTAATTTGCTCTATAGTCATCTGCTGACCTTTTAGGTTGTTTTTTTAATTAACAACATGGCTTATAGTATCTCTCCTTAAAAAATTGTCTCTATCATAACCTTAGATAATCAAAACTAAAATAAAACTACTATTAAATACACCATAAAGAGCAATAGAAATAAGGACCAGTCCTGCGGTCACTGTGGGTGAAAATTTGCAAGGCTGGAAGGGAATCCAACAAACCTTTGCCTCGACTGGAAAAACAGTAATTTTACTGGTATAGGTATTTGGGAGCTACCAATTAAGTATATTGAGTATTGAGCATTGAGAATAGCAAAGCTCTGCAATGTTTAACACTTAGCAAGTAGAACTTTGTACTGAGAGTGGAATAGTCAAGTATTTTACCTGTTTCTCACAGTTATTTTAAATGACATGCTTTTGAACTTAAACTCTGCATTTTCTGTATCAGGGGTACTTAAGAAGGCACATTGGCAGTATTCTAAGAGTATTTATGATTTTTCCACACCTGAATTTACATTTTCTACATCTGAATATTTTTTCTCCATAATTAATATCCCTTTATATAAACATTAATTAAAAATGTTTAAAATGCCTTAATATTCTACTAGATATTACACAGTATTATGCCATTTATCTAAAAATGCTTGGATCAAAAAAGAATCACATTAATGTCAATTTAAAAACATAATTGAACAAATGTATGGCTGGGGCATGACTTATCAAACTATAGCTCTCATGAAGACTGAAGGAAGCTCAAAGACCAAGTGACAGCTAAGAACACACCATGGTTTGACTTGGAAATTAATATAGTATGTGAGAAGTCAGAAAGGGAAGACAGCTCCTACAACAACTGGTGGTGTAAAAGTTATCCTTAAGGACTGCTAACAGAAATGAAAAGATGCACGGCATGTATTTTCTATTATTATTCATAACTACCCCAGGTCATAAAGATTACAACCTTTAAAATTAAACATAAGCAATTATAAACATGACAAAAGAGCAAATGAACAGCAGGAAAACTGCAGCGTCTGGAAAGCTGAGAGTCTTAAGACTGGCCTTACATGGAAAAGACACCAAGGTACCTGTCTACAATGACAGGAAATAAAAGAAAAATACTTTTCTGGGAAAAAATACAGTATACAATGCTATGTTGAAGAGAAAGACTCGAGAGACTTCCATTTCTTTAAATTAATCCTTCAGCTCACAGATATAATTTCAGGCTTCCTGGGCAGAATCTCAGTCAACAGACTTCTGCTAATAGCCAAACCTCTTTCAGATACAGGGGAAGCAGCACTACAGATACAACTGAGATTCGAAATTTAGCACACTGTCTACAGCCCTAATTAACTGCAAGAGTTGGATGATGTCCAGAGCTGCAGTCCTTAGCTTAAAAGTCTGCCTATAACAGAAGGATCTGTATTAAATCCAAGTTAACCCAGAATACAATTATAATGCAGAGCACTTGCACTCATTTTAACACAGAGAATACTGCAGACAGAAAATGTAGTGGGTCTTTTTGGCTCTCCCTTGGTTTTTTTGGTTGGAAAATTTCAGCTATAAAAAATGTCATTCTTTCTAAGAGTGAAACTGAGAAAATTATTTCCCTCATGTTAAAAACACTTTCTTAGAAATTGAGATAATGTATTTTAACATCCAGGAACACAGGGAACCAATCAGTAAATTGAGTTTTACATCAGAACTCTTTCTTTAGACATTTTCATAGGAAATAGACACACCTTAATTTCAGTAGACATACACAGCACACAAACTTGTGAGACTTAGAATGATAGAATCGTAGAGTTGTTTAGGTTGGAAGACCGCTAAGTCATTAAGTTCAAGCACAAACCCAGCACTGCCAAACCCAGCACAAAACCATGTCCCCGGGTGTGACATCTACATGGATTTTAAATACCTCCAGAGACAGCGATTCACCCAGTTCCCTGGGCAGCCTGTTCCAATGCTTGGCAGCCCTTTCTGTGAATAAATTCTTCCTAATATCCAATCTAAACCTCCCCTAGCACAATTTGAGGTCATTTTCCCTTGTTCTGTCACTTGTTACCTGGGAGAAAAGCCCACTCCTAACCTGGCCACAACCTCTTTTCAGGCAGTTGTAGAGAGCAATAAGGTCAATGACATCTTACGTCAGATCCAATGAGAGACTTCGGTTTTCAAGAGTTCATCATAAAATTCAAAGTTTTATCCACACAAATAAGGATCAGAAAATGCATTAATTTTGCACAGAGAATCTTGTCATTTCATAACTTTTTAGGCCCTGGATTTCTTATTAATATTTTAAACATATTTCTGGTTCCCATTATCTACATATGTAATTATTCAGCCAAAAAAAGGTGGATATTATAAAACTTGGTAACGTCCATAATGCAGAGAAAGAAATCATCTCTTCAAACAAATCCTCCTAAACAAAAATTGTCAGAAAATTTATTTGTGATTAGAATTTAAAAACTTAGAGTCTTGAAACACTGTCCCAAAAGTCAGAAATTAACTGCTTCAAAATGCAATCAAAGTAAATAACTATTGACAACAAGGATAAATCCACCTTTAGAGAAAATTTTGGGTGTATTAAACATAAAGATTCCTTATTCTTGTGGATCTTCTGCTCCTTTGGAAAAGATTTCTCTACCCAAGATGCATCCAATAGCTACTACTGTCATTCCATTGTCATTTAATTACTTTATCTATAAAGCTCTTTCATCATGCATACACAAGATTATCGGTTTCTTTTACAGCCCATTAGTGTACCCCTGATACTTTTCTTGAAGGTAGATTAATTCAAAGGACAGCATGTCAGCTGGGTAAGCAACTCACACAGAGCACATCAATACACTAGTTTTCTGTAACTTCAGGAGTGCATGATTATGATTCTCAACAGATTCAATCAGAAGGGGTTCTGAAGAGGTTTCCATTTCAATTATGCATGCCTCATTATCATACTTTTAGTGAAGCAGAAAGTACATTACAAGGTGAGAGTCAAAAACAGTGAGATGAAAAGCACAAAGCGTACATATCTTAGAAGGACTTCTAAATTTGTCAGAAATAATATTAAGTCATAGTAATATTC
Organism: Calcarius lapponicus; assembly: GCA_039654755.1. Lineage (NCBI taxonomy): Eukaryota > Metazoa > Chordata > Aves > Passeriformes > Fringillidae > Calcarius > Calcarius lapponicus. Next base: position 114,762,221 of record CM077464.1, on the reverse strand, counting down.
ATCACCCTTTATACAACACTGCATTTACAAGGCCCTTCACAATCAGGTCTCAGAGCACCTTTCACAAGAGAGCATATAGCTTCAGTAAAGAAAGCATGCGGTTCTTAATGGAAAGACACGTTAGATAGTGTTCTGAGATTCAGTGGGATTGAAGGAGACCTGCTTTTCTGAGGTTGAAGTTAGGTGCTCAGAAAACAGGAATGTCCATAGTGGAGAGGAATTGGGGCATTGTTATGAAATGCAGAATTGATGGAGACCAAACTTTAGGCTAATGGAGCTAAAACAAGACTGAAGCACCATATAATTAGGAGATATTTGGAGCACGACACAAAAGTTCACAAAGCTGAAACTACAGCAAGGTTTGGAAGGGATAGAGAAGATACTTAACTCTGAAAATAAAAGACAGAACACAAAAGGATTTAAAGAGAGAACTGATGTAGTTAGAAGGATATAACTGTCAATAATGGTATTTTTGTTAGATTGGTACACTGAAACACAGAATGGGTAGATGAGCAGTGAGGAAAGAGAGGATGGATAGAAATGAAGAGACTAACTGAAAAAGCATTTGAGAGAAAAAAAAAAAAGAGGACGAATGCAACCAAGAAAGAAGTGTTGTTAATTCAGGAAGGGAGAAAGCGGATGAGGAATGAGAGTCATGTACTACAATAAAGATGCCTGAGACAGCAGAAAAGGTACAAGGAAATAACAGAGAAATCAATTTTTAACAGTAAGGATGCATGTTAAAGGGCAAAATATAGGGAAGCCTGATTGCAGATATCTTAGAACATGGCTGAAGGAGGAACCCCTTCATTTACACATAAAAAAAACCAAAACAGAACATGAAGGCAAAGAGAAGGATAAACTTAACACAAAAAGGGAAACAATATTCTTTCCTTCACCTAATTTTTTAATTAGATAATAAAATAATTTTTCTAACTAGGTGAAGGCTAGGGATAATACGGAGAAAAAAAAGAAAAAATAAAGAATATATAAAATATAGATCCCTAATATATCAAAAGAATAAAAATTGCAAAGTGAAGGAAGAGAAGAGCAAGAAAGAAAGTGAGGAAAAAAATATAAGTTAAGGGATTGTGAAGATGAAAAGTACAGGTAACAGAAAAGAGATAAAAGTAAAAGCTAGGGTAGGTAATGAAAGGCACAGGAGGAGGAAATCATCTTTCTGTGATTAGAATTTAAAAATTTAGAGTCATTTGATACCCATCTTTCTGGGTATCAAATTTAAATTGCAAAATTTTAAAAGATTATTCACCACATTTATATCATGAAACCACATTGATGGATGGGGCTTTGAGGAACCTGGTCTAAGAGAAGGTGTCCCTTCCCATGGGAGGAGGCCTGGAATTAGATGGTCTTTAAAGATCCCTTCCAACCCAAACCATTCTTTTGTTCTATGATTCTTCTAAGCTCTAAGACACCACTAACAAACCCAATCTACCAGTAAATAGGTGTGGTATTTCATAACAGCCAAATATTAATGAAATGGAAGAGTAAAGACATAATAGCAGAATATGCATTAAAAAAGCAGTAAAAGGAAGTGCTGCACAGACGCTTCCTCTGTTGCACAAAGGAAAAGAATTGAAAACTCAATATATGTTTGGAAAATGTCAACTGTACAAGCTAAACACAACAGCAGACTCACACCTGTAACTTCTGCTAGACACATTTTAGAATATCTTAAACAGATTTAAGCAAGGGTCTGTTGGTTTCTGAATTCTTCTCTGAACAAATTACTGACCTTAAAGTATTACACACAACAGATACTTTAAAAATGGTAATATTGGTAATACTATTGAACCTTTTAATCCAATGGACTCTCAGTAATTTCAAAGACATTCAGATAACAGTTGGATAGGAGTCATGATGAATAAACGTGCACTTAGTTCCCTCAATAAGATGAATATATGATTGTGTTAACACAGTGATAGAATAAATAAGGCAGTTCTACTAATAATGAGCATAAAGACTCCAGAGAAAAATGAAAGGTGTTTGAAGAGCTTATTTGCATGACAGAAAACAGTGCTCTTCTCACTGTCACAGAAAGAGCAACAATGCAAAGTGCTGCAGGTTTCTATCAAAGGAAAAAGTTTTAATTAATTATTTCAACTGGTGTCATAGTAAAAGCAGTGCTGGAAAAATACTAATAAATCATAATACATATTAAATACATACTAAATAACTCACAATACAAAATCTTGCAATAAAATAATCAAACCTTTAGGATGGGTGCACACAGGACAAAAAACATGTATGTCTATTTAAAATGAAATGTGCAAGTCCTCAACTATAGAATTTTGCTCCAAAATTGTAGGAAAAAAGTAACAAATTTTCAAAAATTAGTGATCATTTTACTTCTTTAGGTGGGAATTTCATTAATTTGCAGCATCAAGCAACTTTGGCACCAAATTTTCAAAATATGCTTTTGACCCAGTGACCCTAATTCAGTAAATAGTTGTTAAATCCTTTTCATGGGATTTTTCATTCAAAATACTCCATTGTGTACATTAGCATTATTTTCTTGGTAAAAAAAAACCAAAACAAGTGGCTAAATAAGTCCTCTACAGCGGCCAAAAGAGATTTGTTTATATTTTGTTATTAGGAATTGAAATGTTTACCTCTGACAGTTTAGCAAGAACAAATATATTATTCAATTTGCTTATATGTTCATACATCTATGTAAAATAGTTCTGTTCCATTACAACAGTGTAATGGTGGATAAATTTACAATGTAAAATTATTTAGAGCAGTGGAATTCAAAAAGTAGGGCAAAATGCTCTTCATGTTCCCACAAAGCAATCACAAGAGAACTGAAAAACAAAGTGAACTTCTTCTTGTTCCTCTATCATAACAACATATTTTGAATTGGGCAGTAATCTTCAGTTAAAACTATGACAGCACTTCAAGGTTCATGGGTCTTTATAACTCTTTTAACTACAAGACATGAAACTAATTTCACATGTGTGAATCTCACTATAGTTGCCAAAGCCTTGAAAATAAGCATTTCCAAAATGTTACTGATATGGAAGCAGGATGTAGTCAAGAAAAATAGGAAGGAAGAAAGGAGAAAATGAACTAATCAAATCTACACAATTATTAATAAGATTTAGACCAAGAAAATGTTTTGTCCTTACCACACTTCAGAAGCTTTATGTTTCTCATTAAAAAAAAATTCCCCCAAATCTTCCTAGAATGCTAAAACTTATCTCTCTAATTGGATGTTCAACAGTTCAGGGCTCTAATGGTCTCATGGTTTAACATGGTTTGTTTATTACAAATAAGTAAATGGTGAAAGTAAGCTACATTGATGTTTCAACCCTTAATTTCTAATAAATGAAAGTAATGAAACCTTGACAGAGCTCCTGATGTGGTGAAATTCAAATCATAATATTTACAGTAAAGCTAAAGTTTTCAGATAAGGCTTTGCATCAAATAACATAAAGACTGCAGAATCAGCCACATACCTATTGGTTGATTTGGTGGCAGGTGGACCCAAAAAGGGCGAAGCACCTTCCCACCAATGCTATTGTATGAAACAAGCAGAAGCATTAAATACTGAAGTTTCATCTACAGAGCTTCTATACAGGTCTGTTCCCCACTCACAAACTACGATGTGAACAGCAGAAAGTGAGATAAGGTGACAAGCATTTATGCAAAATTTATGAACTTGTTAGAGATGGAAAACAGTTGTTTTCAAAATCTGAGGTGATAATCTGAGTGTTTACGGAGTTTTATTTTCTTATAAGAAATAAAAGGACATAGCATGCTGTACTGTACTGCTGCAGGAAATGTACAGAAAGGTCCCCTACCATTTGGGGACCTTCTTCCCCCATTTTGCCAGTAATCTGTTTTTCATGCTTTGAACATCCCAAGCTCCACTGCATATTCCAGCAAGCAAAACCTACCAATTCTAACAGTTTTCAGGCAAAAATTCTTCTAATACCAGCATATTTTCTAATTTTGCTTTGAAAAGTGGCAGTTTTTTTTTTAAAAATCTGAGATTTCTGGCTAAACAGTGTTACTCATTATCTGAGTAAGAAATAAGACATACAATTTCCCAACTTGTAATGAATATCATACAGATCATTTAGCACTTTTGAACCCTATAGTTCCTAGGTCTTAATAGCATGTGGGATAGGAGAGACACAAGTGAATTATCAGACTAGCAAGCTGTTGTGTGCTATGCCCAGAAAGAAAACGACCACAGCCTTTCTCTCTTCCATCCACAGTGGGATGAGGGAAGAGGAAAGGAAGAGCAAAACCAAGAAAACTTGGGGATGGAGATAAAAACTGTTTAATAAGTGAAACAGAAGTCCAAGAAGAGAGAAACAAAATAAAACAAGCCATGCAAAGCTGATCATTAACCACTTCTCAGGGACAGCTTGACAGCTTGTCCTAAAATGGACTAAACCCCTTTTTTTCCTCTTTCTCCTGCTGAGCACATCACTGTGGCATGCAATATCTCACTGGTTAGTTTGGGGCATCTGACCAGTTGTGTGCCCTTCCAGTTCTTGCCCCCCCCAATCTATTCACTGTGGAGACAGATTAAGAGAGAAGGCCTTGATGCTGTTCAGCAATAGCCAAAACATCGGTGTGCTATCAGCATCATTTTCGTCATAAATACAGCACCATACCAACTGCTGTGAAGAAAAATAACTCCATCTCAGCCAGACTTGGTCTACAAGAGATTTCTGAGGAAACACAGCCACAGATAGATGGAGAAAATAATACTTTGTATATTTACATTTATCCAACTGCATCTACTTCACAACAGAACTTCCTGATACATGGACATTTTTGCTAACAAGTACCACTTTGTGCATTTGATTTGTGATATTCTGTTATATATTATATTGGTTTAATATTTCAGACTTAAATTTTCCTAATACTTTTATTACTCCTTCAATGCTAGGTCTGAAACCTAGTTTGATTTGACAAAAATATTTTTATCTAAATGTTCTAGGGCAAAAGATCTTCATGCACACCTACTCAAACACTCCTCATACAATGTATGAAGTCATCCTCACAGTGAAGATATTCCACCTGAAAAATTGTCCTCTTGTAACTTAACTTTCAAAAACAATATTTAAGCATGCATTTTGGCCAGTGACCTCAAAGGAGTAACCATTTCCCACCGCCCTATACCCAGGGCCTTATGAACACATGGCAACTCTACCTACACGTGTTCATTCTATTTACTAGCAGTCTACTACCATCTCAAGAGAAACAAGATTTTGCCTTTGACAAATCTTCCTTTCAGAAGAGGTTGCTATATAACTTCCATGGAATTTTAAACTGAATGTAATTTAAATCTATTTTAAATGAAAAAATTAACAGGTAGCTAGCTACAGAATATGTGGGATATTAGAGAAATACCCAGGGAACAGATACACAAATAAAGGAACACAGCATGAAAGAGGCATCACTTTTCAGGGTTAAGAAGAAAATGAAGCATGCACTGACCTTTCACTTGGATCCACATGGCCACCTAAATAAATTTAAACTAGATAAAAGGTCTGTACAATCCAATTTAATTTCATGAAGCAATTTTTCAAACAACTATATGCCAGTTACAATATACAAGATGGGAGTTGAGTGCTGAATCTTTCATTGTAGCAACTACATACTAATTTGTCTGTCAACTCTGTTGCTAGTTGAAGTGTGTCTATTAATCTATTTGTGTTTGGATCAATTCCATTTTCCTAATTTTCTGGGCAGCTTTCACAAAGACTCCATATTTCATAAAAAGAACCTCCCACAGCACACACTTTCTTCTGCCTTCCCATATGTTGCATTTTCCTTCAAGATAGCTCTGGTCTAGTGCCCAAGGTTAACATGCTTCTGTCACAGACTAGTTGCAGAGCTAATGAATTCTTCTGGATCTACAGAGTCAGAAAGCACCTGATTTACTCTTGTGAGCAGGAATTCCCTCATTCAGTGAGGTGCTTGATAAGAGAAAGATAAAATAATTTTCAATTATTTTTAAGGTTTATTTTACACTATTTCTTAATGATTGTACATCAATGCCTTTGAAGCAATTAAAGCAAACAGCAAAATCAAGTTAATACACATCTATAGTAAGCACAGGGTACAGATAAGTTAAGAAGGACAAAACTCTGTGCATGACTAACCAGTTGAGTGCAGATCACTATTTTCTGGGCTATTTCAGATTTCATTACTAAAACAGGATGACCACAACTGACTCATTATACTAAGTGTGTAGAATGGATGTTCAAGCGGGTTATTCAAATTGTCACTTTTTCCTTTGGGCTTTTTGAATGGAATACTGGATTTCAAAGAATACTTTGTTGTTAAGAATACAGACTATTCCAGTAGACTATTGATCCTCAGGAACACAGTAATGCTCATCATCTTAATTGCTTTGGCTGCCATAAGATAGATTTGCATTTTCACCACTGACATAAGAGCACTAATACCTCTTATGATAAAGCAATTGATGATTAGTGCTACCTTGATGTAGGAGCCCCAAGCCACAGATATATTATTTATGGAAAAGGAATAGCAGATTAAGTTTTGGAAACAGACTGGATTGAAGGTCACTAAAATTATGTTTTGTGTGAATTCTGCTTGCAAAGGTTACACAAGAAAAACCTAGTGGGTGCACAGCCATATGGGATAACAGGAATGTTGCCTTCTGCTCCCTTCACAGTTGGTGGAGAGGCAGGAAATTCTGTAGCACAGTCAAGCCCATCCAAATCTCGAGTGCCACAGAGGATGCTCTCTCTCCTCCTACTGCAAAGAAGCCCAGATTAGTCAGTAGACACACCACCCTCAAACTTTTACCATTAGAGAGGACTAATCCAGGGCTCAGTGTTTTGCTATCCCCCTTCATTCTTTCTGGATTGGAATTCTTGTTCTTTTGTATCCCAGTTAATGGTTTTACCACAATGGATGGATCTGCCCAAGGAAAGGTTCTGCAATTTCCTACACAGTGCTTAAAGGTGAAAAATGAATGCTGAATTGTTTCTTGTTTGAATGGGCACATTAGTAAGAAAGATGTGGAAGAAACCTTTCCTTATAACAGTGACACACTGAAACATTGTTAAACATCACACTGTCAGCAAAAAAGTCAGAAAAGCCCAAGCTCCCCCTTTATACACAATGATAAGCATGATCACCTCAATGCACTGGGTTTTTTCTCTCTGTGGCAGGGACTCAAAGTAATTATCTTGACCATGGCTGTAAAGCATAGATAACTAGCCCATTAAAGTTGAAAGGAAAAACAAGTTGTTTGGAATGAATTATAAACTCAGATGAAAATACAACCATATGCATTACTTGATAGGTAGTACAGTATGTGTGGCTCCCAGAAGGAATAAATGCAAACATAATATAATCAACAGCAGTTTTGTTACTGTATTTACATCAAGGAGGGTAGATTTTCATCATAATCTACATCAGAGTCAGAAGGGCACTTGATTTACTGCAGATTAAAAAGCCTAGCATAAGATAAATAAAGTACACTAAGTATTTTCTGATTATTAGAATAACTTCAGTAAATAGAAATATAAAAAGTTATGCTCAGATAAGACTTAAAGAAGGTGGTTAACTTAAACAAGTTAAGCAAATTGTTAAATTACGACACTTTGAGATTTTTTTCAAGAAACGACTGCTATCTACATCACTAAATGATTCTTTTATATTTAACATATCTTTTATCCACATCGAGTAATGAAAATAACTAGCAAATAATTTCTAAGAAAAACTAATATCTTTACTCATACAAAAATATTTTAAAATATTGAATATTCTCCCCATCCCTCATAGCTATAGGGAAAGGTTCTCAAATTGACAGTTTGAAGGAGAAAAATTATCCTTTTCTATCACAAAATCTCTCTACCACAGAATATCATCATTGACTAAAACACTAACAGAGAAATGTTCAAAGTTTTAAACATTTTCTTTGATGACATGTTCTTTCTAGTCAAGGAAATCATGACAAGTAAGATAGAAAATGTCTCTTCTTCTCTTTCAGAGCAATTCACTACTGACAGTGGTCTGTCATTCCCATGAGCTTCCACTCTTTTCTTTCAATCAGACAAACAAAATACCCAACTGCCATCTCAGCTGTTTTGCTCCTCACCAGCAGGTTCCCTTCTGATGATTTCAGTAATTTCTGCAACACTGCTGTCTCTCCCACTCAACAAACAAGTCACGCTTCCTCCTTGGAAGATGGAGTGATATTTTTATACTACAGTGATCAAAACAGAAAAATGTACAATCAGTCTTTAATCAGAAAATAGTCAGCAGAACGATGGCAAGACAACTGATGCAGGGCTTTTATGGTAGAATCTGCCATGTGTGATTCAACACCTAACAGGTAGACATCTAGCCTTGGCTTCCCTTTCAGAGAAAAGTTCCCCTAGTTCAGAGAAATGTATCGGCATCTCAAGAGTGATTCATCCCACCTAGCTTAGACACATCCTTTAGAAGGAATCTAATCCCCTTTGACATCTTCTGGGTATGACTGCAACCAATGCCAGTTAAGATGCATTAGAAAGTGAGCACTGTTGTACCATTGTACAGCATGCACAGAATTAACTCTAAAATCTTCATCTACAAATGAGTGTTAATTACTAAATGGCTGTACAGCAATTGTTCTATGTGTGGTGTGTGTATATATATAGATAGATCGATCTGTGTATATGTGCATATGCAGCTATTCATATGCATTTTGAATATTCATATAAGGAAATATTTGCATAAGTGAAATATATTTGGAGCAGGACAGAAATCAGCGCTATTTTTTCTGTTTGGCTTGTGGCTTATTATTATATTAATTAATAAAGTGTTCTGGAAAAAGATAGTAACCATAACATAATGGCATAATTTAGTCATGGCATTTATTTCTTGTAACTCTTTAAGTACTTGAAGATGCTGCTTTTTTAGATTTGTTTTCTTTTGTTTATTTTGCAGGTTTTTGCTCTGTTTTGGGTCTTTTCCTTTCCTTTTCTACTATTTTATGAAAGTAGAGTCTCAGAAGGGTTTGAACAATATTTCAGAAATATTTCATGTTCAGCAGTGGAAGTTATGACATAACATTTCCTACCTTGACAACGTAAATTTTGGCTTTATCATTTTCAAGTGATCGCAAGGATCCCAGAAAGCTGACACGTTTAGTATCCTAATGGAAGTTAGACCTTCTATCTGATCCCAATAGCCACAAGTAAGGATCACATTGTTTAATACAACCTTAACTCCCACATATATATTCAAGCTGCTGGGAGAAACTGTTGAACCTTAAGAGACAAAAAATAAGGTACTGAAATAGGGTGAAAGAAGAAAAGATTGGCCACAGAAGTTGTGAATTATTTCCTACTGCATATAACCTGTAGAGCTGGTGCACAACCTGGGGCTGATCAGAAATATGAGGACATATGGCTCCTCTCTGTCCAGTTCTTAATAAGCAAATAAATAACAATATAATTGCATGCTTTCCAATAATTCAAGACAAATGTTCAGAGTATTCATTTTTCTCCTGCTTGTTTACTAAATTCCATGCTGTTTGCTTTGGAGAGAAGAATGAAAAGCAAACACAGAAGACAAAGAATAAAGTATCAAGGCAAATGAGGACACCATACAAAGAAGCAATGCAAAATCTAATTAAAAATATGAAACAACAACACATTGCAAAAAGAAGCATTTGGGGAACACTCTTGCACAGAATCAGAGTATAATTTAGGTTCTCTCTACATCTCAGTAACAATGTGAGGGGTTTTTTTTTTAATAATTAAGATGAGTTTTAATAATCTCTCCCACATTTTACTGAGTGCTGAACTAGGCAGAAATTAATACCATTTCTGAAATTTTACAGCATTATCCCATAATTTTAGTTTTGATTCATGAAACACAAAAAAAATTTCAATATTATAAAACTAATTTACTTAAAAATTGTGTAGAGGTTCAGACTCCATTTGTCAATTTTTTATCTGCATTTCAAAAAAAATAGATGCAACTAAGATCATCTAGATTATGACAGTATCTAACATATAGCATTCAATATTTAAACCTTCCAAAAGGTGATTCGTAGTACAAAAGATAAAGTTCTAAACATCCAGATGTGATATGTAAAAGTACACAAAAGAACAAAAAAAAAATTTAGAACTGTAGAAGAGCTTTCAGTAGCACAGACTGATTAAGCATTTGTTCACAGGTTGCTTTCTCTTATTTATTTATTGTGGCTTTGAATTATACACATTATTTTCATCTCCATCTGTCACAAAGCAACATTTGTTCCAGTTTTAATTTGCATCATTCTGTTTCCTTCATGTCATTATCATTTCTTTTTCCATTAAGTACAAGTAGCCTGTTAAAAGACCGGTATTGCCAGTATGGATTTTGAATTTGACACATCTTACAGGATGTAATGCTTCACATTCTCATTACAACTAATGTCCCTGAACATTTTAAATGAGAAAAATATTTTGTGCAAAACCTTTGGAGTGCATATTGTTATAATTTTGCAAGAAATTTCACGAAGAAAAACATGCCAACGGATATCCCTGGTGATAGGAATATGGTTAACTGGGACAAAAAACAAAGGGACATGAGTCAAAGAAACAAAAAATACCTGTTGGAGCTACTTTTAGATACACATATGTCATACAAGTAAGTCAGAAATTAAAACAAGATTGACAAAACTTAAACTCCATGTGAAGTGAAGAAAGCACATCTGATTACAGGGTTTATCTACATTTATTTAATTCTAACTCTAAAATGAAATTCTGAACTCTTGTTAGGTTGATTTAAGCAATGCCATTGAATTCTGTGGATCCAGAAAAATTTCTAGATATTGTTCAGATACTCTCATCAACTTCATTGTTAAACCTGACAACATCTAAGTGGCAACACTGTCTTAATTTAATCAAGTCATCAAAACTAATCCTGTTGGTAATATTTGGTGTATTTATCTTACAAATTTCTACAAGTAGTATAGTCAAGATCACACAGATGCCGATATTTCAGAGAAAAAAGTATTCTTTTTATATTTCCAAAATCAGACATTTCATTTCACATGTAATAAACTGTGGAGTCTTAAAATCCTTTGAAGTTAAGTTCAATTTTTTCTGTAGTATTTGACAAGCAACCTTCAAGTTTTGGATGTTACTGATCATTCTCATAATCTAGATTGGAAATAAATTGTTTTCCTTAAGTCCTAAATCTTAGGCTCAAAATTACTACAGGATGCTATTTCATTGTAAAACTAGGATTAACTTTGAAATTATCATAGGCATTAAACAGCCACTTTACAAGGAGTTACTTCCACATTCCCAGTTTCAGTGCTGTAGGCACTGATGATGGGGGTTTTTTCCTTCTGAAAGACACAGGACCTCAAATCAAATGAATCTCAAACTGAGATTAAGATGAGCCAATGTGACATGTCTTCACTGAACTTCAAAAATGCAGCTGTCCACTACAAATTGTGAAGTCCAGAGACAACTCTACAGCAGATGAATTAGACTTACACTTCATAAAATGTCCATAGGGATTACAATTTTGGAACAGCAGAAAGTTAGCAGAAGAAATTCTGACTGCAGTACTAACAGCAAGTTGCTCACACTGATTCACTGATGACATCTGATGAGTGACCAAGAAGAGCATTGTCAAGTGCGTGATGGAAGTTCATGTGCTGAAGCCACAGTACTTCCCACAACCCCAAGCAGAACATAGAGCTAAACACGGGAATCAACATGCTAGAATCCAAATCCTCTGTTTTACATGGAAGAAAGATAAATCACATATTTACACTTGCAGAAGCTGGGGAGGCACCACCAGAAGGGACAATAAACAGCAGCTACAAGATGAAAACTCCAGGACATTCTAGGCCCACTTCTGAATCAAAACATTCTACACAATTTTTACTTGTGGTGTCTCTTCCTGAAGAATTTCTGAAGACTTTTTAGAATACATAAGGACACGTCTAGCCCAGGACTTCAACTTTTAAGTCGTTCCCTTCCTGCATGAAACATCAGCAGTCATAGACCTCATTCTTCTCTTTTTTCTCTGTTCTACAGAGATACAGTGTCCATGATTCATTTAGATCTTTATATTGTGTCTTTTATCATAGCAGCCAAGGTCTAATTATGGGTTTTGAAAACCAAGATTTTGCTCAGATAAATAAATTCTGAGAATCCACAAGAATCAGATGGACCCATGCTATTGCACAGAACAGCTAAGCTCCACTTGTCCATAAATGACAGCTGTGTAATTTAGATCAGACATTAGTTGCATGGACTAAAATGTTTCTTCTACTTGTCTAACTTACTCAACAGCAGGAAAATTATATCTAAATTCTAATTCTAATTTCAAAAAATAATATCGTTTCCTTTCATTGTGACAATTTCAAAGCTGACATGGTGATCATCTGAATTTCTAAACCTTCCATATACTAATGTTCTGCCTAAAAACTTCATCTTTTTATTAACAGTATCACTTGCAGAGCAAGAGTCTCTTCCACCTGCTGAGGAAAATCACACAGCACCCAGCAGTAAGCAGAACTGACACAAGAAATATGATAGCAAGATTCCACAACAGAAGCAAGTTATAATTCCATTAATTCCTTTTGTGCCCTGAGGTATCATTTGTGATTCTCACGGCAAATGCAAACCAGACATTTATAAATGGCAAACAAAAAGGCCAAACCATTTATTGCATCTTGATTTATGGTATCACATTGTTTTGCTTCTAGAATTTCGCATAATCAGGAAACTTTCAGAAAACAGCACTGATTGCTCAAGCTTTATGCGGCGAAACACACATATGACACAATTACATAATTCCAATCTAATAGTGTATCATATTTATTAATTCTTTCAGATTATCAGAGTCTGTTTTCCTATTCCACTGTTTCCATGCTTAGCTTTAAGAACATTTTAGTTTCCCAAAGCTCAATTGAATTACTCAAATGCTTGATTTTAAGTACAGACATGTTTGTGAGATTAGTGTTTTAGCTTTGTCTTTTCACACGCTATGCAACGCATGGCATATGATGAAACATTCTAATATTGGTGAAGCCCTGAAGCAGCGGGCCTTTGCATCTCAATCTTCATTCTGTGAATTGTTTATCAGGGCACTCATTCAAAGCGCTTCTGCTATGATATCAAATGCCTTCAGTGGCTAAACTCTTTACTTGCTATCTCACACCCTGAGATTTCTACTGTGCACAAGGTGCTAATTGTGTTAAAATTCTGGCAACACAAGAGAAACGCATTTAAGTTATATCTTCAGAGGTATGAACACCGTTAAAAAAACTTAGGCATCTAAATCAATCATAACAAATAAAGCTAGAAAATAGTGTTTCTTTACAGTGCTGGTTTATTTCTTTATTCTTGCAATTCTTACTAAAAGATTATTTTTAAGGCAGCCTGAAGTTAAGGAAAATACCAAATTTGCTCCTCTCCTCTGCTAAAATATTTTGAAGCACTTTTTTATTTTTTTCTTTCCTGAATGAAACTGGATAGAATTTATATCTTGCACATCTAAAGTTAAAGATTAAAACTGAAATGTTTCTTCATAATATCTCCACTCACATCTATGCATTGGTTTGTGCTTGGTTTGTGTGAACACAGGACAAGCAAAAAAGATTTTCCAATGTATGGAGAGGAAGAAAAGGAAAGGTATAATTGCCAAGATCTTTACTGTAGCTTCTTTCTCTGGCTTCTAGCAGATGTTGTCATGATTTTTTAAAAATCAATCAGGCCTCATAAACAGAATTTAAGTATATTTGCTCTGTATACCTTCATCTCAATTTAGAGACAGTAATTATATTGTCTAGAACTTGACATTCAAGTTTCCCTTCTTCATGCAAACATTGTTTTCCTATAATTATTAGAGGTACTTTTTTTTTTTACTGAGTTAAAGGAGTTCATAGAAGTGCGAAATTTAAAGTAGTTCATGGATGGCTTCCAAACATTTCACTACAAAAAAATACTGCTAGTAATTGTTCTGAATTTTTTTCCCTTCATTTTGGCACTGTGGAATAGAATAGAGTTGAATTCCTCAATGATTAACTTACTCCCCTTCACAAGAAATCATTAATTCACTAAACAACTTTAATTACTGTTTGGAGCTTACATTCAATCCAATTCAGCACAAACAAATACTTAGCAGTTTAAGATGTTCTTTATTTTAAGCGCCCCTGTCTCTACACTTAAGCAGCTAGTTTGTGATAAATATAGACTATTGACTCAGGCTTTTGAGGGTGGGGGAGCAGAGAGAACAACCTAAAAATCACAAACCAAAGCCATTTCTTCTTAAAAATTCTTTACCGAATGGATTAAACTAGTGAAATCAAGCTAAATCCTGATTATTTTGGAACAATATAAGTGCATTAAACAAAATTAATTTCAGAAGTCATGAGTTTTATCTTTATATTGCTAGGCAGTGTGGCTAAGATAACTATTTTCTAGGACCACTGGATGAGGACTGCAGGTGAACACACACAAGCTCACTTAGGCCCTGACAGATGAGACCATGCAAAAACATAAACCTTAAAGAGGAGCTCCCTCTCCTCTTTAAGCCAGCTCTTATACTCACCGGAAATCTCTCCTAGCACAGGCTCAGGTGAGAAAATTAGAAGACAAAGTCTCATGGTGTTCTTGAGATGAGAGTAGCTCATCTCTCTGCTTAACTATCCCATGTATAAGGTCAATGAGAAATCTGTCACTGGGTTAAATCCCAACTCCACTGAATCCCACTCTGTAAATTGTGAACTGTAATTGATGATGGTTTTAACTCTGCAATCTTGTCAGGGAACAGCAAGAGGTGCAAAAATAATGTTGGGTTTTTTTATTATATTCACAGGGTTTATATGTTCCTTTTGCAACTTTACTGCTTCTTTTGACTTGAATATTAGTTTATTCCAGAAGAATTAATAGAATTGTGAAATATCAAGTTTTCATCTCTCATTTCCCTGAAGACATAGTTGAAAAAATTATTAAAATTTGCAAAGTTGCAGAGCTTAGGTAATATTCCTTTATGGAAACAATCTACTGTGATTTAAATGACATTTCAGTCAGTCAAATATTATGGGGTAGAAAAATCAAAACAATAGTCCAAATCCAAACCTGGCATGAAAAGAGGCAGCCTGGCTAAGATACATCAAATGCTAGGAAATCTCCACTGTCCCTTCCTTTAAAACTTCATCTCAAATAGCACTTTGTTTGCAGCAATGATAAGAACCAAAACAACACTTAATTTATAATTATTGAAACTTTTCTGTGCACAGAAAAAGAAAAGCCACAAAGCAAGGTCCTCAGGCAATTCTGTTTCAATTAAGCTTTTTTTTTTCCTCCCTTCCATGGCTCTAATGTACTGTTCCTTATTCTTTCTTCCTGCCAACTTTCAGATTCATTTGACATGGAATAAACCATTCTCTACAAATGTGAGCCATCTTTACAATGCTTGGACTTAAAAAACAATAACATTTCTTAAAAATAGAAAACAAACTCCCATAATGGCTCACCTGCTGCAGAATACCAGCAATTAAACTTAAGTTTTTGAAACCAGGTGAAGTTTTTTGAAATTCTCTGCTTTATGATAATGACAGAAAAAAGAAATAATTCAAGCAATTATAATTTCAATTTTTGTTCAACATGATATGGTGAAATTCTACATTCATTGCAATTTTCAGCCTCATCTATATCTCACAAGTCATTCTGGAAGCACTTCAGTTGAGAACTCTGCAGTTACATGAACTCTGGCAGAATAAATGTGTCAAGCCTGTTCTGTGCCACCGAGAGCAAGTGCTGTGGCGTGCATGCAAAAATCCCTTCCATTTCAGAACAGAGAAGCCTTATCTACACTAGATATCAGAAATGGCCAGTGACCTACATTAGGTCCAAAGTTGTCCCTAAATACTGTTTGAGAAAGTGTTAATTGTATAAGCCAAAGCATCTTAGGAAACAATGACAACTAAATTCTTGCTGCTATACATAGCCTGCAAGTCAAGCATCTTCTAAAGTATAAAGTAATAGCCCCTTAGACACTCAGGGATTTACTACATTGCTATAATCATAAAAATCACTTGTTAAAAAATCTGAAATATAAGCTAGAAACTTGACTCCTCTGTGCTTGGGAACTGCAAGTACTGCAATGACCTTTTGATAGTGACACACTTGCATTTAAAGGTTTTGTAATTATTCAAATTTAAAGTTATTGCTAAATGGCCATATCTAGCAATTAATATAAATATTTTGGTATTGAAATAATTAAGCCAACAAAAAATATTAAAAAAAAAACAAACTGAAATTTGCATTTTATGCAAGTACCTCTGTGAACTTAATTTCAACCTGGATTGAGTTATTTTCTAACTTTTGCTCACACCTGTTTTACACTCCATGTCATTTACTGAAATCAAAGGACCACAATAATTTTGATATGCTATTAATGAAGCAAAAAGCATCATTAGAAAAATAAAGAGTAGCCTACAGAAAGTTATGATATCCTGAATGCATATATTGTTTGTATTTGACATCACTTTCTATTGTAGCAAGAGTTGAACACACTAGCAGTTGGCTAAGGATCCATCTTTTTGACCACAAATATAGAACAGTAGTTCTGGCACCATAAACTCAAATGTAATGGATGATCAAATAATTTCTAGTTACTATGAAATTCTGCAAGATTGTTGGGAAATTGGATTGCTCTCTCTGGATACTTTACTAAGAAATTCAGGTACCATCTATTCCAGAAGTATATGCATGTGATATAAGACAAAGAAGAGTGAATGAAGATAGGGAAAGACTTTTTTATGCTTACAGGCTCATCATCAGTCAGTTCAGTAGTGTGTATTAATCTAAATCTTCTGAATGTTTGATATAGTTTTCCATGGAACAAGTTACATGGCATAAAAATAAAACAGCTTTCAAAAGTAATTCGCAACTAGCAAATCCTCTTTTGTGAAGGAAAATATTCAACACACTAAATTTATATGATATACACAGAATGATACTCAGAAGTTTTACTTTACAGTATGTCTATCTTTCCTAGAAAATGTAACTGTTTAATGTTTACCCACCCATATTCTACCATAGAATGGAAGGCTATGGTGGCCTTGTTTTGTTTGCTGCTAGGGTTTTCAGCAGGCTACTTTTGCTGTTGACAAAAGTCTTCACAGTGATTCCACAGGAAAATGGACTTCCATGTCAAATCTCCCTGCTGACCCTACTGAGTGCTATTTCTATTTCTGTCCCAGTGAGTCAAAGGCAGTTACCTCCATCTCCAGCTAACACATCTCTAGATCACAGAAGCATTTCCCCTAAGCTATCCAACTACTAACATAGTTTGACTAAAATAACAACCATTTTTTTTAACATGCTTTTGCTGTATAGAAAGGAAAAGACCCTGCATCTCAAAGCATGCTATTTCTTGCAACAATACTTACTGGTCTAACAAAATTACACATTTGCATGAGTAATGAAATGAACTGAAATCTTCAGGCTGCTTAAATGTGAAACAGACAGTACCCCACAGAACATTTAACTCACAAACTTTCCCATCCATTATGAGCTCGGTGAAGCTAAACCACTTTCTTATTTCTGTGTGCTGTACTCAGCATGTGAAAACTCTTCACAACAGAAAGCAATTCTTTGTTTGCACTTTTTATCACAAGTTCTCACTTAAAGCCTCATTCAAGGATTGTGACTTGTATCACAGGTTGATTTCTGTCAAATACAGACCGTAAGCCATAAATTCTTCTTTTTCCCATTCACTTAGAGAACTTTTTATCCTACCTTTGTATGACAACTGGATTCCAAGTGATGTTTTTCCAGCAGTAAGTAATTTCAATAATACTGAAATAAATGAAAATCTGGAAAAGGAGATATTGCCTGACGTGATGCAAAATACGCAGCAATTTGGGAAAATAACCTGAAATATTTCAACTATGAGCACTTCAGTTTAAATGTCCTCAGAGATTGAAACCACGTTGCTTTCTAAGGTCCATTCCTGAAACAAAGGTTTAACTTAACCTTTTCATTTAGATATATGACAGAATTTCAGCAACAAGTCTTATTTGCAGCAGGCATAAAATTCATATTACATACAGAATTTAAAAGTCTGTCCCTTTATTTCTCCAATTTTTTTAAGTTAGCAGACATTTCAATGCAAGAAAAGTCTAGATTAAAGCTTATTACACAGGTTCACCTATCCATGGTCCATTCTTCTATCACAATGAAATGATTTTTAAACACAGTTCAGCTGGATTCCACAGTTCTGAGTTATGTTAAAATATACAACAAAAAAAAAAAAAAAGGAGAGTCTGCCCTAAAGCCTGTGTGTGAAGGAGAAAGACTCTTCTCATTAGAAAAAAATCAAGAGATCTGAGAAGACACCACAGGGGTTGGTAGAGGCAGACCTTGACAAGAGGACAACAGCTGATGAATCCAGAGGAGTGCAGTGCAGAGCTGTGTTGTACATGTCTGTGACCTCAGGCACTGCCAACAACTCCACACCACGAACCGACTTGGTCCCTTAGGTGAGTGACCAAAATAACCAGTGTAGTCTATTACAGGAAGAAAACACACAAGACCAAAGACAAGCAGTTGGGAAATATGTGGTAGGCTTCACAACAGAGGCTGGCAGTGAAGAAAGCAAGCTGTTAGTTTATTTTCTCTCACTTGTTGCTATCCAGCCTCTAAAAAAGCAGGTCACAGTCTTTTAAAAAGAGGGAAAGAGGCTTGCATTTTACATATTATTAATGGTGATGTACAGGACACAAAAAAAGGAGTTTTGAATAAATATACTTCCTTGGTTAGCATTACAACTAAGATTTCTTCACACAGGATAGGTTAATTTGGATGTAAACATGTATATTATAGCTGCACTCCTTTTACTTTTGTTTCCCTTTTTTAACTGAAAATCAAGTTCAAGCTTTTTCTTACCCAAATGTGGTGGATGGCAATAAAGTACGAAGAGTAAAGAGTTCCTTTTCCTATCAGCTACCAGAATACACCTCTACAGACATACACTAGAAACATGGCACAACTTGATAATATCAGCATAAAGAAAAGCAAGGTTGAAGTTTTCAATTCTTGTTCTTATGTTAGGAAAACCCTTTTCCTTTGCTTGTAACAGCAAGTGAAATACAGTACTTGAAATTTATCCAGTAGCAACATGACTCCAATATTAGGGAGGTCCAGGTAACTGAAAGCAAAGCAAGCCAAGATTGCATAAGAATGTCTAAAATATAAAAAATGGAAATCTGACAACCACCAAAGTCCTGAGTGTTAGCTGGGAGTTTTTTCATAGTTCTTTTATAGAAGGTAGTAATTTTAACAGGCCTAATAATTTGTATATGTTGAGAACCTGCTTTCACATTTGGATTTAATACTTTTGAAAGGAATGGAGTGCAATTTTTTTTTCAGATACTTGATGTAGTGATAGAAAGATTAGAAGCAGTATAAATCTTGAAACAGCATTATTATTGTTGAAGGAATGTTCAGAAATTGTGATTTAGAACCAGTCTTACAAAACTGTCACAACAGCTTTGAGCATCTTATTTTATATCTCGATGCTCTAAGTGTCTAATGAAGTCTAACGGATGGTATTTTCTCCTCTCTCCCAAAAACAATAATAGTTTCAAGCAGCAGAGGGGTTTTTTTATAAAACACACTACCTTAGACTATAGGGACAACCTTAAATTAGGCTCTTCTTCAAGTTTCCATGTGTAGGAATATAATGTATCCAGTACCCAAAAACCTAAGAAACTTTTTGATTCGTGTTCCTAATTTCTTATTTAAGTGACAACACTGCAAAATGTAGGCTGGTTAAAACAGTTCCTGAGGGCAACATATTGAAAATAACATCCTGTTCCATATGGACAACTAGACATCCCACCCAAGATGAAGTTTTTCAACTCTTAAATTTAGGAACAGAAGACTGACATTGGAAGTCTTGATCATTTAACTCAAGCATCTCTCAATCTTGATCAAATTTGGAAAATCTGTTTGGCCCAAGAGGGTCAAGCACACATATATGCTTTATATCCTCACACAACATATGAAACACAGTATTTTTCCAAACCCCACAGCTCACTATGATTCAAAGTCCCTGGGATTTGGGGATTCTTTTTGCAACTCAGGGATTTTGTCTGGGATTTTTGTTGCTTTGCTAGTTTTTGATTTTTTAAACAGGATTCATGACAGCAGACTATGGCAAAAACAATAGATGAAAATTAAAATAAAATTACAACAAAGGCTAACCGTGGAATTTAGGGGAGGGACCCTTCTGAATCACAGAATGGCATTAGAAATGAGAGAGGCAAAAAAAAACAGGTACTTGACAAACTTTATCACCACTACAACTGTACTGTAGCCTACTATGAACTTAACCTCTTCAGGAAGGATTAAAAAAAAAGAAAACAATCATCGCCCCAAACCAATGTTATTATTTATCACATAAACAAGCAGTCTGGCTCTGGCTTCAAGCAGAGTGGTGTCCAGGACTGAGCACTGGCCAGATCAGATTATAGGATATAAGGCTGAAAGATCTCACTTCAGCTACCGAGTATAAATTCCAGCAACTGCAAGCAGCCTCAGCACACAATCTTCTCTGTAAATGTATCAAGCTCCATTGTATGAGTAATCAAACTCCTTGTCTTCGTTGGTTCTATTGCCATGACTTTTTTAAAACATCACAATCTGCAGTTTGCAAAAACAATGAGAAGAAAACAGTGACAATGGCAAGGAATTAATTCATATAATGACTTTCTCTAATATTAAAATGCATGGAAAATAACCTGTGAAAAAAATAAATGAATCATGAATATTCATAGTTTAGAATGGGTAACAATACTTTTGAAAAGAATGAATACAGTTAATCATCTCAAAGGCTTTTTTTTAAGAAAGGGTGCTTCCAATAGATTCTTTATTATTCCTACCCTGTAAGAATTTTTTATTTTTTTTTATCTTCACAGGTGAAAATATCTGCAAAAACTTCATGCCATTTTAAGGCCTTCTAAATAAAAACAGGAGACTCACCCTAAGTTAACTAGCACAAGCAACTGAGAAAGTCTTATGTGAACACAAGAACAGTAATTCCAAACAATCATACAACAACCAGGCAAAACCAAACTATATAAGACAGTCTGGCAATTTTCTTAATTAATTGGTTCTAAGTTAAAGGTGAAGCCTTACACGTTCTTTTACTTCCAGTGTTGGTCTTGGCTCACCCTGTCCGTAGCCCTCATCAATTAGAGCAATTCTGTACTGGAAGAACTTCATCCCTTTTGTTCTCAAGCATGGGAAACTTCCTAAGAAATGGCACAGAGTCACAGGTGGGACCAGCCATGATTCCTGCATGTCTTTTGTATGCCAAACCTGGGAGGACAGCCTGGCAGAGGACATTCCATTCAATTTAAAAAAAAAAAAAAAAAAAGAAAGTGGGAATAGTAATTAAAGTCATTAGCAACTTTAATAATTTTTTTAATTTTACTAAATAAAACTCTTTCATTTCCCCATGATAAAGCTATGTAAATGGCATACATTTGACAGTTCTCATGCACACACAGGGGCACCCCTAAGCCCTACCTGCATTACTCCATCACTACTGACATGCTTTATTTCCACAAAACACTTCTGAAAACTCTCTAGTCCACTAAGACCAAAAAATAAAGTCACAATAACAGAACTTCACTACTAAGCTAATCTTCTGTCAAAACAGTTAGGGTAATTCCTGAAAGCAGACAATGACAGGTCTACTCAGGCAGTGCAGAGGGAAATTGGGTATGGGATCACCAGCTCCTCTCCAACAGCATTAGGCCATTCTTTACAAAATGTCTTAGTTTTTATTGACTCATAAGACACTAAATACATATTTGACTTTCATATTCAATGGTATTATGTACTAAATCCATGAAAGCCAAAACCATAGAATTTAAACCAGGAAAAAAAAATGTTATGACTTCAAATTTTTGCCTTTCAATCTATAATTCTTAACTATTTTGAAAGAAGTCCTATCATTGTGTGAGCAAAGGACAAGATTATTTAGTCAACAAAAAGCAAAATGGAGGTGAGAGTAAGATCTGGTTCAACAGGTGGATTCACCAGTTATGCCCATATCAGCATATTTGCTACTACAACCCTGCACATAAAATAGGGATAATATTTTGGCTTTGCACTAAAAAAAAATTGTTTTCAGATAAAGCAAACAGAGTAGAAATGTTCCAAGTATGATAGGATTCAAAAGTATGAGAATCAGAGTCGTGCCCTTCTCCCATAAATGAACAGTATCATAACCCAGAACTGATGCAATACCATACACCAGATCCTCATCAGTCATAGTCCTTTACAGAACTGTCAGACCAACCAGATCTTAGAAGGAAAAAAGATATATGAGAATTTGCACTTCAAAACATAGTGATGTCATTGTAACATGCTACTTCAGAAAGATCTCTTGCACACGCCCCAAGATGCTGACTCCCAAATTACATATTTTGTTTATATTTTCCCCTTCACAAGAGTAGCATTCAGCCATAACTTTGAAGTTGTTAAACATATAGTCTCACCAGATTAAAAATATCTAATTAGCTAATGCAAGGCTCAATTTTGAATGGAGCTTAATTACAAATCTATGTTGCGTGAGATGCGTTCATATTTCAAACACGTTAGTAATCTGAGTTGTATTACATAAATGATCTTTAGAGACAACCACTTTTTAGAAGTGACTGTCTTCAGGACTGATGCAAAGAAAGACATGCCTAAGTGATCTTCCAGCAGATTTCACAGATGGCTCACAAGGCTGTCACAAGGCACAGAAGGAAGAAAGTTGCTTATTTCTTTATAGAGATACAAGTACCAAGCACAATCTGGATTTAAGGCTAAAAGCTGTTTATTTACCAATAACTCTTCTAAACCTTACTCCTGCTCACTAATATTTCTTACATCAAAGGGAATTACTAGAACTAAAAATTAACAGGCTGCAAGGAAATAAGTATATTTCATGTTGATTTGATGTCAGGTATTGCCATACAAAAATATGGAGTATGTGCTCTACAAGTGCAACTTTCTATGCACTTTCCTATGCAGATATAACAGAGATTAGTTGGTCAGTACAAGTGCACACAGGAAAGCAGCACTGAGAAGTCATGGGATACACTGGTTATACCATTTCAGGAACAAATGCAAGATTTTTCAAAAGGTAACTACAAGTTAATGTTGTAGACCAAATTCTGAGAATCAGAACCATCATGAGGTTGTGCCATAACACTGTGCTGTGAATCACAACAAAATACAAATGCATATATTTATTTTTTAAAGCCTACCACACTCATCATAATAGACTCTTCCCCTGATTTATAAGGCAGATTAGGGCTTTTTTCAGAATTTACTTCTTCATTATAGAAAAACAAGCAAGAGGAAATAAGGTTTAATTGATAATACTGGCATTTTTTAATAATCTTCACATGAACCAATCCTTTTTTCAGCCTTCCCATGGCATTGAGAAAAATAACACTCCAAGAAAAAAAAACAAAGACAAAAATATTTTAAAATCAGGATACATTTTCTTCCCTTCAGCTTCTTAAGACTCAACAACCTGGCTGCAAGCATCTGGCACTAAGCAAGTGGCATATGTAAGTTGTTTACAGGCTTTGTGTATCTCAGAAACAGAAAGCCTAGAGCTCTTGTCAAGTCTCAATTTGCTCTAAAACACTGTTCTTCTAACACATCAGCCCCTGAGACTCTCATCTTTTTGGTCAGCAATGTTCTTTACACAATTGCAGCATCTCAAGTGAGGCTTGCAGAAGGAAATAACAGCGGTTAAGTGCATGCGCCACACTGAAATCCAGGGACAGTGCCCAAGAGACATTAGAAAGCATTAGCCAATAGCCTGGTCTTGATGCATTGTATCAATCTTACTACACATAGTGAGTCTTTTGCTGTTCTCTTCTTGAGGAGACAATCTTTATTTTTCCTAAAGTCAGCCAGGTATTAATTTTTTTGTTGTGTTCTATGTTAAGAGTTTCTATTAGAGAATAGTTTTAGAGAGGCTTCATTACAAGAAGTCTTTACAACAAAAAAAACATATCTTACAACTTTTCATTCTCCTAGGCAGTTGTTTAGTTACACACTCCCATCTCATAAATTACAAATGTATTGAGAAATTACTTGAGACTGTGGCATTTAATACAGCATAATGACTTAACTTCATGGCTTTATATAAATCTGAATGCACTATGGGAGACTTCCATGTCTCTGTCTCTCAGAGATTCTTGTGATATACTAAACAAATTAATGAGAAAAAATTACCTTTTTGTTATATAAAACAAGATGTTGTTATATACTTCACAGGCAATTCCAAAACCCCACTGTATCTTCTAGAGCTCTCAAATCAGACATAGAGAAAGTTTCTCCTGAGTGTTTTTTTTTCCACACAGACGCATTACTGCCTCTATGGCTGACATAATTATAGGTAAATGTATTCCATAAGTGGTGTCTTCCCTGCCCAGATCTTTCCTGCCACACTGTCTATAAGTCTTTTTTTAACATTCTCTGTTTCATCAACTGTACTATTTTCATCCAACATATATGTGTGTGAAATATGTATTAGCTTTATATATTCAGGTAAATTCAGAGAAGCTCAAGAACAAATTAAAAATATTTTAAACTAACCCCAAACAACAAAGCAAACCTAGTACTCAGAGTCTTTTGAGATTCAACCATCATTAAACTGTAGAGGCTGATATTTTTTAAATTATTTTTACACCCGAAGAAGTTATTTTTAGGTTTTGTGCATTGTTGTATACTTGCTGTTAGCTTTGATAATCATCATGAAATAATTATCTTATTTCCTCTGACAGTGTGCTCACTGGACAGCTGATATAGCCATTCCCACAGTGGCATGTGAAGAAAAACATACTTACTTTCCTTCACATATAAAGGCAGTAGTAACATAAGATGTCAGCTTCAATGCGTAGTACACTACTGACTCATGTCTTCTATGTATTTTCCACTAGCTTGCAAATTTTTAAAAATCAGTCTTTAAATAGGTATCTAGATTAATCTGGGGAGATTTCTTAACTATCACTCAGCGTTTACTGTTCATCTGGGCAGTGGACAGCAAAGTAAGTCACTGATATTCTATCACCTTTCATCTTCTTGATGTTTAACAGCATGATACACATATATGTGTGTGTATATATATATATATATATATATATATATATATAAATCCAGATTAATATGTAAAATGATATGGAATTATCTGTACAACCACAAAACAAGGATTCTTCACATTTTGAAATCAATTTTGGAAGGCATTCAGATTTCCGTCTATTATTAGCCTATACTATGTTGTTTTATTCAGTGCATGTCAAATTTCTTCTCTATATTTTTTTATTTTAAAAGTGACAGAGATCACTAAGTATGGTTTAATATGTTGGACAGCTTGGAGACCTCAAGCATTTCTATTATTATCTAGCTTCCAGTAACATATTTTCTCAGGCTTTAATTTTCCAATGGAAAGTCAGTCTCCCTCTACTAATAAATACTTACAATGGAAGTAAATACTGATAGATAATACTTCTCTATATCTACTTCATGACAGCCAGATATAAATACTTCAAGAATAATGTTGTTGGGATTTGCTATTCTAATTGCAAGAGACTGTCACTTTTCTGCCTCAAATCAGTAGGAGTAAAGATGTCCTGTGCAAATAATGTATGTGCTACAAAGATAAAACACATCCAGAAGAAAAATTTTATGTAGAGGGCAGACGAACTAAAGTAGACAAGTAAAAGTTCTGATACTGCCACTGAAGATCTGTACTAAAACTGAAAACAGGAAAAAATTCAGAAACACAGGCAATAACACACACAGTTAGCTCTAACTGACTCCTGTCATGGAACCTATGTCCTTCATTAGAACTTCCTGAAACTTTAAAAGAAGGTTTTAAGGTAACACAAAAATATACTATTATGACATGGCTTGAGGAAGCAGAGCAGTCTGCCTTGAAAACACAGCATCTACTCCCTGCCTGAAAACGTGTGCTCTTCCTCTCAGTTTAGCTATTACAGGTTAAAGAGAAGAAATGAAGGAGCACTACAGTTTTACCAGTTCCAAAATACATCACTCTTCTTATCATTGTGCAGGCTCCTCAAGCTTTTTAGTTATTATGTCTCCCTTACCCATCCTTCTGTCCTTTTGTTGTGGTTTTTTTTTTTTGCTTTTATTTTTTTTTTGTTTGGTTTTGTTTTGTTTTGTTTTGTTTTGTTTTGTTTGGGGATTTTTTTTGTTTAAAAGAAATAGAGTTTACTTGACTTTGTGTGTTCCATGTGACACAAAGTTAAAGACCACAGGCACCACATTAACAACTGACCAGAACTAAGCATTCCATTGACCATAAAAGCTTGTCAAGTGTCACAGTAGTTTGAAAAATGGTGTGTCACTTCTGACCTTCTAGATTAAACTTATTTGTGTGATTTAGAAGGAATAAGAGGAACTTCATATTCTCTTTGATGTACTTATCTCTTACATTACTTTCTTTTCCTCCAGGTATGGGTATGTAACCAGAAACAGGTACACCATACCTCAACCAGCTTTTTCAAATATGTGGCCAGAATCTTCAACACCACTTGGAAGATATGCAGCTACCCTTATGAAACTAACTGCAGCTAGACTTAGGCATGTGGGGGTTTCCCAAGCAAAAATAGTATGTTGAAACACAGAGTTCTCAGGAAACTCTAAAAGAGGACTATTGCAAATCTTAACAGCCAGGTGAATTTCAATGAATTTGCAACTTTTTTCCTTTTGCAACACCAACTAGTAAAATCTCTTTCCTGAAGATAAACATGCAATTATATTCCTAAAAATCCCATTTATTCCACTGGTTTATTACAACTGAAGATAATTAAGCATTACTGAGCACTTCAGATTCAAAATGACCGAACTGCTTCTCATTCTTCTCTGTTTTAAACAAAAAAACTCCCTGTGATTTTGGATGATAAGCACCCAACACATCTTTAGGCTATCCCTATTTGACAAGCTTTAGTCTGTCTCTGCTTGGGGTCAAACATGACAAATTTCCAAGCAGATCCACTTGTCACATCTTAAGGCCGTTCAGACAGTAACCACGTCTGCTGCTTGCAGAAACAACATCTGCCACTGCAGCAAACAAGAGCTCTTGATTCGCACAATCTCTCGCTGAGCTCCCAGCTCATCAGGATCTCCCAACTGCTGCCTCTTACAGAGGAAAAGCACACCTGTCATGCAACAAGTGGAGTGCCTCACTCTCTGCTGCAGCCCTGAACAGAGCGATCCTGCTGCGCCTGAGCTCCACAGGATCAAGCGCCTCTTCACTCTCAGACGCAAGAGCTTGTCAGACTGTGTCTCAGCATTACCTGCTAAGTGAGAAAATCTTCAGCTCTGAGGCTTTCACACGCACCCTGCTAAAACCCCAGCTGCAGCGGTGCTTATTTCAGGCATGGGGCTCCCTCTGCAAAGCCCTCCAGCACTCCACAGCTCCCCTCCTTTGGGCACCTCGCCAGGAAGAGACTTGGGAGCCACAACATCAGCTTAACATTTACCATAGACTAATGTTTCCTCAAGGCCCCCAGACTGAACTGCATAAGGTTATACACTTGGCAGGATCATACAGGAAGATTTAAGTCCCCGTTCCTACTTACTCATTATAAGGCATCTGTCCCCACCTTGCCTCTTCTAGTATGGAAAAGGACCTAGAAAAACCTGGCAGTTAAAAATAACACAGAAGTTCACCTTTAGAATGCTTGATAGGAAATTACTTCTCTTTTAAAACAAATGTGTTAGGAAAGGTGAGAATTCACTCTGGAAAAACTTCAAAGGCAGTAGCTTTCGTAGGATTAGCATCTGAAAGACTGTATCAGTCTAAATTTCCATTTAAATAATCCCATTCAAATATCGGCTTAGAATTACAAGATAAGAAAATGGTCTTTGAAGGAAAGAAAGAATTTATGTCTTCCCGCATTTTGACAAAATTATTTGAAAAAAATACTTGGAACAAAATTTAGCAATTTTACATGGCTCAAAAAAATTACCATGAAAAATATATTCAGGGATTTGAGTTGGTTAATCTTTAAAACATGAGACAAGCACTACTGACATCTTGAGATAAAATCTTCAGTAGGTATCACTTGATGCCAGAAGGTAAACTAAGAGACTAACAATAGGGGGCAAATACCTGAGGTAATCTTTGCAGAGGTAAATTCCAAGTCTTGTTTTCTGTAACTGATGGGTTTTTTTAACACATCAAACAATCTGCTTTGCCTGTAGGTATTAGATCCCTTCTGGCATCCTTCATTCTTACACAGGAAGGTTTATTGCACAACACAAGGAGTTTCAGTCCAGAGATCTGCTTTCCATTTCCTACTGCTACACAAACTTCCCATGTGATCTGCAGCAAAACCCTTTTTATCTCTTTCCAGTACAGCAACACCTGTGTATTGTAACTTAGGATAAGAATACAACCAATAGAATTGCTAAAGTATTGTTGTATGAACAAAAAAAATTTTCATTTATGTTAATAAAAAACATTTATTTGGTAGTAGAAGTCAAAATAATTATTTGCAGATTTACATACACTGTGAAATGAGCCCAGATCTCTGTAAATTTGGCATTTCCTCAACAAATGGGAAGGACATTATTTATCCATTTCTGGAATAACAGCTGGATGAAGTTGCAGCAATTTTCTCTACAGGGGCAAATCTAAGGAAGAAAAAAAAAAAAGAGATAAATCCATAATTTAAAGTCTAAAACTGTGTTGAACAGATGCCATGGCTTCAGTTGTGAGATGCTTGCTTACGTTTAACTTCCAAGCTTTTCCTTTTTTTTTTTTTAGAGCATTAAATATAAATGCTGAAAAATATTTTTATCCAAATAATATTATCATAGCTCAAGAAACAGCCTTATTTTCATATTCTGCTTTTACTACTCTGCTTATTATTTTTTTAATACAAATCAGAAGTTTGGCTTTGAAACAACAAAAACAGTATTTCATAAAGCACTGCTCAACCACTAAGCTCCAGTGGGTTGAAGGAACCATAAAAGCACCAGAAATTAATGAGCATGGTGAACCACAATCCAAGCTCCCAGAGGCAAGATAAAAACTGAGTATTGAATATAGTTTCTTGTGGCATATCATAGGGTACTCAGTATTGATGTAAACACAAAAATTTCCATTTTTTGGGGCGCTGCATGTGTATCATAGATGGATTATCTCCACTTGAAGCATTTAACACATTTCATCTCATTCTAGGGAGCTTGCTTTAATGGGAAAAACAAAAAGCAACTCTGATATATAAAAGATTAAAGACCCTCAGCCAACATTTGGCAACATTATATTTGAGTTTCAGACTACAGACTCATGAGAAAGTGGTTGTTTTTTAACGTCCTTCTCATTGAATTTTTACAATAAAAGGGAGAAAAAATCCTTTGACAATCACCATGATAAAATACCCTAAACAAAATTATTTCCCTCTAGAAATTACTCATTATATACAAGGATGAGTACCAGCAAATGTAAAAGCAGAAAATACCTTGTGTCCTTCATTAGAAAAGACATTATTATTTACAGCCATTTTTTCTTTCCACAAAGATTCATAATTTTTATTTTTCTTCTTAAATGAGAGTAATATACAGTTATGATGAAGATTTGGTTGATAAATCTGGAAATAAATGTATTTTTGAAAATTTTCTCTTCATTGGAAAAGGAGCAGGAACACCTTTGGGAATGAGTTGTTATTAATAACAATGTCATATTATTGCTGACTTTAGAAGTTACATTCTTCTAGCTGGATCTTATCATAAACTTCCAGCTGTTCAATACAGTTAGCAGAGAAAAGCATTAGTTTGAGAAGCAGCAGGAAGCAGCAGCAGTTGCCAC
Source organism: Calcarius lapponicus (assembly GCA_039654755.1). Classification (NCBI taxonomy): domain Eukaryota; kingdom Metazoa; phylum Chordata; class Aves; order Passeriformes; family Fringillidae; genus Calcarius; species Calcarius lapponicus. The sequence continues at coordinate 114,732,332 of CM077464.1, read as the reverse complement.
ATGCCATGAGGAGGGTGAGGCTTGCAAGGTCCCTGGGCAAGGCTGAGGGCCAGTTTGAATAGGGCTTTGAGCAACCTGGTCTAGTGGAGAGTGCCTCTGCCCATGGCAGAAAGCTTGGATTGTCTTCAAAGGTCTCCTCCAACCCAAACCATTCTCTGATTCAATGACAAAGAAAAAAAAAAAAAAAAAGGCTCTCATTAATACCAGTAGGCTGCTATTAAAAGACCAGTGGATATTCTTTAGCAGCACAAGACAGGAAATTGTTCTAAAAGTTAATTAGTCAACACTGTACTTAGTTTTTTAATAAATGTTTATATTCTTTTAATAGAATTAATAGGTAAATTCAGTATGCTGAAACTCATGTTTGGTATTTAATTATCAGCTTCGGGTAACTACTCAGCAGTGGCAACAGGCCTTAAATGCTATTGATATTGTAATTGGAAACTGCAGAAGTAGTCTGGTAAGAATCAGGTTTAGCATTGTAAAGCCACTACAGAATTCTGTACTACAGTGCAATAACATCACAGTTCCTCACAGATACCTAAGGAGAATGTTGTGAATTGTAAATACTACGAGTCTAAGAAGGCGCATTTACACAACACTTGTTACTTTCTAATTGCATTTAAGAAGATAAACCATGTATAAGAAATATATAGAACAAAAAGTTTTCTTGAGACCTCTCACCTCTTATTGTCCAAATCACTCCATCCAAAGCTATCCCTGCTGTTATATTATTTTTATTTCCTGGTATTCTGAAAGAATTCACACAGTCTTAATGAATTAAGGTGTGAATCCTCTCCTGTGAAATCTTCCAGTGAATTCAGTTAGACACACCACATTCAACTCCTTTGTAACTGAGCTCTGTTCAGTTTATCTAATTTCACCAAAGAATTTCTAGAAACAAGGAAATATCTATCTTATTATGAGCATCTGTGGCCTTAAATAAACACAAGATGAGCATGATGGCTTTTGTCTAATCTTACAGTGGGGGAAATCGCAGTGTATCAAAAAGCCTCTAATACTCTGAGGACACTGGAGATTAAAAGTAGAAATTAAGGCGGGGTATAATCTTAATAATACCAACTAAATAATTTTCAGATTTTAAAATGGATTTGGGGAGAAGATTGCTTTGTGTGCTTGTTTTACAAATAACCGTATTACTGTCATGTCCATGAATCCCAATTATGTAGCTAATTAATTGTAATTAATTCATTCATTGTAATTACCTGTAATTGTAAAAGCAACTAAATCCCCTGAAGTTTCTCACTCATTAGTTCCCACATAACATGGCTCTGTAAGACTCTTTTCCCTTGGCAGTCTGATGATCAGATTACCATAACACCATTCAAGTTGAGGAGAGCTATTTTCTTTGTTTAAAAGGAACACCATAACATCCTCCAAAATCCCTTTTTTTCTCTTGAAAATTATAACATGTAATATGCATTTATGAGTATATGTATCTGGAAGTACAGTGGTACTGTAAGTCCATGTAATTATATTATAAAGCTACTGTACATATCTTCCATCTAGCATGGGGAAAAACAAAAGAGAAAGAGAACTTAAGAAAACTGAAGAAGAAACTTGTATTAAAATAATGAAGAGCTAAGCGCATAAAACATTTACCCATCCACACTCAAAGAGAAAAGTTTGTCAACATAAAGTGACTCATATGGACTCTGCACTCCTTACAAGAAATATATTTTCAAGATTTTCTTTCTTTTAAACAAAACTGGCAGAGTTTTAGAGCTCATTAAACTGAAAAATGGGTATTGTTGTTCAGGACAATAGGCACAGAAAAATATGAGAAGCTAATGCACAGCTCTGTTAATAGAAAACATACCAGGAGCTCCCTACAATCTTCCTCTCTAAAGCAGGCAGCATCCTAGAAAAGGATCTTTATTTCACATTTTCTCTTCTTTAGCACTGGTCCCACAAACTCTTCAGACAGCAGTTCCAATGCCTGAAACATCTACCTCCATATAAACAAGCACTTTATCACCTCTTGGAGGAGAGGGAACAATGACACCCACAATCCACCGAGCATCTTGTCTGGCAGCTAGGTGCAGAGACAGCGAACAGGTAAAATTAGCATTTAGTCAACAAAATATGATTGCGTACAAAATCAAAATCTTTTATTTCAATCAGAAGGTTTTGAAATTGAAATTTGGATGACTTTTAAAAAGCCTCTCACTTCTGAGATCAGTTATGCAAAGAAAAATTTCTAAGTAAAAACTACCTGTCCTTTCATACACGACATTTAGGTGTCTCCATGTCCACAACTGGGCAGAAGAATAGATACACTCTCACAGCTGGGCTCTCTGGAACAAACTCTCTCCAGCTACCACAGAGGCAGTGAAATAATATTTATATTATCTGCTCCAGTTGCTCCAGTATTCATTGTGCACAGTGTGTCTTCACAGATAGGTTGCAAAGGTCACAGGGATGGAAGGGTGCCACTGTAACATCAAGTCCAACTTCTTATTATCCCAAGCACCACTTCAAAAGCTTGAGCTCTTCACAGAACCACAGAATATTCTGAGTTGGAAGGGATGCACAAGGATCATTGAGTCCAATTTCTGGCCCTGACCATCCCCAAGATTCACACCATGTGCCCAAGACTATTGTACAAACACATCTTGAACTGTCTTTTGTTCCTTTCCTCATTAAAAAAATGTTTCAGAACTGCACTCTCCCACTTTTTTTTTTCTTCCTAAGTTTTCAATAAATCTTTTCTTGTGCCAATACTGGCTTGTTTAAACCCTGCTTCTCTGCAGTTATTTGATATATTTTTAAACATAGCCTCTACCCAAGTGCTGAATAGCAAACCCAGTAAGCAGCTCCTGACTCACCGACACACAGAGACCTATACTTGACACAGGTACCCCAAAAAAGCTCAGTGCCTGTGGCTCAGAGCTTCAGAGCTGACCCAACACAGCACAGCCGATGGAAATGGCTGGGAGAGGGCAGAGCTGCCCAACCCTGACTGGCTCTGCACAGGCACCCTCAGGCAGGGCCTCCTGCAGAGTGCAGGAATATCCTCTTGGGTCTCTTTTAATAAAACACCCCCTTCCCTACCCTGGGAGTTTTCTCTTGCCTTGCTTTTATCTGCCTGTATCTAGGTTTCTAAATATTAGTGAATAGAATTGGAAAGATGAGACTAACGGGCAGCCAGCCGTGCTCTGGCACCAAACATAACTGCACAGAAAGCAGCAGGTAACTCACTGGCTTTGTTGTTTCTGTAATTCCCCTCCTAATTACCTTCACTGCTTAAATACCTTCCAGTTAGTTCTCCCATTCCAGCCTTCAGTTTCAATGGGGAAGCTTTTAGTTGCACCAGGGGAGGTTTAGACTGGATATTAAGAAAAATTTCTTCACCAAAAGGGTTGCTAAGCATTGGAAGAGGCTGCCCAGGGAAGTGGTTGAGTCATCATCCCAAAAAGCATTTTAGACATGTGCAGATATGGCAGTTAGGGACATGGTTTAGAGGTGGACTTGACAGTGTTACATGCATAGCTGGACTCAATGATCTTGAAGGTCTTTTCCAATCTGAGTGATTCTGAGTCTATGACTTAGTCCACTATGATTAACAGCTTCCAAAGTTAGTAAAAAATACTAATAAAATTTCAATTGTCTCATGATCAGGGTTTTTGGTTTTTTTATTTAAATCATGCCCTCCTAAGTTTTCATGGACCTCTAAGCTATTTCAGAAATCCTGTCCCCAAGACATCTTTGTGTCTCTTAACTTCCTGTTGTCAGGTAGTCAGAAATGAGGAGCTGAAGAAGACATTAAGATGTAAATATCATAATCTGAAACTAAGGTTCTTTTTAATTCAGCTCTATTGTTCATTTTTAATCTTCATAAGACTCCATTGACCCAGTTTCACATTTTTTCTGTAATTTTTTCTGTAATTTTGCCTCCTGCTCAATGAAGTGAGTACAACCCTCTATTCATTTGCTGAATTAATAGAGTTTTATATTAAGGACAATGTGTCCTGAATATAGTTTTGGCAATTCCATTATATTTATGCACTTTATCTGCATTGCATCATTGCTTTTCTTGAATTTTAGGGATTTGTCTTGTAAAAGTAATAACTTGATATCTCTTCATCAGGAAGTATATACACAGCAACAAATGGACTCTCTAGTTCTTTATTTTTAAGTGTTCACAAGGACATTTCCACTAATTATTATTTTCTATCATTTTTATATTAATATAATGGAATTCCTAAGGGGAAAGTGAAATGCTGAATCAGAAGCCTGAAAGTTTCCATAAACTGAGACCTTTTTTAATAACAGATACAATGTGCAGAGACATTAACTTGTATCATAGACTTAAATAGGCACACTTACAAAGAGAACATGGCTTCAGTCTCAGCACACTTTGTGCCAACTGTTCATTTTACCTAAATGCAGCATGCAATTTCTTTCCTGTCATCATATGAAATAGTAAATGGTCTGAGATTTCTCCTTGTGATTTCCCCTGATCAAAGGTCATATGTCAGCACGCTGCACTTGGTTTGAGATACGTGTCTTCCCACATGACCTATTTGACTGGAACTTGTCAATACCATTTTGTCCTTTTTACTCACTTTTCATTTCTTTCTATCTTACACTATCTGAGTGGTACTGGTATGCAGGATCCGAGCGGCTCATGGCACTGAGACATACACCGTGTAAGAGCACTCCTACCTCTTCAGTCCACCTCTCCCCATCAGCTGGAATCAGTTTCACAGATGCTTCACTAACAGCATCACAGTTGTGTGCATGTTGACCTTTGCTGACAGTTCAAGTGAGCTTGAATGTGTGACATTATTTGTATGTCTCCATCTCTCCAACTTAACCTGCAGAAAAATGACTTTCTGCATCTACTACTGTGGTTTTCCACTTCAACAGAGCCCCCCCAATATACCTGCTGTCTTCCTTTGTCAATGCAGCATCTTCCAGCAGGGTTATCTGAAGATTACCCTCTGCAGGATCCCTGCCTCCGTGCCTCCCATCTCTCGGGGGCACTTAGTTTCTCGCATCAGAGACTCATTTATCTACTTCACAGAAGAGTAACTTAGACCTGTTTAATTCTCCAGGACCCAGATTCAAAACACACAAAGGCTGGCAACTCAAATAAGCACTCAGATGACATTTTCCCACAGACTGTGCTTCCTTCAACTCTGAGTTTGACAAAGGAGTTCTGGCTTTATCGCCCCTCTCTTTGTGTTAAGCTGTACCTATCATGGTATTTTTTGCTCCCCTGCAGCTTTTAAAGAATAAAATCTTGTTGTGTGTCTCCCACTACCTGCTCACAGACACCTGAGGCCACATCTTTTGAAATCTTTGCAGTGCTGAGCTCCAAACATGTTTTATAGAGTCTCAGCTAAATGTTGAGAGTGTATTACATGTTTGTTCTAACCACAAAAATATCAGAAAACATTTTCAATGCATTCTGTATTCCTATGCAGCATGTTTGGCTACTAATTCACCACACTGAAAATTTTATTGAGATAAAATTTACAGTTGTTTTTCAGAGACTTCCTATATTACCTGGACATCTTCTTCCAGAATTTTATTTCTAGTATCACAGAAATAGGAATAAATCACTGAAACAGAGCAACAGAGTTTTCTACATGGTATCTTGGATGGCTGCATAGATGGAAATCAAGAGTGATTTAATTTCAAGAATTATATTTGTAACAAAGAGTTATGCTTACCTAGTGTCACCAAAGGAAAGACTTATTTTCTTAGAAAACTATCACAAAATAACTGACTTAGAAATAATAATACTCACTTTCCTTTGCAGTACATTTTAAACCCAAGGATTTGTATATTTGCCCAAAGAAGGGCATGAAAGAAGCTAAAATTTCTTGAATGTAAACACAGAGCAAGTTTTCAAACTTTTTATAAGAATTTTGCATTTTTTTCTTTTTTCTTTTTTCCCTCAAATTTTTTCTTTTTTCAACAGTCATACAAAGGTTGGAAGGAAGAGTCTGAAGGATTAGTAAACGGTTAATCAAAGCTGGGACAGCTATGATCTCATATCCAACTTCAACATAAGCTAATTTGCTCAAAGCCTTCTTGAGTGAAGTTTTCACCTGTAAGCATGAAGATTCCACGCCTCCATTCAAATAAGTAAAAGCAAAACCACTTCTACTTATACTATTATAACATATGCAGATGTCAGATGCCAGAAAATATTTTCATATTTCTGTATTTACCAATTCAGAAAAAATATATGTGTCTCTATAAACTATGTTTCATAAAAGAGAATTTGCTTTCCTGATACCACATTTTGGAAGTGGAAAATACTCCTCACATTAACATGCATCAGTCTTCAGTGAAGAAATTAACTACTGCAAAGTGAAATTCCGTGTCTGCAGATTAATTGTGGAGCTTGTATAAATACAAGAGACGAGCTATGTATTCATGCAATCTTAAATTTTGAAATTGTCTTCTTCGTAGTTTTGAGGAAAAAAACCAAAAATTCCTCTGCATTCTTATTTGTCTATTAAAGAATACACTGCTATGCACATTACATAGAAGCTCACAACTATATCCACTCACATGTTCACATGTATGTATTAATGTATTCATTTTTCAGGATAACCTTGCAAATACAAAATTTACTGGAATCTTCCATTTAGTACCAAAAGGAAAAGTATTATTTAAAGGGACCTGAGTGGCATGCAAAATGGCAGCTAAATTAAAATGTAAATTGCAAACTCAGCTACTTTTGCACTTCGAGTCATAAACTGACAAATGATCACTTCTGGATTGTCAAGGCCAAGAAATCAATCATTTATAGCAGTATGTAATGTTTTTTGCCCCAATTTTCAGTTTTCTATAAAGAATGAAATATCATAAAAAGAATATGGGAGGCATAAAGAACATATTGCTACTAGCATGTCCAATTCTGCCCAAGTGCCATAAAACCATAAATACATTACTATCTGATAGGTCTTTCTTGATTTAGATGATATGAGTTGTGAGTTTCACTCATTAACACATTAATTACCATTTTGAAATCACCACTATCCTCCTGCTCTCTGCATTCTAGACAGTAATCTTGACTCATCGCCACAAGCGCACTCATCTGACTCATTTATTTTTCCAGTGTTAGCTAGAAACTTAAGCTAATTGAAACGAAAAAATTCAAGGAAGAATTCTAGGCATGCCAGAAATCCATGACATTAAACAGTTTCTCAAAAACAAATGAAACTATATTTTAAATTTTTAATCATTTGACAAGATTGAAATATTATACACACTGACTTTTGACACATTTTACCATCCTATAAACACTGAAAAGACAGATCAGAGCTGGTTTTCTGATGTCCTAGAAAAGGAAACTGCCACAAATTGTGAATATGCCATCAAAATTGAATATATAATCATGGGAAAGCTATTCCAAGAAGAAATCCATACGTTTAGGAGAATTGCAGAAGTTGCACTTATGATGACCTTGATACCAGTTTTAGCCATACTCCAACAAAAGTCAGGTTTGAAAAATGGAAAGAACCTTGAGCTGTACTCAGACTTTGATATCTGTTTTGAAAACAACTGGATACTGGTGAGATAGAGAAAATATTTTGATTAAGAACTAGGGATAAAATCTATTAATAAAAAAGAGATTCTTCATATGAATTGATTTTAAAGAAAAAGGCAATGGACTCTCCTAATTTCAAAATGTTGGGAAAATAAACTTTACACAGAGGAGAAGGGAAAAAAAAAACCATATATTTTTAATCTGGACTGTGAGACTTAAGTAGCCTCTAACAGCTTTTCAAAGTGTTCATGTTGCTCAAGAAAATATGTACAAAAATGTTTTTTACAAAGCCTCTCATATGAAAAACGTGAGGTGTTAATTTAGAGTCCTCAAAATAGACATTAAAAACATCAGGTGACACAGCTGACAACTACAACTATGTTTGTATCTATGAATCAGTAAATCCCAAAATTCAAACAAATCTCCTGGGCATTCCCCATCTATTCCTTTTTTTTCTTAATTCTTATCTTCCTTTGCACCTTGGGAGTACAAATTAAAAGCTTAAATACAAAATAACAGCTGTTTTCATTCCATTTTTGGCTTTAGTGGGATCAAGAGAAAACAAAAAGCTTGTGAGGCAGCTTGCTATATACACATCTTCAACTGAGGCTGGCTAACCCAGAAAATTTTGTTGCTTTGGATTAACACAGAAGAATTCAAAATTTCTTTGTGACTAAATGATTTCCAGTTTTCAACTCGACAGTACCATCTATAATATTAAGTTTTGATACTTCTATTATGCAACTGTTTCTATAAAGAACCTGCAGGGGTAAAGCATTGAGGTGAATTAATTCATTCTACCGTCCCTACTTCCACTGTACTTTTCTTTCTGCATCCTAGTAAAGTCTTTCTTTCCCAGGCACTTTATGCAGTTATGTGCACATTCCTCTGAGAATCTATGTCAAGTCACAGTTTTAAGGATATGTGATTTAGCTCATGTCTACATCAATACGAGTAATTCACAGAAGATTCCCATTAGTAATTTTAGACTCCCACTTGCATTCACCACTTGCATTCACAGCATCAAACATCCCTCCACTGAAAGCAGAGATTTCCATTTCCCCAAAAGACTGAAGACAGCCCAGTGACATTCAGTAAAGAGCAAAATTTCTTTATCATCTGTACTCTCGAAATACAGCAGAGACAACACTGAAAGGCAGTGAAAGAAGAGTATCTGCATCACAAAATCTTCTTGTCCATCTGTAGAGAGTCATTTATTTTCATAACCAAATTCTTCAAACTAGCACTCTCAAATGATTGCAGCAGGCTTGAAAGTTTAAGGGAGCTTTTGTAACCACCACATTCAATCAGTTTAAAGTGACAAAAGAGAAGCAAAATTTTACAAGTTGAACATTATCCTAAGACACATTGAGATTATTCTTTTAATTTATTCCTGCTTCCAATATTCCATCTTGCCAATATTTCATAGTAAGGAAGTTTATCTCAGCCTTTTAATACAGCTGCTCAGGACAAATGTGAAGAGAGATTTCAAAAGCAGTTACAAAGCTGACAAACAGAAACAGTGCAACATAACGCCTGAAAATCACTCTTCCTTTATTTAACCTTGACAAATCCCTCAAAGCCAGAAAGCCTTCAGGACCACACCAGAACAAAACAAAGAAAGCCTAAGTGTAGTAAATACTTAGATTCTTTGGGGGTAAGATTTTAAAACAGCCCAGTAAAAAGTGAGACATGAATGCCTTGTCAGACAAGTGCCTCAAGATAGATTTGCTCTTGAAATAAAGAACAAAGAAGTCTAAATATTTCATTAAAAATCAAAAACCAACAAGAACAAAAAAAATACACCCCTTGACACAGAAACACTGAACTCAGATGAGAGACTCAAGGAAGGGTATTAAATAATAGAATCTGTATTTGTGTTTAATTTGAATGCTTATCAGTTTCTATGCAGCTGGATATGAGGCTGTGAGTACAACTGAAGTTGAACCACACCAAGTATATCAAAAATGAAATAGCATTTCTCTTTCTCTGGTAGTAATGCTCTCTGTCCTCCCAAACCTTCACATTGGAAAAGCAACAGACATGATAAATTTACAAAACTAAGGAAAAAAATGTGCCCTCTTACTCTTTTCCTAGTCAAGTACTTGGTTTTCAGAAACATTTTTACATAAAACCCAATAGACATTGAGACACAATGACGATGAAAAGGTAGGAAGGCAAGATATGCAGGCACCAGTCATCAGCCAAGGTATTTCTCTTTCTTTTGTTTGTGACATTTTCAGGGAACCTTGACAGCAGCACTCATCAGGTTACCCACAATTCAAAGGTGAAACAAGATTACAGGAGATATGAAACAACCTACAGTTACAGCTCCCCTGTACAATACAACAGAAAGAGAGAGGTTTTTTTCAAAGGTCAAATCTAACCAGGAAGCCTGATCAGAAATTTAAATTTGAGTGTGAAAAACAAAGTTAGAATTTTCATCCCTTGGAGTTTCTATGACAACTTCTTTGTCACCTCAGGTCCCTGCTACTAGCACAATCACTGGCAGCACTTTTAACCTCATCTGGATCATGGGTAACAGGCATAAACTCAGCAGCTTTGTTCTTCTGGTCTTGGCAGGAGCCAGGGAGCACAGACCCAGCTATGTGGTGACAGCTGTTCCATGTTCTTTTCTATTAGGGCTAAAGCTCTGCATCATTAAATGCACTGGAAATCACACAGCTCAGTCAGTGGAAAAAAAATACACCAATAATTCATCCCAATGCTCAAGAATGGTGAAAATCCACAGAATGTAGGGTCTTTAAAGTCTGATTTAATACGAAGACAAAGAACAATCATGCTGTAATTTTTGTTTATGGAAAGACATATAGAACTTCTATAGTGAGTAAAAACATTAAAGCAGCTTAGTTGAGGACAAACACCAGCTCAGCATTTATATTCACTATGGCAACCTACTGCCTCCCTCTTGGACATATGCTGCTTCTGTATCTATTGTCCTACGGTTCCAGAAACACGTCTTGAGGAGACTGAAAAGACTTCCCTGAAATCACTGCCATACCTCATGAATCGTAGCACAAATCTTGGTGACTTGGCAATGTTATTAGCTATAGAATAACTGACCTTCACCAGCTCTCTGCTTAGCTGCTGTGTGCTTGAAGAGCAGCTGCCAACATCTACTATCATACTACTGCCAGTATAGTGTACTATGGTGATGAGGGAATTCATACTCTGATCATTACTATGGTTACTGAATGCTACAACAGAAAGATTTTAATAGAATTTACTTCTGTATTCATATTGTTAAATTCTCTGCAGTGATGCAGAGAATGCTTAGTGATAATTGCTAGAAGTAATTTTCAGAATCTTTTGGGTTTCCTTTATTTATTTTTGCTTGGCCCTGATCTCCATTAATTTATTAAAAGTAGACCTAAAACATGGAATTGAAACAAGTGTTCTAGCTGTCCTACACCCAAGAGTTCAACTATCTTTTATTCCTTGTCTTGTACCCTAAGCACTATTTCTAAGCAAAGAATGAGTAATTACATGGCTGTGGTTCCAGAGGCACGTCTTGAGAAGGCTTCTCTGAAATCACTGCCACACACAGTGCCAAACCCATTAACCTAGAATTACCTATGCCTTACTTACTACCCCATCACCAGAAATTCCCAACATAGATTACCCAAACTTAAATCAGGCAGTCTAAACTAAACTCTTCTTGAAAATCCTTTGTTCTGTGTCCTACAATTAACACTTAGATTTCAAGGGAAAGGGAACAGTGTTATTAAAATGTTCTTTTAAAGAGTTAAAACAAAACAGGAATATTTTACCTTTAAAACAGTTGGATTTAGCTTTTTCGTTTTATACAAAAGTTTAAAATTAAAGGTTGAAAATAAAATGCTTTTTTTATATTCTAACCAACCAGTTGGTTAAAAAAAATACGTCTGACATTCTATCTAACTGAGATGAGAATGACCTTCAAAAGCTGCAAATTATTAAAGCAGGAAGACCCTTTCAACACCAGGAACATCTAAAGCGAGTTCTGCCAAAAAATGAGTAGCGTCACATCTTGATTAACATGTTCTTTTGAAAGAATAGAGAGCCTCTCAAGAAAAGGTGTTCACAGCCTTTTTAAATTAGGTTTGCCAAAGGCAACAGGTCACTGCAGGAAGAGTTCTGAGCACTCCTTCCTTTATTATAAGCATGCTCTAAAATAGTATTTCAGGTTTGCAAGAACACCACGATATCATGGATAAAGAGCAAAATGGCTCACCCGAGTATGAACTACTTCCCATCTTGTCAGCATTTGCAGAAAAATAGAATTCAAGTTTTACCTTTAGAGGAAAGACTTCTGTCTAAAAGGAAGGCAATACATAAAAGTCTATCTCCAAAGTAACCAACATAAATCAAAAAGAATATAAACTCAATCTGTAATGAGGTGAACCCAACAAGAGAGGACTATTCACAATTTTAAGGTAGGTGAAGTGCTGCTCCCTTGCATTTTCATTCACGTTTTCTTTCCTTTTGAGCAGATGATATGATTCCCATTTTAAACTGAGTCTTCCCTGTGTCACAAAAGACTACCAAATAATCAAAAAGAGATTTTCTTCAGATCCCTGCATCTATGCTCTCTTAGGAAACAGGCTGTGTTTAACAGCTCAGAAAATCTCTTCTTAAAAGCTATCTACATATGAGACAGAATGAAAATTTTTGCTGAAAGACTTTTTGGTGCCTAAAGGGGTGCCTAAGTTTGTATCTGAACTCTGGTTTATTCAGGATCAGAAAACCAGGCAGGAGATGCTGCTCACAGAGACAATACAACACCACTGAGGTCACTGCCAGGGTCGGTGGGCTGTTCAGCACACACACCACCTCAGCAGGAGCCGAGAACCTGCCTGGAGAGGGAATGAGGCCACAGCAGGTTGGGATCAGAAGGAGGTTTACAGAGGTGCATGAGTGGGTGAGATGGGTAAGTAGTGAAAGACAGACAACTGTACAATCACTGGATGTGATGCTGAAGGAGATCGACTGGTGGAAATAGCCCCAGTCTGGGTATAAATATTGCAGCTTTTCTGTTTATGCTCAAAGCTATTCTGTTGCACACTTACTAGCTTAAAAAAATCAGCAAGGAAAAATCTCAGTGCAATAAATGCAGTAATACTGAAGCAGTGAACATCTAGTTTACATAGGTTATTAGCTGGATATCCAAGGCCCTTCAAGGATCCTGAATAGCTCCAAATTTATTACATTCTTACAGAATGTTTCTGCATGCTATATAGTACAATGGAAAAGACACACAACAAATTTACGTGGTCCTTGATCACAGGAAGGTAGTGACATGTTCAGTCTAACTTTTTCTGTGTTGTAGCATGCATATATATCAGTTGGGGCCTGCATGAACACTGAGATTTCTCCCCATGAACCCACTGTACAGCACAGATGTGCTACACTACAGTTCACCCATGTTGGTGCTAACAATCCTCCGAACACTTCATGCCAAATGATGCACCTGCACCCTTTGGCCTCTAAGACTTTTCACTGCTCACTCCACACTTGATATTCAGGTTCCAAATCCCATAAAAACCCAAAGGACTGAATATGTATAAAGAAAATATGTTATCCTGGAAGGACACAAAATGTGTCGTTCACAGTCCTCCTACAGTCACTCAACTGTGCCTTGGTGATGACTGCCATATGTTATGTGGCTTCTTGCACAGGAGCACTTCAAATATTTTCCACTGTTTACTTCAATAATTATTAAATATGACTATCCTTGGATAATTAGAGAACATACCCACAGTTTTCGCCATACTGTCTTAGGCATCTACTTCATTTTAGCATAATTGGAGCAAAACTGTTCCTTATCTTCAGAAATAGCAGCAGAATTTTAAGAATAGCTCTACTACCGCATTCCCATGCAATTTTGTTGTGACTTGTGGAACCAGCATTTATTTCCCATGTGCTTTGACTCCATCATTAAATACTGCCTCCACTCTTTTTTGACTGCACTTTCTGGAAATTTGGTGTTCAATGATTTGACTTGGTGTCACAGTTATTTAAGCTGTTACTTTATCTCTTTTGCATACACCGTTCTGGGTTGACCTTGGTTGGACACCAGATGCCCTCCAAGCCAGTCTACCATACCACTTCCCAGCTGGACAGAAGAGGAAATAAGACAGAAAGCAACTCCTAGTTGGAGCAAAAGCAGTTTACTAAAGCAAGAGCAAAATTTTGTGTGCATATAAGCAAAGAGTAAAAAAAAGTTTATTCTCTATTTTCCATCAGCAAGCAATGTTCAGACACTTCCTGGGAAGCAGGGCATTCACATGCAGAGTGGTTGCTTCAGAAGGCAAACATTGTAAATAACAAATACTCCCTCATTTATCTTCCCTCTCTCAGCTTTTATATCTGAGCGGATGTCATACAGTATGGAATATCCCTTTGGTTAATTTGGCATCAGCTGGCCTGGTTGTGTCCCTTCCCAGGTTCTTGCCCACCAGCCCCTTGATTTGGGGGGGAATGTTGAGACACATCATTGATGGTGTGCTATTTTCATTCAGAAGTAGCCAAAACACTGGGTATGTTGTGTTCCCCTTTTCTAGGGACCCCTTTTCTAAGGTCCTCCTTTTCTAGGGACCAATGCAAAGCACAGCACTTTGAGGGCTGCTGTGGGAAAATGAACACCTCAGCCAGACCCAATACAATCTTCTTCAAAAGTTTGTTTGCTGTGGGGAGGAAATACCTGGGCAGCCAGACAGGAGTAGTCAGACTATATGGATATACATCTTCAGCCCACCATCCATGCTCATGTCTCTGTTCTGGAGGAGGTAATGCTTCCCACTCTCTCTGAACATCCATCATTGTTCCAACTTAACCAAAGCACTTTGGTAACTCAGGCGCAACCAGAGGTTGTATGAGGGAGCCCTGTGAGAAAGGCTTTGGTAGAAGACTGACTTTCACATGGCAAAGGAAAATATTTCCAGTTAGTAAAATATCTTTCATTTCTTATAATTTTACTTTCATCAAATGAGGAATTGCAGTTGCACTAGCTAAATATTGATCCCATATTTCTGTCATAGTTCTGAGCTACAAACAAACAAACTCTCTAATCTAAATATGTGCTAAAATGTGCCTGGTAACACAGACACAATGAAGGCTGACACTTTGCATCTGAAAAATCATGATAGTTCTTCAAAAAGCTTTTGCCATCTCTTTTGCTTGCAACATTATTTTTTTTTTTTGTCCTTGTTACTTTCTGTTTCCCCTCCAAACTATCAAATAAGACCCCTACATCAGAATTCAGAACAGGAAACCAGGACATTGTAGCATTTTTCAGCATCACTTGTGAGTGACAAGGGCTTTAGAACGAGCCTCTCCTACCAGTCCAGAGAAGCAGCAGCTTTCACCTCTATAAATGATTTATCCCTCCCTTACTGTTCCAGAAAGCGCTAAGTATGGCCAGGAGACCCAAGGGCCTAGTTAGCCTGTTAGAAATAGGCTCAAACGCTGGCTTGCCTTAGGGCCGGCCTTGGAGCAGGATGCTCACGGAGCTGGGGGCGCAGCAGGCAGGCTGGCGGGAGCAGCCAGCACACGGGAGCCAGGGCTTGGGCAGGTTCCCAGCCCATCTGGTCGCACTCCCAAGGTCCTGCGGGCGACTTGAAGCTCACTGGCAGGCCGTGCCGCTTTGCTCTCCAGGGAACAATCAAATAATTTATTCACTATCTGGAACCAGAGTGAAAATACTCTTCCTGCACCTTCTCCCTCCGAAGAACACTACAGGCTGTCTTGGGCTGTACCAAAAATAAAACAAGAGATAGAGCCGAAGACAAAGCTCCTAAGGGAAATGTAAATTGCCTGGCACTGTAAAGAAAACCGCCTCTATCCATGTTGAGAGGTGTGTGTCTAATATTTTCACTTAAACTCAAAAATCAAACAACACAGCTGTCCCAAAGAATTCTGAGAATGCAAGAGACATGATCTCTGCAGGGTTATTTTGGGGGGATGACTCAATCCCCATGAGCAGCACAGAAGAGGATGGTGGCTGAGTGATTATGTAAGCTTTAAGATAAGTTTCCTCATGATTGTTAGTGAAAGTACCTAAGGTCTGACATCAATTAAAACCAATGTGATGGTGAAGATAGCACTGACAACCTCATGATATAATCCAAATTCTGTACAGCATTTCATTCACTTTAGTGGAAGCAGAGAAGAATCAAAGCTTCCCGAACTGCAGTTCTCAATGGCTCTACACCTGCCCAGAGCATAGACTTTTAAAAGTGCTCCAAGGGTGGCAGGCTTCCTCAATCAAACAGGAAACAAAGAAGAAAAAAAATTCAAGTAATGATTCTATTTAAAAAGGTATTCTGAAGTTGCATATTTTTCTTTCACTGTTTAAACAAGTCAGTCATTTCTGAATATAGAGGCACAGTGAACAAGACTAATCTCCATAGCCCCAGAAGCATTTCTGCAGCCAGAAAGAAACAATAACATAATTATTTTAATTGCAGTGTCTTTAAGACTTAATCTCTAATAATGTGATAGCCAGCTGTTTCTGTAATCTATCTCACTTAAAGAAATTGAATTGGTCACAAACAGCTGTTCCTAAACAGCATCCACAGAATGTGATTGCACATTTTAAGGTCACAACAAGCAAACTATAGAACTGTGATACATGGATAGCAATTTTTATCTCCCTTTCCCAGTGCAATATGGATCCAACTGAAGGCAGATAAGGTGCATCCAGTGACTATATAATTGAGATAGCTCACTTCCTTACTGTAAAATAATCATTATCTGATAAGCAATAAAGTTTTAACATCCAGTGTCTGTACACCAAAGCCAAACAGATTAAAATAAAAAATTAGTCTATATCTGCTGAACTCTGAAATTATCATCTTATCAAGAATGCAATACAGTCTTCATTCTAAGTCTTGGAAGCAAGATCTGGTGTCCTCCTAGAAGGAACACTCCTTACTGATCTGTCATTACTTGTTTGACGCAGGAATTACTGGCTAAAAATGCTATCTACTGTCAGGCTGAAGCAAAACCAAATACCCAATGGTGATCCTTGCTGTTCTTAAAATGTCTGAAAAAAGCATCACTAACTGTGTTGTATAGATATGGTATATAAAAAAATAATGTCTATTTAATGGCGAAATTCCTAATAATAATTTTTATTTTTTAAATGCAGAGACCCTCCTTTACACTTATCTATGGATGCTTAAGTAACACTATACATTCTTCCCTTAAGGATAAACTGCATACCACAAATCAGTCCTTTACAGATTGAATAACTGTTTGTGTTTCATATCTGACATTTATTCCAGGTTCAGAATAGTGAGTGTAGCGTGCCCACTAAAGCAAAAAAAAAAAAAAGAGAGGTGATTCAGTGACATCTATGTTTTCATAGATCTTGGATCACATTCTGATCATAGATTTAGCTTAACTGGAGTGCTGCAGGTGTTGGGACTTCCTATCTCTAATGATTTAAGCTGGGATAGAGTTAATTTTCTACACAGTGGCTGCTATGGCATTATGCTTTGGATTTGAGCTGAAAACAGTGTTGCTAACACAGAGATGTTTTTGTTACTGCTGAGAAGCCCTTGAACAGCCTCAAGGTCTTTTGTACTGCTTTCACTGCCCCATCAGTGAGGAGGCAGCAAGCGCCCAAAGACAGAGTCGTATCTTATTAAAAAACCAAACAAACAAAACCAAAAAAGAAAACTAAAAACAAAAAACTGGATCAATTCATAAATTCATTAAATCAAAACTTTTCTTAAAGAAAGTCAATTTCTATGGCTATTGTTTATACACTGGCAAGTGTTGTGGAAACACTTTTCCATACAGGAATAATTATGATGCAACATTAATCTGACTAAGAAAACTGATTTAATGATACAAAGGTAACATTAAATGTATATCAAGAACTTTAAAAAATAAGGAAAAAAACACTAATATAAAATGTTTGCTTATATTTTATCATGATATAAAGCCTGTCAGACTGTGCACAGGTCTCACTAAATGCACTTAATATCTGCATACCTCTCTTCCTTTTTCTCCCCATAACACAATTTATAAGACAGACTTCATATACACTATCTACATCATGGAAGTTGGTCTATTACCACAACAGATGCCTTAAGTAAACAAAGTAGAATTTCTGTTTAACCAAATGGATAAAAATATATTTTCTCTTCATCCTTAATTTATAATGGAGGTTGCCAGAAACCATTCAATTGAGAAAATACTTGTTTCAGAAACTTCACATATATTTCATGTGGCATATTTCACCCTTGAAATGCAATTAAAACAAAAAATACCTTTCATTAATAGCTGTACCAGGATTTCTAGCTATAACATCTACTCTAAAAATATTTTTATAAATTATTCTCTTCTATAAACATAAACTTAAAGAATCAATATTTTTTTTCCACCTAAGTAATCTGTAAAACAGATAAAATGTTTAATTTACCAGGAAAACTATTAATAGCAGAGGTGTACATTCAGCAATACTCATTTATTACAAATGATCTGAACATTGAAAGTCCATCACTGCCCTAAGAAAACTGAATGTGCACAATCCCTATGAAGGTGAACGGGAGCCCTTGGACAGATAAATATCCCTGAAGTTGTACTTTGGAACACAGTTCTGAAAAATGCAGGAAAAAAAAGGTGATGAAGAAAAAGTTTGATATCAGAAGAACTTCCATTGTGTGGACAATCTCAGGACAGCACAACAATGTCTACTATTTTCAGCTCAGAAATCACAGAGCATTTTATCCTTAGAGTCCATCAACAGAATGAAATTATCAGTAGCATACAACGGTGCTATCAGCAAACAAAGTATTATTTATTCTAAATTAAAACAAACCAGACTGTGAAATAATACAGTTTGCACACACACAAAATTTCATTAATTCATATGCACATTTTTAACAATTCTGTATACACAAAAAGTTTGTACAGAATTGTTTTTCACTGATGCGGTAAGACCTGTACATTTCTGTAACCACCAAAAGGTTTCAGCACAGAGTTTTTCCCTCCTTATGGAAACAAAGCACATAATCATATTTACAAGAGCTGAATAATGAAAGGATAAATTCCACTTTTTCATACTGATATAAATTGAAATAATTAACAGCTACGGAACTGGCAACACAAGTGCATTAAAGAAAGCCTGCAAAAGCTGAAAATGAAGCCAAGAGAAAATTGAACTGAGGTACTGAAAATATCTCTCATTTTGCAATGAGAAATGAGACCCTTCAAGATACGTCTTCATGGTCCTATATTCTGAGAAACTCACCATTACTTAGAGGTAAGGATAACCCAATAGGCAGTGAGCAGCAGGCATTTTACTAGCTCTGTGTTACCTTTATATAAACCCAGAGACAGAAGCAAACTCCCAGAAACAGGATTATTATTTCTAGAGCAAAAATGAGGCAGTTTTTATACTAATTGATGGCTTGGAACACAAACATAGTAACTATAAAAAGGATTTACCACATTGCTCGCAAAAGACAGCCACCATATAATCTTTTCTTCAGTGTTTGTTTAGCACTTATCAAGAACAACCTTTTGACATAATATGGTAAGTGAAACAGAAAAAAAAGAATATAAAGGAGAGCTGAAATTTTTGACATGGAAGTGGTTAAGTATTTTAAAACAAAAAAGGAATTTGGACAGTATCAACTGTCTAAAAAAACATCAGGCACATATGGAAGATGAGACAAAAGCAAGATATACACAAGAATCACAGACTCACAGAATGGCCTGGGTTGGAAGAGACCTTAAAGATAATCTAGTTCCAACCTCCCCAGAATGGGAAAGGCCATCTCCCACGAGACCATGTTGCTCAGAGCCTCATCCAGCCTGGCCTTGAACACTTCCAGGGATGGGAAATGTTCCATAACCTGCTGGTTTGCCTCACCACACTCACAGAGAAAAACTTTTTTACTAATATCTAATCTAAACCCACTTCTTGTCCTGTCACCACATGCCCTTGCAAACAGTCTCTCTCTGCCTTTCTTGTACGCTTCCTTCAGATGCTGGAAGGCTGCAATTAGGTCATTTCAAAGTCCTCTCTTTTCCAAACTGAACAATCTGAATTTTCTCAGCCTGTCTTCACAGGAGAGGCTTTCCATCCCTATGACAATATTGGTGGCCTCTTCTGGACTTGCTCCAACAGATCCATGTCCTTCCTATATTGGTGTCTCCAGACCTGGATTCAGCAATCCAGGCTGGTAGATCCCAGGGTCCCCCTTTCTGCCCTTCTTAAAGATGGCTACAATATTGCTCTTCTTCCAGTCACCTGGGACTTCACCTGACTGTCATGACTCCTCAAATATCATGGAGAGTGGGTTGGCAACTTACATCAGCCAATTTCCCTAGGGTTCTGGAATACACCTCATTGGGTCCCTTATATTCAGGTTCCTCAAGTCATTATGAACCTGATTTTTATTTACAGTGAAAGGGATTTTGCTCCCCAAGTCCTCATCCTACTGTCCCATCCCTCAAAAAGTCTGGAAAGAGACGTTGTCATTGAAGACTGAGGCAAAAAAGTTGGGTGCTCCAGACTTCTCATTTCATTGTTACCACTTTTCCAGCATTCTTTCTTGGGGGCACACCTTCTTTGACTGGCTGACATACCTGTAAAAGCCCTTGCCAGTTTTTGCATCCCTTGCCAGGTTCCATTCCGGCTTTGCCTTGGCCTTCCTCACATTATCCCTACACAAGTGAACTTCATCTCTAAACTCTTCCCAGGTTATCTGTCCTACTTTACACCGCCTATGCATTTGCTTCTTCCCCTTTAGTCTGACCAGCAGTTCCCTCCTCAGTAGTGCTGGTCTCTTGCCTTCCTTGCCCTATTTTTATCTTCATTTTTGTAGACCAACTAAAAGATAGATCCTTCTGCCAAGACATTAATCTTGGGGCATTTTCAGTTTTGGCATGGATTTTACAGCCTACTTTTGTCTCGCATTACCATTAATGACTGTAGAGAATGTGAAAGAGAATTAAATAACAGAGTCCTGCAAACCTCTTTGGGGTAGGGCAGTATTCAATGCCAGGCACATAAGGAAAAGAGCTGAAATAAAACCTTGAGTGGCCATGAACACTTCCCTGGGTTAAAAATCAGATGGATTAAGAACCTCAAGTCTAAGAAGCAAATGCAGTTGTTAAACCCTGAAGACTAGAACTTTTCTTAAGCCATTCTCCAAACCATTTTAAAAATTTTTAATTACCTCAAGGGGGAACAGTACCTTTATAAAACTTGCTTTTGGCTTTTGAGAGAATGGAAACTAACAGGCATTTTCTGTACCTCCTAGACAGCTAGAGCTCCCTTACTAATAAATGTGTAATTCCCTTTGACAATATCCCTGTAGTCCTGAGTGACGCGCCATATGTGAGTCCATTCTAAAGATGGACTAAAATACCTTATAATTTCAAGATGTTTATAAAGGCAGACAAGAAACTTGACAAGGCAGAATAATTTTTTGAAGCTAGGTCATGATGAATAAAAGTAAACATGTTGATAAATAACCTTTAAAAGCTTCATTAAAAGCCTGCATCCTTTTAGGATTTTTTTTTTAATCCTGTATTTAAAAGGAACAGCCTAATTCTATTTCAGTCCCACATAGCAAGAAATGTAAGTGCAGAGGATGTAAGTCTAGTTAAACCACACTATGCACATTTCAGATTACAAGTACTCCTTTCTAGAGCAGACTGACAGTTTCTCCTACTGCGGCGTATGACACTCACAAGAACAAATCAGGATATTCAATTACTTATGTCAGGTCCAAGGATAATGAGGTTTTACTACAATTCTGTTCCATAAAATTTCATTAGTTACTGAGGTCATATTGATCTGTAATTAGATAATGTTTTGCCACATTTTATGGAGATTCTGCAGCCTCACTCAGGCCCTACCGATAAAGCAAACAATGTTCATTTTCTACAGGCAGATACAGTCAAGAAAACACAAAGGACTAAAGGGAAAACACAAAAACCCAAGTGGAAAAAACCAACCAAACAAACAAAAAATAAAAAACCCAAAACCTCTCCAAGCTATTAAAATAGAGAAAAGCCACAGTGAAATTTTGATACAATGTCTCCTCCTCCCATCACCAAACCTCTTATTTGTCTGGCAGGAAAATATGGGAACCTGCCTCTTCTCTAACACTAAGGAGGACAAGTCCTGTCTAAGCTTATTTTTATGCCTAAACTGCACTGCCCTGGCCATCCTCAACATGGAAGCTCTATCCTTTCCTCAGCACTATTTTCTTGCCTAGAAGGAAATAGGTGGTGCCAACAGGCACTGTCTAGTACCAGCTCTTGTTTTTAAGAAGAAATGTTGAGTAGATTATAAGCAGGTGATTACAGGAAAGGGCAGATGGTAGATAAAAATCTTAGGGCAAGGTCACTTCAAGAACTCTGGTCACTGCTAGAAATGGGTCTGGGGTGAAGTTTTTTCTGTATGTCCTTGAAATGAATGAATATTAGACAGAATGGAACAATAGATATTTTAGCCTATTTTTCCTAGAACAGAACAGAACAGAAATCAACTGCACACAAAAAAAATATTTGTTAAGCAAAAAGCGAAAGCGATGTGCCACTTACAAAAGAGGACTGCACCGGACCTCTAAAAAAATTCCAACCAAGAGGCAAAGGATCAACTCCTTTCCTCCTGAGATGCCTGCATGGGAACTACAACAAACTTGTGGAGTACAGATTCCAGATAAAACTCCAGAAACAACAGACACATGTCTCAGGTTCCAGCAGGACAACCTGATTTGCTTAAGGAGGAGTTAGGCAAAGGCCACTGAAAATATTCGTGCTCAGTGACATGCAGCGTGTCTTTTCATATAACTTTAAGCTGGTTACCAAATTAATTGGGTTATAAAACTTGAGGGCAGCTAGATTTAGTAACAAGATGCCTAAAGAAATAACAAGGTAGCCAGAGCACAGACATAAATGTCTTGTACTCCTTACATATTTATTTCTGCTGCGTAATTTCTATGCCACAATGTGCTTTAACTCGCTTTGTTTGAGTACATCATGATAACAGCAAAAACTGAGCTGGAGCTCTCCTTTCCCACGAGGTGTTCAGGGGGCTGAACAATTCATATGCATTACAGTTAAAAACAACACACTTCCAAAACAAAGCAACTAATGAAATATTAAAGCACCAAAGCAAGCCTGACCATAAGCAGAGACAATGAGACACAAGGGTGTTTTTATCCATTCTTTCTCAGAGAAGGTAATGGACCAGTTTAAACCAATATTGTTCTAAGGCCTATCCTATGCTGTGGGATTGTATACACACTCTAATTATTTTTTCTCACTTGTGTAGATTGCCTTTTTGTTAGAATAAATCCACCAGATCTTTAGCATTGGTGTCTTGTAAACTACAACACTGTAAAAATAAAAAGAAAAATAAAAGAAGAAAAATTATATAGCTTGTTGCCTGAAAAAATGTAAACAAAATCACCATCAGACTTTTCATGCACAGCCCTACTAGATGGAAAGGAAAATAGTTTATTAAATTTGTCAGATCCTTTGGTGCAATAAAGTATCAATTAGGAATCCATGGCTACAGTTACTGTATAACAGAATCAGTATTAAATTATATCAATAAATAACAGGTATTCCAGCACCAAAGGAGTATTGTTACATTGGAAGGAATGTAAAAAAAAAAGGAACAAAATGGTATTAAAGATACATTTGTGGTAACTCCCAAGATTAATTTAATTAATAATTAAACTCCTAAATCATAAATTAAAGCCACATTAGATAAAATGAAGACATAATCACAGAGATCTCTAAATCCTCATAACCCTCAAAAAATCCTTTAAGCCTAAGGGCTAAAGTCAATAACTTCCAAAGTTAATGCTTTTATTTGGTATTTTTACCTTTGGATATTTCATGCCATAGAAGTCTATTAGTGACTTTGCTGCATTTTCCATTTTATTATCTGTGATTAGCCACTGCCAAGGATAGCACATTTTTTCTAAATGGAACCTTAGCACTAATATTCTTGAGACAAAAAATGATCAAATGTATTCAGGGAGCAATTAATTAGGAATGTGATTGTGTGTGTACCAGATAGGCCTATGGTGTATACCGATACTAAGAACTGTGGTTGTTTATTTCTTCAGTTTTTAAGTGTATGAATTGCATTTAAATTTCTCTTTTAATACGTTAAGAAACCATGTACAAACTTCCTGGTTTTGAGGGTGGTTTGGTTTTTAGTTGGTTTTTTGGGGTTTTTTGGTTTGTTTTTTTTTTTGTTTTGTTCTGTTTTGTTTTGTTTTTTTCAAAACAACTGTAATTGAGAAACTGGCAATTCAACAGAATGAAGATACTGTCTATAAAAAGTCTCTGCATCTCATTTAAATACAGACAAAATATAGACTTTTTTTTAAATATTGCAATACTTCCCCTTTCAAATATATGGAAGCACATAAAAACCAGATACCTTTGTATTTAAGATACAAATATGAAGTGAATCATTATTGCTTTGTTTGAGATGAGGTAAAGAGGATGGTGTAAGAAACAGAGAGATGTGTAGCTTTATAGTTACTCAATGGTTTTGAGACAGAGCCTGTGATTTTGAATTATTTTACCAGTGTATGAGTTTCAATGCTTGATTGTGTGTGTAAGAGTGAATTATTACATATTACTTCCAGAAAGTTTGATTTGATTTAGAAGCCCTGTTTCTGGGAAAGTAGTACTATTTTTTTCCCTAAATACACAGAAAAAGGCGAATGCATCTGTACTAAGCACAATGAGGTAATAGGTCTCTCAAAATCTTTATTCAAGATACCCCCTGTAGATCATTTTAAAATACATTGACATTATAAAGCAATCTCTGGTTTGGGTTTTTGCTTTATTTTGTTTTCTAATACATATAATTGGTTTCCATTACACTTTCTTTTCCCCTATATACCTTCAAAACTCATGTAAAAAGACAAAAAAAGCTCTTTTGCATTATACTCAGCAAGAACCTGTTACACGCCACAGACAGCAATCATAGCTATCCACAAGATTACTGTGGATTGTCAGAAAGCAAAACAGATAAATTCTGAAAATGTTGTGGGTTGATTTCCCAAACTTCATAAAATAGACTCACTGTGCAACTGAAGTATCACAGAAAAATAATTGGAAAAGCAACATGGGGTGAAGTTATCATCACTGAGTAAAAGCAATCCAATAACTGCCTTCCCTGTGTCTAAACAAGAAATCTACATCCATCACTGAAATCCATACAGATCATACAGACTTAGCCACGGAGTTCAGAAGTAGCTGGAGACAGTTCCAAATAAGGCAGCTGTACCTATTTTGACTGCCATTTTTTCAGTTCTCAAGAATTAACAACTAACTAGAAAGGGATTAAAATCATCATACTCAGTATTTATAGTATTAAAACTAGATAATCCAGTCAGTTTCTGGCGCTTTTCCTTGCTATACAACAACCAAAGTTCCGCTTTAGCTTTTTACGGAATGGTGACCTCAAACACTGCTGGTTTGAAATAATTGTGGTAATAATAATTAATAGATGCCATAGAGGAAAAAATATTAAGTTGATTTAACAGACCAGAAATACCTTTATTTTCAACTATCCATCTCTTTCAAAGATGAAGCTTTTGGTAAGGATACATTTCTACCCCTGGGCAACCAAGTGCCAGTCCTTGTTTTAGAGGCATAAAACTGCACTGTGGGATCCAGCCTTTGGTGAAAGTGAAAACCAGAAGAAAGCACAGACCCAAATACCCATCAAAAGGTATGGATAAAAGGTACTGCTGCACCTCATTCAGACTGCAAAAAATTTATCTCCATGTATATTCAGGACAGTGGGACCAACAAGAGTTGGTCCAACAACGTTCGCTACACAAATACCTCATTCATCTTAGCTCCAGTGACTTGCCTGACAACAGCAGGGCATGAAAATGCTCCAGAAGTTTATCTTATACATTGTCTAGTTTTTTCACAGTGGGACTGCTTCTAATTCTAAATATTGTCAGATTTTTTTCTCTCCTGCCCATAATAAACACCTTCCCTTTCGGAATCCATGGAGTCTGCTGTTGTGATCTTGCCAAGAGCACAAGTGATTTCAAATGTCCCTAGTTTGCTGGGATCCCACACATTTGCTGCGCGTTCCACAACAATCTTATTATACCATAAAAGATGGATTACAAATACTATGTACACTTAAACTGTGCTGCAGAAACACTCTACAGAGCACTAAGTAACCCTGGTACCTGCATTACATCTTTTAGCTCTTTCCTTGCTTTATGCATAGAAGTCTTCAAAGGGAATCATAACACATAAGAAAAACACAACACATACCTGGAACTTGTCCCAACACACAGCTAGGTAATAACACACAGGGGTGTATCCCAATCTCTGAGAGATGGGTACCACTCCTAGGTATAGCAATTTAGACATAGGAACAATGAAATCCTGTTGGGTTTATGTGTAGGTCTAAGTTTACAAGTAATTTTCTAGGACACAATCTTTTTGGACTAGGAGGCATAGCAAAAATAACCTGCCAACTGCTTGTCCTCTAGCCTGAAGGACCAGAGATTATTCCTACCCTCCACTTTAATGTCTGATCCTTTCCAATAACCAAGCTACTGAGCTACTGTTCAGCATATCTCTAAGTGTTTGGGGAACTTTCAATTATGTTAAGGTGACATAAGGTCTGTTTGGGTTTGTTGGGCGGGTTTTTTTTTTTTTCACCATATAGTATTGTGCCCTGATGGCAGGCAGACTTATCTAAACAAATGAACAAGCATTTTGAATAGGGAATATAATTAATGATTGAACATTCTGCTGTATTATGATAGATTCAGAGGTAGCCCAGAAAATACTACCAGCATTTTTCTTACTCATATGAAAAGAGGAAAATACTGCTGAATTACCTCACTGTAAAGTATGTGTTACTGGAAGCCAAGCTTTGCAAAGTTCCCAGCACTGAAGAAGGAACACAGGCCTTCCATTCCAGAAAGGCTCGTCACCTGGACCATAATGCAAATGTATCCCAGGGAGTTTTTTTCCCCCTATGATTTTAAGCAAAGAAAACCAACCAATTAAGAAACCAAGTACTCTCTAGATATTGTGGAAGGGGGCAACAAAAAAGAGCTAATGTGTTATTTTTTGCGGTGGTTTTCACTTAGAACAGAGTTCTACACTAATGTAGAGAAGACTGAAAAATTAGAACTCTGACTGTTCATTTATTATTTCAGTTCTTCTCTTCTGTTGATTACCCTGCTTGTAAAAGGAGATTGTGCTTTTTATTTTGTTTTTAACCAAGAGATGTTCATCTACTATCTGTTGTGTCCCATGAACAATGAATATTACACAGACCAAATACACTCTTTGACAGACAAAATGTTGGGCATTTTCTTAAGAATTACCCACAAATAATAAATGGGCAGTGGAGCTGACAAAGACATTGAGAACTTTTCAAGCAAAAAAGAAATGAGACAACAGCACACAGACATTGATTTCTATATGATACAAGCCATCACAACTACTTTATTAGCAGGTTGCTAATAAAAATATTTTTTAATATTTTATTGTATTTCTTTCTCTCTGGCAAGTAACCCACTAGTAAAGACTATGAGCAAGAAGCACCTTCTTCCACAACATATTAGGCAAATACTGTTTCCAAATATTGTTTGTAAATACTGCCTTCTGTCCTGGTCAAAAGACATTGCATTTAGTTTCTCTGAAGGAGCATGAATACACATGTTATCAAGAACTCCAAGGACAGAGTTATCCAAAAACATCAGAAAGGACTAGACTTCCAATGCACTGTCTTTCAATGTTGCTCGGGCAGTATCTGTATGATGAATAAAGGGTTCTGGTGACATGGGGCCGTGCTTGTTTGAATTACATGATTGCTGGTCTAGTAAAACACCATGACTATCACACAGTTTTAAGACCAAAAAAGATCACTATCCTCTGTAGGAATGATCTGCTAACACAGGTTTCATGACATGCTGAGAAAACCCTCTCTGAACAAGACTGCTTAAAAAGCAGAGAAAAAACCACAATAATTTACACATCAGCTGAGAAGGGATGGGGGGCAGATACTGTGTCCAAAACACAAACACACAACACAAGAGAAGGGCACATTTTTTATGTATTGTTAATATCACATTGTAAGTTAATCCTCCTTTCCCCCATTCTATACTATTTGATTCCCCAGCTCTACTTCAGTATCTAGCAGACCACAATTTCAATATGTTCCATTGGCATTACTTTGGTAACTTCAGTTCAAGAGCAACAATGAAAAAAATAGGGGTTACCAAATGTTCTCAACAGAAGTGGAAGGTCTCCAAGACGAGTAAAGCATTGAAGAATATGATATAATAAATGTGGTTAAAGTATTTTGGGTTACTCAGGCTACAGAAGAGACGGCTTCTAATATTTAAAAGGCAGTTGATAGTGCAGATGGAAGTACACTATATATCAGAATCAACAATGACACAACCAGAAGCAACAGGCAGAAACAAAAACAGTGAAAATGCCAACCTCATATAATAATAATTAAAAATAAACCCCATACTGGGAAGATCACTATTTTATGGAAACCTTCCTGTCCAGCCATCCAGGAGACACTTTGGCAGTCACACTCAGACCACCTGAGCTGGGATCAAAGCCCCTTCACGTGGGCAGCTCCAGTGACCTGATGGGTGCCCTGCTTGGCTCCCTACACACCTCACATTCAAGCATCCAGACAAGGTTTTCCATAGCAGAGTTTCAGTTGTCTGAATGCTTAAAATACTTTAATCATGGTGCAATATCAAAAAAACAGCTCAGGCCACCTGCCTCTGAGCAGGGACTCTCAACAAAGGAAACCCTGGGCTCTATAATCTCGCAGTATAAGTACACCAAAGTTTGGAGCCATCAGCTCCTGCTGTGTTCCTGGAGCACCCAAAACCCTGGCTGGGCCACAGGTCCTTGTGCCCTTTGTTCTGCAAAGGATTGGCACTTCATGGCCTCTGGCCTGGGGCTCTCAACACCCAGAGCTCAACCTGCAGCTCCAACCCTGCTCACCGAGATGCCGGCACAGAATGCATTCCTCAAGAACTGAACATTGGAAACAGGCTGCCTGACAAGTGGTGCAATCTGTCTCACTGGAAATATCCAAGACTCAGCTTGACAGGGCTGTTGATAATTTTAAGCCCTGCTTTCAAGAGAAAGTTGGACCATATGATCACCAGAGTTGTATTCCCACCTAGACTTTTTTCATTATTCCACACAGCTAAAATACTGCATTTTATGATGCATGAATCTTCCTTTCAAAAATGACTCCAAGAAAGATGTCATACTCCTCAACCCTTCTTATTTCCACCTACATTCCACAAAACTCTGTTTTCCACTCCTTTGAACAGTTAGAAGCCACAAATCGATTAGACTATATCAAATAGTAATGCATGTAGGGTAAACACATGTATACTTACAGAATACTTACAGAAACTCAATTTGGCGCTAAAGTAAAAAACACATTTTCTCTAAGGGACTTCCTACTGTGTCCAAGTTTCCTGAACAACTCATCATGCCTCCCTAACTTGGCACTAGCATGTTTCACTACATTGCTTTGATCAGTCACAGCAGCTGTCCTCTGCATGCTCTGTTTCATTTGTGCTGGGGACAAGGAGAAGCCCGACCAAGTGCAGGACCAGCAATGAAAACTTCAGTATCTCCTCTCAGACCTTGAACAGTGAATAGCTTCCAGTATGCACAAGAGGAGAGTGAAGGATCAGAAACACTGAACAAAACAAGGGGGAGATGTAGCCTAAGGGGTATGATGGAGTACAGAGCCAGCCATTCCCATCTGTCAGTGCTCATCAAGGACAATATGAGGACTCCAGGCAAAGTTGAGGAACCACAACTAGATCCTCATCCAGCTCCTGCCCTGTTGTTTTACAGACAGACAGCACAGAATCTGAAATCATTCACAGCATAACAGCCGTTAAAGCATCTCATCTCTACTACCTAGAATGGGCACTTTGAATTAAACCTTTCAACATGGTGATCCAGAGTAAAGTTATTACAGGATTTGTACAATTCTCAAATTACTCAAAAGAGTAAAATTTGTCCACTTGGAAAGAGGCAAGAAAGAAGCAGAAAAAAGCAATTATTCTCAGAATGTCCTATGATATTACAAAGTACCCACAAAAACAAGCTTTTGTGAGGCATTAACCAATTTAAAACTCATGCATAATCATCTCTGTACAAACTATTTTTTAAAGTGCAAATATAGTGACATAGTTCTGTAATTCTAAATAAAAATGTCATTAGCTGAATTTAAAAAAAGAGAGAAGTTTAAACACCAAACAACTATTTTAAGAACGACACTTGATTATGGAAGCTGAATTGTGTCTATGTGGCTTTAATGTTTTGCAAGTGTACCTCAAGCCTATGGCACTGATAACTTCCATAAACACAATACTGGATCTGACAAAGCAATGACTTGCTGCGATCTGCCAATTTCAGAAAAAAAATCCCAAACCAGTACTTCTTGCTAGATACAGAAACATGCATGACTATAAAGGGAAAAACAAGCCCTTTTTTCCCACACATACACAGAAGACATAAACCACAAATTTTCAGCTGCAAACAGTATGCCAGTTATAACAACTCAGAATAGGAAGTTCTCAACATACTTCAGTACAGTTTGGTAAACATATTTACAGAAACTGAATCTGCTTGCAAAGTAATTGAAAAGGCTTCTATGTGCAGTTTACACTTGTAACTCAAGAGTATTTTTTTTACTGCATGTATTAGTGAGATATGCAAGGCAGACCTGGTTGAAAACAAATCATGAGAGATATTCACAACTGAGCAAATGAATTTACTGTTAATTACCACTAGGGAAAACACACAGAAAAATCAAAACTATTTTAAAAGATCAAATAGAATTGAATATAAAGTCTGCCACACAGAAATGTCATTTCCATTTTAAAAGACAAATTTATTAAATATTACCAAACTTTACAAGGATAAACTATAAGCCCTTCCAAAATGTGAAAGTGTATCTTATGTAGCCTCCCAAACCTGGATGGGTATTGTGTTGAATGCATGTCTTAAAAGTGTTTTTTTTATTTGATTGGAGACGATCAGTAAAATCAGATGTCAGTTAAACTGACAGACAGGAAGAACTACACATTTTTAGTAAATATTGCTGCAATACCTTAATAGATGTGTAGTAAGTATTTTATGTATTTGTATGTTGAATGCAAATTAACAACACTTCAAACAGATCTGGTTTTGGGGGGCTTTTTAAGACAATATCTCAGTAAGGGATAAAAAAGAAAAAATCTCCATCATGTTCTTCACTTTGTTTCCTGGTCAATAACATTTTTAAATTATTCTTTGACATATTCTAGTATAATTCCATTAAAGCTTTTTCCTATTACATGTCAATGAAACTCATCACACAGTAAAAGAAATCATAGCACAGACATAGACAATATTTTCTTATCTGAAGTAAGAGGTGTTCGCATAAGTTCCTGAAAAATGTGATTGTCCTACTTTTTATATCTCCCATGACAGAATCAACACTTAGCTCTGAGAAACCCAGCAACAATTAGAATCATAGAATCATTAAGGTTGGGAAAGACCTTGAAGATCATGGAGTCCAACTATAAACCTAAGAGCATTGTGCTCATCATTAAACCAGATCTCCAAGTTCCAAATCCACATGCCTTCTGAATACACCCATGGATGGTGATTCCACTTCCCTGGGCAGCCTGTTCCAATGCTTCAAAAACCTTTTGGTGCAGAAAGTTTTCCTAATACATAAACTCCCCTGGTGCAACTTGAGGCCATTTCATCTCATCCCATCCCTTGTTAGAAAACCAACCCTCACCTGGCTACAGCCTTCTTTCAGGCAGTTGTAGAGAGCAATAAGGTCACCCCTGAGCCTCCTTTTCTCCAGGCTAAACACCCCCAGCTCACGCAGGAGCTGTTTATCAGATTTGCATTCCAGACCCTCCCCAGCTCTGCTGCCCCTCTCTGGACAAGGTCCTGCACCTCAGTGTCCTTCTTGTAGGGAGAGGCCCAGAACTGAACACAGGATTAATTGTGTGACCCCCACCACTGCCAAGTACAGGGGGACAATCGCTGCCTTGGTCCTGCTGGCCAAACTATTGCTGATACAGGCCAGGATGGCATTGGCCTTCATGGCCATCTAGGCACCCACAGGCTCATGTTCAGCTACTGCTGACCAGCATCCCCAGGTCCTTTTCTGCTGGGCAGCTTTCCAGCCACTCTGCCCCAGTCCTATAGCACTGGACAGGGTTATTGTGACCCAAATCAAGGACCCAGCACCCTACAGTTGACAGACAAATTCTGGTACGGAAGTCCATCTTCCAAATTTTCTAATAATCACTTACTGACATTAAGTGATTAGTACATCCACATTTGTCTATCAGGATGGTTTTCTGCAGTCTACATCTGCATTGGCTGTACACACTCCACTAATTAATCACTTGTTAGCAATTATGTTTGACTAATCCCTTCTGTGTTTATCAAATAATCTCTCAACATCTTTATTGTGGTTTTCAAGATGTCTGCTTTTGTTCTTTAATATTGTTTCTCTCTGAAAAATGTGCATCAATATTTGGTTTTACTCAGTTTCAGAACCTATCTTGAACTTTTTTTTTTTCTCCATAATAAAGACATGGTGGGGTTGGTTTTTTCCCCTCAAACAAGTCCATAGTACAAAAAGGCTAAATGTAAAGACTTCCTGCATGATCAATGAGAAAACCTGAGTTGGTTAAAAGCTAGCTACAGGCAAGTGACTTTGGATGATGCTTTTGTTTACCACAGACCCCTCCCTACCCTGTTATGCTGCTCTTAAAGCTCTTTGACCAGACCCTCCACTAACACTTAATGAAAATGATTTACACAGCAGATCTAATTAACACAATACTCAGTGTATTTCCATACAGAACTTCCTGTTACCAGTTTATAAAATGAAGTGCTACATACACTCCTAGCTCATTAATTGGCAAATTACATAGGGTGTTTATGTCTGGAAAGATCTA
This sequence comes from Calcarius lapponicus, assembly GCA_039654755.1. Taxonomy (NCBI): domain Eukaryota; kingdom Metazoa; phylum Chordata; class Aves; order Passeriformes; family Fringillidae; genus Calcarius; species Calcarius lapponicus. The sequence continues at coordinate 114,699,779 of CM077464.1, read as the reverse complement.
TTGCCTGCTGTAGATTTAATTCACTGAATTTTCACCAATCTTTGGAATTATCTCAATATAAATTTGATATTACAGTAATTATATAACATGGGTTTTCTTCAGTATTCTTTTCAATTGTGGTTGTTTTCAACACTTTCCGCAGTCGATTTTTCTTTTTTAGCTTTGCATCTTGTTTTCAGATCAATTAATTTGCATCAGAAATAGTAATATCTCTCTTGTTTATTCCAAACTATATAGCCTTTATAGTTATATATGACTTTGTACTCTTGAAATCTGCTATTGAAAAGACTACTACCCAGTTGACTATTGTGTTGGAAGGAGAACCGGTTCCCTCTAAAATGCTGCAGAACACAACAACATTCAAACATGACCAAAATGAGATCTTATGTGTTTTACACAAAAAATCCAGTTACTTCTGAGGTTAAAAACAGACGTTTAAACATTCAGTTCAACCGAAAGAATATGGTAACATTTCAATCCAGTGTATCATCACAAATGAAGACTGTTTTTACCATAGAGTATTGTAGCACAGTATGTGTGAGAGGCCAATGATTAATACCTAAAAGTATTCTTTCTGCAATGATGCTGTTCCATCCCATCAGCAGGATCATTACTCATGAAACCAACTCATCCTCAGGAAACATGCACCTTCAAACTACAAAGTACTCATGTGCTCTTGACCTCAGTGGATGACTGTAATTGATTGCTGATGTGCTGGTAACACCCAGGCAGCAACGTGCCTATTGTATGATTGCTTTTGTGTTGCTCTTTCATAAAGCTCCAACAGAAACTCAAATTTTGGTATCAGAGGTCTGTTACACTAGTTAGATCATTTTGTCCATGACAGTTTAAAACTTCTGCAATTTCTGAAATCCTGAGGTACCCTACAAAACTGGGGGTCTGAGGTCCCTTCTTTCTTTTTAGAACCTAACCCATGATGTGCTTCATTTATCTTGCAAGAAAAAAATATACATATTTGGTGGTTTTTTCTAATTCTGATTTTTTTTCTGAGATTACTTGCAAAAAAACAGATCTCCAGACTTTCAAAGACCTGATTATTGGGGGATTTATTAATATGGCTATTAATAAAGAAAAAAAGAATCATAGTGAAAGCAAACACATAATACTTATCCATTTTTATTTCATTACATTGCAGCAGCATGTATGAGTACATGCCATGCACTGCAACCATGTTACTGGCACTTTACAAAACACATACAAGATACATAAAACTTTTCTCCAATTTAACAATGTTTATCTGTGTCATTCCTGTTGATACCACTGAATTCTGAAACCCTTGCAAATACACTCAGCAGAGAAGTCAGATCAAGGGGTAAAATACTTGATAAATACAATTAAAAAACAAACAAAATATTAAAAAAAAAAGCAGCAAAAAAAACCCCAGAAAAATAATTTTGAAACTGTTTCAATTTACAGACCATTTAATTTAATTTCTATTTCAAAAATCTACAGATTTATAGACTTTATATCTTACATACATTATCATACACATACTGAAAACCTTTAGAGATTTTTTTCTCTTACAGAATATAATGTTCTCACAGATACTGGGGATTGCAAAACCAGTTTTACTGAAATTTTCAAACAGTATTTCAATTTTCAAACTATTGAAAATTACATTTTCAGTGAAAGCATTCCTACCTGAAAATATTTAACCAAATTTGATCATCAAAACATAGCTGGCTGTGATGTAAAGTCAGTCTAGACACCATATGCACCACAAGCACTGAAGCTACTAAATCAATAAAAATAATAATATACTTAGAGGCATTATTAAATACAAATATTTAAATTATTAAGGGACTATAAATACCACCTACAAACATTTATGAATGTGTGGTTGGTAGCAATAAACCAAATACTTAAATTATTAAATTATGCAAATTTAATGGCTAACTCTATAAATTAAATGTTCACCCTGACTACTTGCTAGGCAATCACTGTACATGATGCAGTGTTTGTACAACTCCAGATATCACAAAGAAAACAGGAACATACAAATTTAGAAACACTGTCAACACCTAAAATCATAACACAATGTTAATACATGTCAGTAGAGTAAAAATGGAAATCCTAAACAGGGTGATGAATAGTTGCTGTAACACTGCCAAAAGACCAGAAGGGATCTCATACAAGAAGTTTACCAATGTAGGAGTGACTTTGCAAATATTTATTTAATATTAGTATAGGAGAGAACATATACTGATGTCTCTCTCACAGCTCTGAGCATGCCTCGTGAATATTAACTGAGTAGATTTAAATCTGAAACAGAGGGATAACAAAATGTGTAGATCTATCATTTTAACTCGAAAAACTTCATCATGGTCTCAATATCCACGTGGCTATGACTGAGAACCTTGCAAGTATTGTGAACAGGTCATGATAATGATTCATCAAATGATTGCAAATAGCTACTCAGAGTGATTCTAAAGAATGCAACAGGCATGTGAAAAACTTTCATGCTACCTTGTGCTTCATCTGTCAGGAACAGTATTATTTTTAATTGGACTTTAGTACTGGTGCTCCCAAATTAAATCAGTGTTTAAAAGGCACTTTCAACAAGTACCTTTGTTCTATCACCCATTTCCTCTAAAGACTCTACAATTTGCAAGACAAATGAGACCAGGTAGAACCCACAAAAGTGCCAACAAGTCAGACCTAATGACATGAAGAAAGACCTTCTGATCTGCCATTTTCTTTTAAATTACAAGGTTTCACTGTGGTTTCTTCTACACTTAACAAACTTGGAATAAACTGTACTTGAAAGGGTCACTTGAGATGCATCCAAACACTGATCCCTTAACATGGTTTCTCTGTTAAAAATGTAGAATTGAATTCCAGGGAATAAAAACAGTTTTCTCCAGCAGATAGCAAACTAAAGAAATTCCCTCAGGCTTCAGTCACCCTCCAGAGGCAGGAAACTTCAAGCTATAAGGCTACCACAAGTTAGCTATGAAGGGCTTCAATGAAAAGCCTTCAAGCCCACAAGCTACAAGCTTCAGCTGTGTGCCAAAGACCTAGGACATGCCAGAAAAAAAAAAAACAAAAAAAAAACAAACAAAAAACAAAAAAAAAAAACAAAAAAAAAAAAAAAAAACAAAAAAAAAAAAAAAAAAAACAAAAAAACAACTAACCAAACAACCCCCAAAAACCAAAGAGTAAAATTTGTTCAGAGAAAAGCAAATTAAATCAGAAATATGAAAGGTACTCATAGCCTATTTTACTGAGTCAAATCTTGGATTATGATGCAGAACAAAACAATACACTGTGCACCTAAAGTATCTTCTCTTTTGGAGAGTTAAATGCAGCATGCAACAGAAGCAGGAAAGTTTGAACCTGAATTTCAAACACTGATGGGAAAGATATTCCTCAGTAATGACAATATTTAATAAATACTAAGGCTCAGTGAACCTGAACTGACAAAGTTGCTTTCTTACATAAAAGTGAGACCCAATAACAAGGAAGGCTAGATAACAAAGCTCTAAGAACTGAACTACAATTCTAAACCATGAAAGAACCTAAAAAGAAACTCAAAAACTGTTTCTTAAAATGCAAAGAGCATAGAAATTTGAAAATTATTACTACTTGGTACTTGCTGTACATTTATTATATTTTCATTGACAGAAATAATGACAGGTTAATCACATTTAAATACTTTTATTGTTACAACGTTTTACTTGTAAATACATCTTTTGATAGATATTTAAATTGTATTTATAGATGCACCTATACAGAGAGAAGTGCATACACAAACATATCTTTATTTAGCAAACACAGGGTTGAACAAGAATTCTAGACATACTGTCAACATTACAGAAATCTCTCTATGGCTTCTGCTTCAAAGTCTGCTTTTCTGTGACAGTCATGCAAAGACATTAAGTACGTAAAACTAAGTATTGTCCATTTCCATTACTCTGATAATGCAGCACCTGTATTGTTTTCCAATTCAGAAACAGAGGAAACATCAAAATATTCTCATCTTTTCCTGTTGAGCACAGTTATAACAAGGTATATGTATGACCACAACAGCTGTAAGATTTTAATCTGTCACATTCCTTAAAGTATTGACACTGAATGGCTTCTAAAACAGGGAAATAATATTTTTCTAACTTAAAATCAGTCAAGAAAGTGAGGAACATGGATATCAAATCACTTTTATGAAATTAAACTGACAACTAGTCAACATAATAAAAAATAAATCTAGATAAATAAAAGGAAAATAAATTATAAATGCAGTAATTTTTTATACCATAACTGACTGATCAAAATATCTAGAGTATATTTCTATCTACTCATAGAACTCCAGAAAATTAGTATACAAATATAAATAAATTTACATGGGCTTGTAAGGCATACCTTCCCTTATGGAAATGTGGGAGTTAGTATGACATTTTTTGTTCCTTGGTTGGCTGGGTTTTTGGAAAATTGCTCCTGGTGCCTTAATTGAAAGGAAGAAATGCTCCTCTCCTCCAGTCTCATTTCCTTGAGTCCTCCCACTCCAAATCAGTTTTGTCACTCACAACTGATTTTACAAGTCTTTAGAAAACAATCTTTTTTTTTTCTCCATGTCCTCCTACCACTCTGATGAACACAACAGTCTAACTTAAACCACCACCACAGGAACCCACAAACTCAAGTGAGCATCCTTAGCAGACACCATTTCAGGTCACTGCAAACACACTTAAGCTACATACACAATCCTCATATATTAAATGAAATAAAAGGTAACTACAGAAGATGTATTATTAATATACCTTTTTTTTATATGGATTGATATTAAAACCTAATGTTTACTTTTATTAGTTTAATTAATACTTAATATTAAAATATTTTACAAATACAGGCTTCTTTGGAGTCTGAGCACAGCTTTTTCATGAACCTATCTTAGGCTAAGATCCCAGTAGCAGTTATCAATCAATAATTCAGTAGAAGTTTTTTCACATTTAAGGCTAAGTATATACCTCAATCTCCAACTGAGCCTGAAAGGACTTTCTTTGGAAATCCTCATGAAAACCAAATAATTAATTAATGAAAACAATTTCTTAAAAGAAAAGTGTCCTGTGGGCCCACTTGGTAAAAAATATCTTCGTTTTTAACATTTAACAAAGTTTCCTGTTAAAAACAGTCCATCTTCCAGGACAGGTTCCCAGTCCAGAAACAGGTCTGGCTCCAATAGCCGTTTCAACAAGATAACAAAACTCTGGTCAGCTGGCACCTCAGTCCAACAGAGGCTACAAATGCTAGCACTCGTGGTGGTGGAAACAGGGCAGGCTGAGTGACCCTGGGTACATCTCAGTCTTTCCTAACAGGAGTATTTCAACTTGGGCACTCCAGTCTTGGCTCTGAACTTTCCTAAAGGCAAGAACTATTCCTACTCACCACAACACCTCTGGATGGGAATGAGCACAGGATCTGTGCTTTCCTGGTTTTCACCCGTGTATGTAGAACAGAACATTGAAAGAAATTACAATGCTGGGAAATGGTCAGAGGTTTTCTTGCATGGTGAGCCAAGACCATGTGCTCTATAAATTTCTTCATACTTGACCTATAGGTAAATTTATTCTGCTCTGTTTTTTTTTTCTTCCTTATTTTCAGCTGCTAACCTTTACTAAAAAACTCCGTAAACTAAAGACATTCCTCAGGAGCCAGATGCTCCAATTCCCCTGCACTATATTTGCCAAGAAAGGGCAGGTGGCCCAAACAGCAGTCTGGATGGAAATGTGATCAAGCATACAAACATCTGGCTACCCTTGAGCCCACAAAATTGAATGGGAGTTGGCAGGCATGAGAGGGTACATTACACATCATTCCCTATGATTGGGAGCATATAAAACCCATTAGCTACCCATTGCAAATACATGAAAGGACGTGGCCCACACAGACTTTGCCAGACTAACCAGATCCAGGGGGAAGGAGACTGAATTCGCTTAGATAGTCTAGGGTGATTGTCACAGACATCTTTTCATGAAAATCCTTTCATTAAGATTTTTCCTGCTGAGAAGGTTCAGCAACAAAATGTAAACAATGGTTATCTGCTGCTGTGGAATGCAACAGGTGCATCTGTGATTGGCCTATCTTGGATGTTTACAATTAATGGCCAACCACAGCCTAGTTAGTTTGGACTCTCTGTCCGAGACACAAACCTTTATTATTCATTCCTTTCTATTCTTAGCATAGCTAGCTTTCTGAGATTAAACCTTTCCTTCTGTTCTTTCTAGTATAGTCATAATGTAATATATATATCATAAAATAATAAATCAAGCCTTCTGAACATGGAGTCAACCTTCTCGTCTCTTCCCTCACCTGAAAACCCCTGTGACCACTGTCACAGGTGATTCTGCTGAGCCAATCATATGCTCAAAGAGCTAAAAATATATCAGTGTGAACAGTGTTCTGTTATGCATTAATAGGAAGCAACCTATATTTAATTTTAAATTGTCATATGCCTTAGCATGCCTACTATAAGTGAAACACTGGAGAGGTAGCATGGAAAGTTCTTCAGCACCATGTTTATGACAGTCTCCTTCCAGCACTCAACATGAATATGCACACAGCAAGGGTTTCTGCTTGAAGTACTGTGTGCAAAACACAGGCAGCAAATTCTCAGAGGTAATGAAGTTCAGAGAAGCTAGGGCTTCTGTCATCAAGATATTTCAGGAAATTTAATTTCTTCCCATAGTAGCACCAGAAATGTCACTGGCACTACTAGGGAGTGAGCAATTTACAAGTCACGTAGACAGAACAGAGTTCTACTTTTCCCCAGTACTAGTAGCAACGCATCATTTGGCACAATCAATTTGAACCTGTCATGCATATATATAGATGTTCATGCAAACTTAAAAAAAGATATTGTCTGGGATTTGGTTTTGTTTTAGTTTTAAGGTTTTGGTTTTTAATTGGACCGTTTTCTTGAAAAGATTCAAGCATTCAAATTTGAGGGTTAAGCACCTTTCAAAATTAGAATTGTCACTATTTAAGGAGACATGGATTGAAACGTTTTTCCTAAACTTTAATTATACTGTATGGTGCCTGCAAAGAACCTATTCATAGGCTGACAGGTTAGATTGGAACATTGCCTGGTGGGTTTTTCTTGACATGATGGTACCCAGCAACTGGTTACTTAATCAACCCCATCAGTGTGTCCTCCACACTTGCAGGTTTCCATTCTGCCTTTTTTTCTGTCTCAAATGCCCTTGTGCCATTCTTTTTCAGTTGTATTAAAACCTGATTTGTTTTCAAAACATTTTAAGCTTGTTGTAAGTATGAATACTTTGCTTTTCTAACAGTGAAAAAAAAATACGGTGTTCTCCCTTTTTGTTCTGTGCTATTCACTTTTTTTTTTCTTACACCCTTTCCAATACAGCATTTATTGATTTATTTTAAAGAAAATTTTTCAAATCACAGTTGTAATGACATTTATTTTATCATCATAAAAAATCCCCAAATAGTTGTGACACATGAAATCACAATGTGCTTTAAAGAAGGGACAACCTGTGCTTTATGGGACAACCTTTACAAATAAGGTGAAGAGATATCTTTCTAGCCTACCTACACTCCAAATTTATCTTCAGGTACCAAACCCTAATCTGGTGTGTTGGATCAGTTAAGCAGCACACTTTGAAGAAAACATACAAGAGTATTCACATCAGCAAACATTAAGCATACTAAATGCTTAAGCAGCATCATTACAGACTGTAAGCTTCTTTACAAAAGCAACAGATACAGAGAGATTTCTTCAGAGTTTATTAGGCATGAGTCTAATTTAGGTGCTCTGAATTGCTGAAGAAATCTACACTTGCCATAGACTGAGTCTGAGAGGAGGTCTTGATCTCGACATCTAAATACCCCCTGAAGTTACAAGAAGTAATGGTATAAGAAACACATTATCAAGTTTATACAGTTAATACTATATACAAAAGTGGTATATGCACAATATACTTGTATATATATTATATACTTGTGGTAGGAACTGCACCATTTCTCAAAACAACAACAAATTTAGCTAAGGGATAACCAACCTCAATAAATTATGTTGCTTCTAAAACAGTAAAGCTCTCCCACCTGCCTTACCTTAAAATGTGGATTAGATTTCCATTATTCTGAAGTTGTAAAACCCCAAGTTCTGTATTAATGCAATCCTAAAAACACATAAAATCCAGATGGTGTCTAACACAAAATGCCTAAAAATGCATTTTGGGGTTTGTATTTGACAGAGTGACTGCTTGTATTGTGTGTTTTTCTTGACAAGCCAACGAAAAGGGCACTGATAATACGGTTCATTGATTTAACTTTTCAGCCGAGTAACTGGTAGTTGCACCTGTATCCCTAGCTGGGCTCTGGTAATACTTACAGGATGCAGAGCTTATGAGTTTCTTACAACACCTGCAAATTTTCAACTTCCTATTACATTGAAAAAACTAATGACTCTCACAGACTTTCTATTTTGTTTCTGCTTGACTTCATTCTAGCAGTAACATTGTAATTCTCAAAATTGCACTCCTTTGTTTCCAAATGGAAAAAGGATGAAAAAGGACTCCAAGAAACTGGAAGCCAAAGTCTTCCCTATTCTGTTTGGGGCAGAACTGAACACTTTCTTTAAAAATTCATGAGCTAAAGTATTCACCATACTCCTCTTAGGCTGAATAGGAAAATTAAATTAATACAAAAATTAGGAAAATAAAATCAGTAAGACAGTTTTATTTCAAAAAAGAAAATGCAGGCCTCTGATGAAGTTGAAAGCAGCTGAAGTCAGCTGCAAGAATATTAGTCCTTGTTGGGAAAAGCCAGGAAAAACTAGCTTTGCATTTAAATTAAAAAAAAAGAAAAAAGAATTAAAAATAAAGAAGTAGTATCTTTACAGTAAACATCTGTTTTTTACGACACGACCTACAGAAATGAGTAATATAGCATTTTGACTACATCGCTGATAGTTTAAGGGCATGGACAATCCCTTCCATTATATATATAATATAAAAATTTGTTTACATGGTTAAACTTTTTTTAAATTTATTTTAATAGACAAGTTGTGTTACTCAGTACTTAAGGTACCTGTTGTACCATTAAAGTCAAAACCTAACACAGTGTAAGATTTTCCTTTGAGGAAGGGTAGGATTAGTAAGCATCTACCTCTTTATTGACTACTTCTTCCTCAGAGTTTTCTACATCATTAGGCTGTCAAAGCAGCAAATTTATATTCTCTACTGATTAAATTGTAGCTACAGCCACTGAGCAAGATTCTTGCTCGGAACATAATAAAAATCTATCAAAGGAAATCACAGATTGATTGTTATTTGTCAGTCCTATTGAATAATAAGTATCAGTTATCATCTTAGTCTCAACAAACATGACAAGAAAAATACTATTCCACCAGGATAACTTCAAAATAAGCTTTAAGGCCTTTAAGACAGTCTGCAAGGCATTTTTTTAATGTACGATTTATTTCAAAATATTTTTCTTTTCAGGAGAAAATATTTCACTAAACATTTGAGGCATACAACAGATTTTTGTATGGAGTGGATGAGTCAGCAAAAATTTCAGAAAGGTTTTCAGATCTGATCAAAACCCAAAATAATCTTTCATCTGCAGAAACAGAGAATTTTAAAACCTTACTGAAGCATAAATAAGAGTCAATAACCAATGATCGTACAACTCCACCCTATATTTATATTAATCTTATTAAATTCATTCACTATTCAGAATACCGCCTGCAGAAACATGGAGCAAAGTGTCCTCACTTGGTGAGAGTTTACACTTCAAGTGTTCTCACAAAATACTGCAGGTAAATCACATGACTTAAAAATCTTATTTATATCTTTGTTGCATCATTGCATAGATGACAGTAAATAAAACAAAAAACACATTTACCTACTCTAATGGTATTTTATCATCATCATCTCTGTCCTTTTGGAGAAAGCATCAATGTTGCAGCTTTCCTAAAAGATTTTATTTATGTACTATTGAATTGTGCAACATAATCCAATTATAAACTGAAACACTGTAAAAATCTCCTTTCAAAGCATAATTTTACCCATGGTCTCATGGTGTTTCCTCACCCTTGAGTCACTGTGGTTTTCCCTAGCAAAGTACACACTGATTAATGTAAATGCCTCTCTGTAAACTTGTCCTCGATGGATACTCCTTACATTCTCTAACAGTCAAAACATCTCCCCAAAGACTCTCACACTTTCTGCATTACAATCCAGCCCTAACATTTTTTGGTAGTTAAAAGCACCATGTTCCTTAAATATGCAGAAAATGATAGGTTTTGCTTCATCTCTATTTTGCAACACACATTTCAAATAATATTATGCTCCTTTGAAGTATAATGCACTTCTGAATCAGCCATGTGCCAAACCAGTAAAGCTATGCTTGAACATAACACTCATCTTTCAGTAATTCTGCTGTTCTGGAGGGTAGAATGGGATAGGAAGCGGTTTCTGTGTACAAGTTGTGTGCAGACAGTTTCTATGCCTTTAAAAGCTTATTTGCAAAGTCAAGAAGGAAAGGGATGGTTTGAAGATGTACCCCTTCAAGTAAATATAGTGATGTACAGAACTATTGCAAAGCACGTGAAAAAAACGAAGATAGCAAAAGGGTGAGATTGGGCTTGGCCCTGTCCTTGTTTCAGGGACGAAGCAAAGTAATATGGACACAGGCCAGCCTGTAAGGCAGCAAATTAACACCCATTTTCACACATCACAGGTTCTATTTCCTTTCCTAACCAGAGAAGCTTTGCAGAATGAAGGTGATGGCTCTACCTTTCCTCTTTCCACCATCTTCATGAAATTAAAAAATGCAAGTGAAATGCCATTGAGTGGTGAAGCTAAAAGAGCACCTTCTTCTAAAAGGGAAGATGACCTGCTCCACTATGCTGGAGCAGAACAACTGAGATCTGTGAGGAGAGGCAGAAACAGCCTTTTGTATTACAGGGATGCTCAAAGCACTATAATAATGAATAAGAATTTTCAGTCAGAAATAAGTTGCCTTTCCCCTGATAATTCCCACACAGAAACCTTAAATATTCAATTTATTCCATTTATTGATGGGTAGGAGCATATTTGTGCGTTCACACAGTGCTGAAATCAAATGTTTGCTACTCCACTGGAAGCATATTGAGGATTCACTAAACGTGGGCAGCAGGCAACACAAAGTCATTCAGATGGGAACTGAGGTTGTTCTTTCTTCTCTCCTTCCTGAAATAAAGATTAAGTTTCTATTTCATCTCATGGAAGCAGAGATGTTTATTGTATTGTTATTCTGTGGAATACCACTGCAATAAAAAAATCTATAGCTTAAAGAAAAGTTGCATTTTTAATGACCATGGTAGACCAACAAAGCCTTAATGACAACATATGCCATCATAATTAGGCCCTTTTAGCAGCAGTCAGGGCCATCCTTGACTGGGTTGGACTGATCAAATTACCTAATATAACAAATCATTTTTACTGCCTGAGATACAGCCATTGAATTGGTGTCAGACTTACGGAAAAATATTTCAGACATCATTTCTGAGCGTGTTTACTTGGTTGGTTGCTGTGGTTCATTATTTAATTATGAGAAACAAATTACTTAATTGAATGTTCATAAAACAATGGTTCCCAGCAATTATTTAACAAAGGGGAGGGAAGAAAATAATACTCTGATGCAAAATCTGAGGGCTACATACTAAATTGCAAAGCAAAGATCTACATATTCAATTTTCAACAGAGAAGGTTAAGCTGTATTTTAAAAATATCCATTAAATAAAGAAGCTACAAAGGCATAGAAATGTAAGTATTCATTATAGCTTCTGAACATTTAGGTAATCAAGTATTACAAATTACATCAGGAAGTACAGTTATTTCTGGGCCGGTTAAGTCCTACTGGAAGCAAAAAAAAACAAGTGCGACACAAGAAAGAAATTTCTGCAGACTAATTAGTAGAGTCAACTATAAAACCTACATGTACACAAAAAATATTTCATGCAGAGAAAGCTTCCTCTGGTCACTAAGAGCCCCCATCAGATCTCTATGCCAGAGGTTTGCAAGACTTCAGAAAGTCTATCCTACACTACTCTCTCCTTACACTTTTCCCACAGAAAATCAGCACTCAACTGAGCAACATCTTCAGCCAAAGCAAGACAGGACATGCTTCAAAACAGCAGGAAACAAATCTCAAGAGCAGTGAATAAGTGCTACCCAGGAAAAACTGAGCACTTCAGCTGATAACAAAAACTAAATCACTGAAGCCCCATCTGTTGGGAAATGCCTCAAAAATTTCACAACAAATTGGAACTGACATTAAAATCAATTCATGACTATGAAGAACTCCGTTGGTGAATAGATGTATTTGATTTCTATTTCCTGAATTGGCATATTACTTTCAAGGGAATCTCTGAGTGAGCTTGCTAGTCTCCATATACTGACTTTAAATGAGTCAAGCTCTAGCTTTAGTCATTTACTGTAACTCAGAACTCTTCTAAATGGACATTAGGCCATTTTTCCCTATAAAGCTCAATTCTGGAATTATTTTAGTTTTTGCAATGTTTTGATTTCAGAGGGATAGAGGGGAAAATGACTGAAAGTGTGTAGTTCCATTAACTCAAAAAGCCCTAGTTTTCAGCTTCTATTATCAGAATGTAAGTACAGAAACATGTTTCAAATAGATAGCATACACTGAACTAAATATAGATACAAACCCATCTATGCCACAGCAAAACAGAGCATCCACATCTTTAATTCACTTGACTACAACATTGTTACATACAGTGAATACCTCAGGAACCAACTCTGAAATAGAGACTAATTACTACTTGTGTGAGGTAATTGAAGGTACCTGTCAATATCTTAGAGAAGAGGGAGCTGAGGCAGATTAGCAGATTAGCTATTAAATCAGTCAGTTAATTGCAAAAACCTGTTTCCCCTCCCTCATTACTGAGAACACACACGTAGATGCTGGCTGCCAGTTTAGTCCTCCTGTCTGCCAAGCTCTGCCAGACCTGTCCTGGCTCTCCTCAGCTCAGCCCTCCTCTGCAGGACCCTTCCTCACTGTGTCTGTCTCTTAGCCTGTTATTCTCCAGATACTGACCTGTCCTGTCCAGATTTTTCACTTCTCTGCCTTATTATTTGTGCTAGGTTCCAGCAACAAAACCTGGGCCTTACTCTCTTTCAGAGTGTTTTCTGTGCGAATGGAAGATGGGGAAGCTGGAGGAAGAGAATATCTCAAGTTAATCTAGCATGGACAAATAGAATTGTTTAGCTCCAATATTCAGCAGAAAACAGCAAAGGTGGAAAAGGCCTCCCAAACAAAGTTGATTAATCTACAAAAACCAGTAATTAAAAAGGAAAACCAAAAACTGTTCATGCAGTAAAATAAAGGATTACTCAGAGATGTTTCAGCTCTCCTATTTGTCTTAGTCAGACAATCTGACCTAGATTTAGCTCATTCTGTTCAGACAATGAAAGTTCCCAGTGTACTCAAGTTATGCTTCAGAGCTGTAGCACATTAAGCCATAGAAATACAGAATCTTAGAATCATTTATGGTGGAAAAGACCTTAAAGGTCATCAAGTCCAACCATAAACCTAACACTGTCAAGTCCTCCACTAAAATCATGTCCTTAAGCACCACACCTACAGTCTTTTAAATACCACCAGTGATGGTGACTCACCAGCTTGCCTGGGCAGCCTGTTCCAATACTTGACAAACCTTTCAGTGAAGAACTATTTCCTAATATCCAATCTAAACCTCTCCTGGTGCATTTGAGGCCATTTCCCTTTGTCCTATTACTTTTTACATGGGAGAAGAGACCAACACCTGCCTTACTATAACCTGCTTTCAGGTTCCAGTTCACAAGTTTGTTTCTTCCCAGATAAGTATTTATTGCCTTAGATTCCATTAGGCATTCCAATATCTTTTTTCTTTTGATTTGGCATTTTCAGCTTGTTCCAATACTTAAATACTGTTTACAGCAGCAGGCATCTTTATATACCAGAAATTCTATAGCATGTATCCTATCATTTGGTTAGTAGGGCAATAGTGCATACACAGAGTTCATAACTCTCTAATCCTAAATTGTCAGCTTTCCAGTACCAGATAATATCAGGATGTTTTCTAAAAATACCTGAAAAAGCAAGAAAAGGTATTTTGCTCCCACACTCAAAACTTGTCCATAACCTAGTGAAAATGAGGACAGACCAGCAAAACTGTCCACCTGTTCAGTAAAGGATTAAAAGAGCGGTTCAGAATGCATAGCTCACTTCAGATATCGTAAGCTGTACTTCTAATTTCTGGACAGTAAAATTATCAAAATAAGATTTTGGCATATATCAGTTCAAACTCATTTATCAAACTGATAAACCACTTCCTGCCCTACCCAACTCCTTCAGCAACTGAAGTACAGGGTGCATGAACCACATGTATTGTCAAAGGCGTCCTTGAATGAAAAGAAAATCACACACATCCTTATTTCTGGCAAATGGTAATACAAGAGAGTTAACCAAAACTTTTGCTTCAGCAAAATTTATTCCTGGTGCATAGACAAAAGAAATTGGAAGGAGCATTGCACTTTCTGAGAGAGGTTTGTGAACAAGAACCATAATTTTTATTTGCTTTTTCCTACCAGTCAAAAACCATAATCTAACTTCCCAGGTGTCTGAAGCACTGCTAATATACATTTCATGGTTGGATAAACATAAAAATGCCTACATAAACAGGAAAAAAAATATGAACTGAAAAAATGCTGCTGTCATCAGTATAGCTAAGTCTCACCCAAAAGACAGATACTAAGGTTTCTAAAAATTTTAATCTTTCAAAAATTAAAGACATGTAACTTCACAAGTTTGACCATGCAAAATATTTGAAGACATTTTCAACAAATACAAAAAATCTTGATGTTTTGAAATTGGTATGAAGGGTTATTTTTTTTTCTTTTCAAAATGTCACAGTGAAAAGAAGTTAAAATACTTTTTTTAATATTTGGGTCCTTTCTGGTGCTGTAGTCAGATGAACACTGATTATTTACAAGCAAAGGATCAAAAATCAAACCAATAAGTGCCTAAATGAAACATGCTCTGCCACTTCTCTATGGAAAAATTATTGAAAACAAATAGGAATATATATAATTTCAAAGCTTATTCCTGATATTAAGTTTCAAAGCTTAAAAAGCCCTAATCTCACAATGCTGTAGAAAATACAAGTATGTTATAATATTATTAGGAAGATTTATTTGGTAAGTGAAATGCAATGGTAATTTTCTTGTACACACATGATTTATATGCACAGAGAATCTGTCTCCTGTGATTACTGGAATGTGGTCCCACAAAATGCCAGAGACACTGTGCTTTGCTCCATGAGTTTCTTGCCTGGAGATGAACTGAGTTCAATCCACACCACAAACTATACAGAGTGATGCTGTGCAAACGTGGGTATCTGAACACAAGACCTGGGAACTTTCTCTTGGCTATGAATACAAACAGAATGAGGAACTTCAACCATCTTACCTGTAAACTGGACTAATAAACTAATTCTCCCAGAAGGAAAATTCTAGGTTCTGAAGATAGTCAAATTAAGCCACTGGTGCAGAAACAGAGGAAAATTGTGGACCTACAAAGGGGCTTGGTACAAGTGGGGGATGTACTGTTTGTTTTTTGGTTGGTTTGTTGTTTTTTGGGTTTTTTTGCCTTAAGACATATCTTCTGCTGGCCTTAATTGCTCAGAAGAGTGGACATTTTAAAAGATCTTGATTTATTAACATTGGCAGGATTTTCTGCATTGCCAGCTGCTGTACCTCTTTCAATGTTACCTCCTAGAATTTCTTTCTTTGCAATGTCACCACTGAATGCTGAAGGAAAAATCTTAGAAGTGGACAGGTGTGGTGATCAGCTTCAGTGAGCAACCAGGGAGAGACTGCTCATGGAATAATGAGGTTTATCTGAAATACAAGACTCAGAATGTGGTTTCTCTGCAGGGACAGGAATGGCATCCTGTGACAAGGCATGCACAGGAGAACTACAGATGGCTGCGTTAGGTAAAACTTTTGCAAAAATGACAGTAAAACCCATTTTGTTTAAAAATGGAGTATGGTTCCCAATATATAGGTATAAATTTAAAAGGAAGAAAACCAGAAATACAAAAGGCATAAGAGTGTGTCCAGGTAAAGGTTTTATGTTGAGAAAGAAACCTCTTGATATGTTAAAACATACGTGCAGGAAAAATCATTTCAGTATTTCATTTAATTCCTGAAGTTATCTGAGTTTCTAGAAGTGGTACACATTTATATTGAATTATATTCTGTTTATATTCTGCTTGGTCATTGTCAAAGCTAACACATTTTTTAAAAGTCTCTATTTTTCAAAGGTGCTTTACCTTATCTTCTATGCTAAACAAACTGACACATCACAAAACAGTGTCACAAAGGAAAAGCAGGAACCTCCTTGAACAGTCTTGGGTACATTTTCTCTGGCTGAGTAGTGCAGTCAAAAATCCAACTAATCCAATCCAGTTTTGCACTGCGTGAGCAGAGCAAGAGCTTTGGAGAGGGAGCCTAAAGACAGCACACTAAGGAGATCTGGAGAGGCACAGCAATAAAAGCTGCCTGGGTCAAATTACCACTCTGCATATGCCCAGTGTAAGAAATAAAACAGCAACAGTATTACTAGGGCAGCAAAACTTGGTGTACTGATTCAACAACTCTGCTGAGCTTATCTATGTCAATCAGATCATCCATGATCTTATGCTCCATCCAGGCAACGCTATTCCACTCAGTGTTAGAATTCCAGAGTATTTTCCAGAACAAAGCTAAGAGGTGTTACCTTAACTCATGCATTCACTCACCAGCTGATGTGGGGAAGAGAATCTATTTTAACCTCTGTAGGCTGACATGATATGTCAATGTCACCAGTACAGCATGACAGCACTCTGAGAGGCAGCAAATGATGCTCTTCTCAGTGAAGGGATAAACTACTACTTCAAAAGCAAAGTGTCTGAGAATAAGGGCCAACCTGACACCCAGGCTGCACTAGAGTTTAAAACATCTCTTAAGATGTTTTAAACTCCTGCACAGACAGCCTTCTGCAGATGCAAGGCAGCTTAAAAGCCATTTAGCACGGTCATCACCAGTACACTGCTACATAACACAGCAGACAACTCTGATTCTGCTTAATGACTGCAATGGTAAGCCACATATTCCATCAGGTGTTTACGTGCAGAATTAAATTCTGGTTTTTTTCCTTTTAGCTCTTAAAAAAAAAAAAAAAACGCAAAGAATTGTTATTGATATGTATTATATGTAAAGACAGAGTAATGTAAAAGTGGTTGCTGGGAGGAAAATTGGCCTCTTTGTTACTCTGCAGAATGTGAATTTCTATTAGGAACATGGAAATAAATTATCTCAAAATATCTCTCAGATAAATCGCAACTTACTCTTTTCACATTGCTTCGCAGAGACCAAAATAACTGTGAAAATGTTCAAAGCAATTGATAAAGATTTCCAATACCTTTAAAATGGGCTGTAGGGAGTTCTGTTTGAGACACTGAAGTATCAGGGACAAACATGAAACAGTTACACTGCATAATAGTCTTTGTAACAAACTGAGTTTCCTGACAGCTTCAGTGGTAACCTCCCTCACCGACTCTGCGCTCCTGCTCTTTCATGCTGCCTTCACAACTTAAGGCTTCTTAACATTTCATCTGAGCTGATCCAACTTTGATTAGCTGGGATTCAAATCTCTTTTACTGAAAAACATGTAAAAGTGGAATGAACCCACTGATGCAATATCAAATCTGTCTCTTGGTTCATTTTTCTTCCTGAACATAAGATAAATATTTTGTGAAAGATCATAAATTGTCAAGATGAACATCTGAAAGAAGCCAGAGTCAAGCTTTCATTGCAATTTCTCTGCTAATAAATTATTTACAAGAACAGAATGTCAAACAGTACACAAAAAGACATTAGATAACTTATCATCTGTGCTTTAGTTGCGTTGACAAGCAGTTTCAAAAGGACTACTTACAGTATAACCAGAAAATATTGAGATTAAGATTACAGCACAAGAAAGGAATTGTTAATTTTGAGTAAAGATACTATTAACTTAGTGTATAAAGGGACCCCATGACTCCGACTGATTTATACCCAAACACTGTCCCTCAAGCAACTATTGGTGCATACCAATGGATGCAGGATCAAGGTCTCCCCTTGGTGAGGAAGGAAGCCAGGCAGGCAGCACTGAAGCTGGAACCAGCAATGTGCCCTGACACTTCCCAGCTGTGCTCAAGCTGGCTGGATGCAGAGAGTGGAGCAGCCAGCAGAGCCACTGAGGGCACGAACAGCCCTGGTGCCTGCAGTGCCCCCAGTGCACCTCCCACCAGATGGCTTCCCTCTCCTTCCCACAGTGTGGCCATGAAGGGAGCAGGGCAGTGGCAGCACATGCAGCTCTCCTGGTGTAGCTGCTCCTGCCACCTCCAAACTCAGAGTAACACAGCCACCACCTCCACATACCATCCCCTTCCTAAAATACTGCCTTTCTAGCATCAGCTTTACGTCCCACTTCCCTTATTGCACATAACACTGGCTCTGACCCTTTGTGACTACTTAAGTCAACGCCATCAAATCAGTAAAAAAAGTAAAGGAAATTAAAGAGTAAAAAAAAAAAAAAAAAGTAAAGTAAATTAAGGAAACTGAATCAATAGGGTTGAAGCCCTCCTTGGGGTCATATTGCAAGAATTTTTTATTTTATTGTAAAATAAAAAGCAAATCAGTTTTTAAGGCTCACAAGCACCTTATATGCAGAGATTTACTGTTTATCACAGCCAAAGATCTGTAGGAAAAGACCATCTGGTCACTAGCTGTGACAAGGAAAATTTCTTCCACAGTGCTGTCCAAAGTGTACTAAGGCCCTTCACTTCTCATTTAGCAAATGAAGTCCATCTCTATGATTAAAAAAAAAAAATAAAAAATAAGAAGAACTTATTAAGACTGCAGATAATAAAACAAGACTTTCCTGGATGGCAGCATTCTCTCAGTCTGCCAGAAAAACTCTTGCCAGCTTCCAGAAATTCACCAGCTATTCACAACAAAGGAGAAGAAACAGGAATTCTGATCAAGGGAGTCTCTCAAGAGTGGAAGCCTATCCATCACACATGAGCTTCTACTATTTGTTGTCTCTCTTCAGTTTGCTTTTTACCTATTTTCATAGTGCCCACTACACATAATTTTTTACTGTGTGAATAGTTCTATATGTTCTATTGCTTACTCATAAAGCTACCACTGGAAATTCTATCAGAGGGCATTATACACTCCCTGTAGCAATGCTCTTGGCTTTAGACCGAATGAACCCAGTTTATCTTTTTCCATTGAGTTCCAAATTTATTAGACATACCTCACTATTTTCATTTGTGATAGAAACTTGTCTGACTTGTTCTCCAGATTTAGAGATGTGATCTGTCAAACCTTTGGTAAAGGAAGTTGCTTTAGCATAACAGTTTTCTGCCTGGTTGATGCCACCAGATTAAGTTGGTTTTTTTGTCTAGTTGAATGTAAGTCACTCTGAATATATTGAATATAAAGCATATGTCCACTAGAAGTGTATGAAAAATTTGAGAAAGATAATGTTATCAGCAAACCAGGTTACTCATATGAAGACATAAGAGATGTAAATCCAGATGTTTTAGTACTGAACATGAGTTTTAAAAAAGTCTTCTTGCTAGAAATTTATTTTTTAAATTACACGCATGTGTTTACAAGATTTTCTGCATACTGATCCTGCTGTTTGTTCAGAACTAGCCTTTCAGATTAGCAGTCTTAGAATGTATGAAAAGAGTGCATGTGACCATTTCCTCACCTCATTCTGCTACAGATTTGCATTCAGGTCTTACACAGCACTGAAACAGTCAAGGTGAATTATGGATCTGTCAGATTTCTCTTTTGCTCCTTACCCCAACCTCTAAGATATATTAAGGTATTTCCCTTCTTTGTAGGTTATGAAAAGCCTCTGAAGCACACACTATACTGACATAGATGGTTTTGAACTTCCAAAAATGCCTGTGAACAAATGTTTTTCAGTACTTCCAAGTCCAATTCAGCATAAAGCTCACAGTTTCCTGGGGATCCATAGCATGCCTGCACCAATATTCTGCCAGGAGCAAAATTTTACTAGAATCTATCACCATGAAATTTTAGTCTTTTTATAGAAAATACACTCAGCTAGACAAAAATGTTTCACACCTTTCATTTGAACAGAAACCAACAGACGCATTAAGTTTACAAATTGTGCCAATTTTGCCAGCAACGAGATGTTTTTCCCTCAGTTCTATGGGCAATTTGTTTAACATGGTTTAAAAATGCAGGTCTGAATGCTACATTCAGTTTTCAAGAACACTGCATGTATATGGGAGGACTTTAGGTACTCCTGCTCTCCAAAAATGCAGAGGGAATAAATATACTTTATAATAAAGTTCCTTGGAGGGTTAGGTATCACATTAAAAAAAAAGGAAAAGGAAAAGAAAATGAAATCCAAAAAATAAATACTCATTAGTGAAAAAGAATTTCAAGTCCAATCATGAAGTAAAATGTTTCAAAGTACAATCCCTTGTTCCTGCCACTGGAATGAGAGAATACCAAATGACTCTTCCTTTTGCAAGAGAGAGAAATGTTTACTGTTCTTTCAAAGACTGGAAATCTGGCATGGGAAAGAGACATATGTCATAGGAAAATAAAAAGCTAAAGTGGTAATAAATATTTAAACACAAATAGGGTTTCTGGAAATTATCCCTGTGCATCTGAATCAGTTTGTAGTGCTCCCCTGTGACTTTGGACATTTTGCTGGGCAGCTCTTGGTTCATAGTTTCTAAGCTCTGATTTGCTTTAATCTTTGTGACTGAATAATGATGAACTGCAGAGCCTGGAACTATGCAGCAGAAGCCTTTCATCCATCCATCCAGTTTCTTTGCAAAATGCCTTCTGCCACTGATCACCTTTTCTCTTAGACCATTTGTTGAACACTAAAGTAAATTTCACAGTCCCCCAGCCATAATTTAAAAAGTATTCAGACAAATTAATGGAAGCCTATGTCTCACATCCCAATCTATGTTAATGAACTGCCTTTCCCAGTTGTATCATAATAACCAATTTGGCCAAAATAAGCTTTAACTAGGACTCACAATACGTTTTCTATAAACACACAATTTTATTCTGTAATACAACACAGCAGGCCAAACATACAGAGAGTAACAAAAAACCTAAGGACATGTTGGCATAGAGGTGATTGTTTTTTAATTTGATTGCCCAGGAAAATAAAGTTTCTGCTATCATGCTGCACATATGTACCCACACAAGGGTAAAGGCTGGGCAACAGTTGTTTGTCTGAAACTTTTACATGTCTGCAGTCTCTTCCCCACACTCAACTGCAGCAAAATGTGTCATACAAGGAGCTGTACTGACAATGAAAGTTCCTAAACGTTTTGTGCAAACACTAAGCTGGAGAACACAGTCTCCATTATTAATCCAACTGTCAATTAACACATCCACTAGGGATGTGAGCTTTTATTCTTGATAGATAACCTACCGCCTCAAAGTAAAGCAGAGACAAATCTTTCCTAACAGGCATCTGTTGAATACTAGGGTACCAAAACATAAATTTTAAGTGGTTAATGTCTCATATCAGCAATTAATACATTTGCTTGCTGATTCATCTGACAGAATGAGTAACTGTCAAGCTGCTGTGGGACAGACAGGACCAGTATGGGCAGTTCTCCTCTCTCTACTTTAAAGGGATAACTTGGACTGTTTCTACCATGCTATTTACACCATGAAGCCTACACACACAGGCCTACTACAGTAGAGGCCTTGCCAGAACATGAGTATTTAGTAAGATGGTGAAGTCATCCTAAAGCAAATGTTAATAACTGGTTTGATAGTATTTTCTAGCTGGCTTCATACTAGGTTATCTTTCTACTTTCATTCAAATTATTCCTGTATTTCAGTTTTATTTTAACTATTGTGATAACATGAAAATTGAAATGTCATACAAATTTATAAACAGATTTGCCCATTTGTCCACAGAGCAGTTTGGAAATTAAATACTGATGTAGGATTTTTTTTTTAAGTCAGAATTTGAGAAGCAGCATGGGCTACTTTCCCATCTGTTCAGCTGTGTTTTTTTTAAATACAAACAAAAATGCAATTTATTTTGGGAATTTAATGCTCTCTAAATAATAATCCACTATTTCCTTTTACAGTGCTGTAGTAGAAAAATAAAACATTTATTTAGCAGTTGTGGCTCTATTCACACACAGAATGATTGCAGAGAGATCATTTCAAGTGTTTATTCTACTACATGAATTCTAAGACTTCCAAGTGTTCTTCCTTACAATGTATTAGGTAAGACAGAGACTGCTAAATGAGCAAATATGACTTCATAATAAATTTAATTGATGTCAAGAATCATTTAGGCAATGGATTTAGGCAAATCCATTTTAAAGGCTCCTACAACAAATCAAATTATTTTCCAGGTTTGTGTAATGCTCTTCCAAAAACTAATACATCAAAGAAAGTAGTGACCAAGTATACAGTAATTTACTATGAGATCATGAAAAACATGCTGAGAAACCAAAAGTGCATGTAAATCAATATCTAGCAGGCTATATGCCCCCACTGTCTCTAACTACTGAAAATAAACCTTTATGTAACCATTCATTAATGAAGTCTCAAAGTACTAACCATGTGTGCACAAAGTGTGTTTTTAAGCTAAGTGAGATAAACGAACCAAAAGAAATTTATGCAATGTGCACAAGTCTATGTGATGATCACAGAGTAAATCCAATTCAGAGTTCCACTTCACTGTTGAGACCATGCTCTATTCCCTACACTTGGCATTGCCAAACTGAAAAAAGTAGGTTTAAATTAAAACTTACTGGTTTGAAATTTTCTTTAACTTCAGTAACAAAAATATTACACAGAGAAAAGCTTGAGGTAAAATTTTACAATATAGATAAGACAATTTAAAAAAAAAATTTAACAGATCAGTTTACAACCAGTTCTTCACAAGCCCACAAACCACAACCGCTCACCTCTCTTTAGTTAAAACAGGTTCACCATTCCTTTTTTCCAACAGTACAGTTGGTTGCTATATTATTTTTGGACTGCAACCTCTGAGGAAGAGAGTATGGAGCATAATAAAAAACCAAGCTCTGTTTCCCAAGGAGGAGGCAGGTCAGCTGTGCAGTTATCCAGCACTGCCCACTCATTGGAATGCTCACTGCTCAATCCAACATTTCCTGGGCATGATGGTGACTCAGAGAGGAGCCAGGGAACACCAGAATTCATGTCTTGTTTTTGGGTCTCCCCACACTTCACATCTTCACAGTCTGGATTCAAAAGCAAGACATCTCTTCACTAATTCACTGCATTTTTTAATTCACTGTACATTCAAACTAACATGTGTAATTTCTCCTGATCAAGCAGTTCATTATTAAATCCTTTCTCCTTATTTTTAAACTAAACTCTTGACACTTTGAATTTTCTATTGCTGAACACATGGAAACAGATCTGTCCAAGGAACCTAACACTGCCACAACTGCCACCAAATGCTGAAGATTCCTCCTTAAAGAAAACAGGGATGTCTTATCAAACTGAAAATAAATTTCCAGGTAATCTGCCCTTGTCTGTTATATGTGGCATAAAGGCAGATGTATAAAAATATTCACATCAAGTATCTGCTATTGCACCAAAGAAATGTATATTAAATAGTTTAAAATTAAGTAGTCAAGTGTAGTTATTGAAACAAGAAACACTATTTTCATGCCCTGAGCCAGGATATATAAATACACAGCAGTATACAAACAGTAGATACTATTGTTGGATTAACAGGACAAAAATGTAAAAGAAGGAATTTCTATTATTAAAAGAAATAGGCATTAAGACCTTACTGAATTGTATAAAGCTATTCCTGCAAAACTATTGAAAATGATCCACTGAAAAAAACTTCTCATTTAGGCTTGAAATCAGTTCCAGATGGAAACCCTCTGCAAGCATCCTAGCAGAAGTTAAGATGACAACCAAATGTTATAAAGGCAGATTTTCAAGTAGAGAGTTTTCACTTTCATAAGGCACAGAAAAACATGTATTGTGGAAATTTCAGGCAATTCAGACAGTGATGGGCCAGTGGTAAGAACAAAAACCTCAGTAAGCTGATAAATACTGCACCTAATGCTTGGCTTTACTAAACAAAACCTTTGAAAACAAAGAAAGATGTTCAGTTTGATGTGAGGGAGGAAGAACTAGCAGAGGCATGTAAAGAGAACATTGAACAGGCCAGGAAGATGATCCTCACTTGTATTTCTGAATAGATTTGAGAAGGGTATGCAGACTGAGAAAGATTATCTGAAAGAGGGTCAATCCCTGTACAAGAACAGGCCACTCTCCACATAGGTGCAATAGAAGCCACAAAAACATCCAGCCATGTAATATGGCTGCTCTCATGATCAAGGATGGTTTTATTACAAATTTCCAAATTCCAGGACTACCAAGGCTGAAAAGCACATAGTATATCATATTTGACACATATATGATATTTATCTGCTACAGACATTTATCTACTCTGAACACATGTATGCACACTAGTATGTGTAAAACATACGCTGTCCAAGCTGGAAGCCAGTAAAGGATACAACACAAATATTGTGGGGGGGAATCATAAGTGTAAAGTTCTAACTAGAGACCATTCTCAGAAGTATCAGAATGAGCTGTTTTCAAATTGCCAATTTTGTCCTTCCTTCAGGGAAAAACTGGCTGAAAAGCAGAAATCATGCCTTATGGCTATATAAAAGAAATATATTCTCTGTATGTATGTATCACTAACAGGAAAAAACAAACAAATATTATTTCTGAAGTTTTACAGATGGGTCGATATGTCTTCTCTATCATGTCACTTCTATCATGACGCCACCTTTATCTCAAAGAGGTGCAATAGATGCTCACTGCTGTACGTACAAACAACAAAGAAAATTCCCCACGTACCACTTCTTCCCTGAACAAGGTACTTTTTATATCACTGTATCACACCACTACAGGATTATTATGCTGAAGATCTCACAGGCTTCCCGAAAGTAAGTCTCTCTCTTATGAATGTCATAAATAACCACAATTAATCCCACGTTTTCCTGCAAGATACCACCCAAGAAGATGGCCAGGAAAAACCTAATGCATAGCCTTCCTTGTGTGGCATATTGCAAACATAGGAGCAACTGACATGATGGGCTACAACATGCAACATGGGAGATAGGAAGAGACATCAGGAATGGCTGTGGAGACAAACAGAGCCCAAGCTTTTTGGGGCAGAACACCCACCCCAAATGTGGGGTTTGCCACAAGCAACCACCTGCAGCATGTTCACTGACCTGTTGTGGATGCTGAGAACTGTGGATGCAGAGAAGAAAGTCAGATAAACTTTCCCAGACATTCCTCTGAGAAGTTTTGAGAAAGATCAGAGGTAGAATTAAAATAATCCTGCAGCTGGTGTTTTGAATGTGTTTCTCCTTTACAAAAAGGGTGTTGTTCCTAATTAGCCAATGGTGTGAGGTGTTGATTAAGAACCAATCAGGTTTACCTTTATCATAACTGTCTATAAAAATAATGTGCAGTTTCTAATAAACTCAGCATTTTGCCTCCAAGACTTTGGAGTTTATGTAGCTTTATTCACCCAGCCTCAATACAATAGCCACAACCTGTAGCAGAAATATTGTGTCCAAGCTTTTAACAGGAACACTTCAGCGAGGCCTTACACAAAAGGGACCATCATACAAGTCATTTCACACTTCAAAAGCTGCCAGGAGTATTTGAGTAAATCAAAGGTTTCCAGACTGATGAAAACTGAGCGTGCGTGCGGTGGAAAAACACCCTCCCCATGGCTGAGGAAGGAGCTGATTCAGTCACACATCATGCCTGTCCTGCTCTTGCAAAACACCTGCACTCTTCTTCCAAGCAGCTGCAGGCAGGCTGCTATGGAAATCAGCAATACAACTGCCATGAGCATTACCCCAAGAACAATTTCTCTAAACAGAGAACAACATACAGTGTCTCTTTTCCAGCAGCTACAGATTCTGAGCAGCAGTACCTCCAGAAGCCTTCAGACTGTGAGCAGCAGCACCCTTTAGACATCTGCTGCATGTAACACACCAAGTTATTTTTATAAATTACTGCTTCGTGGATTTTTACTTCCCATTGTTTTAAAGTTTTAAACGCCCTTCTAAAGATTAGATTTGCAGACTCTAGAGGAACCCTCATCCTAAACTGAAGGCTGCCTAGATATGTGCTATTGGTACATACAGTTATTCCTAATTGGGGGCACTTACTATGCTGAGTAAGTTTGCATAGTCTGAAACTAAAAAGTCAAACACTGTCCCTAATCTTCACCCTGAATGGTCCCCAGTACTGTAAGAACAACTGCCTGGTATCAGAGATCATAATTTTTACGTCTAGCATTACACTGTAATACTTACAGGAATGTTTTCAGGTTTTTTATCATGATTTCTAAATCCAAGAAGAGTATTGCAGATGTATGGTGGTACGAAAATCCTTCAAATAAAAGATGGTATTTATGTCATTCAACCTTCTTTTTAAGCTATCAAAAAGCTTTGATAAACAGATGAGTTTTGACCACAGGTTTCAAACACAGAGTGGGACATTTTGTACACTCATAAATACAGGTTACTTCTATGAGGTGCATTTTTTAAAGATGAAGGACTAGTTTTTCCCACAGTAGCATCTCCAGCTACTTATATGCCATAAACCTGCAGAAAGCGACATTTAGCCATAATTGCAGAACTTCAAAGCACTTCACATTTTTTGCAAGCTTTTGTGCAGAGGTTTTTTCAGCACTTTAAATGCCTCCAGAGAGAGATATTATACGTAGGAAGATCTAAGATACTTCTTGCCATCCAGAAAAGACAATTCTGCTGCCATAAAAGGAGAAATGTAAGTTAAGCTGGTGCATTGCTTTGTAACTCAAGTAATATTGACACCTGATCCATGAAAGCAGCCTCCTTCTCATCTACTTTCTCTCAAGCAGAATTAGTATTTAAAAGGCACAGAATCTTATTTTTATATTTTTATAGTTGCCCCTAGAGGTGATTCCAGCTGTTTTTTCCAGATCTACTTGCTGGAAAGTAAGGTGCCCAGACAACTTTCCTACAAAAGAAATTAGAATTGTGAAATGAGGTTTGTAACTCCATGTTGTCTCCATCAATTTCTGAATACTTTAGAATCTATTTTTAAAACAGGCAGGTGTAGGAAGCCAAATTTATGACAGAATTCATCTTAAGACAGAGGTACATGTATGCTTATGTGTTGCAGGCCAAAAAGAATGAGAAATCCTAATGACATCACTTTTTTGTGTCTCTTCTAACATGAAGCAACACAAGAACATTAATGATTTCTTTGTTGCTTCCTGTGCACTTTGAGGCCAACCTCAGACAGTCCAAAAAAGCAGAGCTTCTCAACTAAATCCACAGATGTACCTGAAGAAGGAAGTAGTCCATCTAAGGATTGAACTGAATTCTTGTACATGAGTTTCTGCTTTAAATATGGGGGATTCATGGAATTTTTGGAGAAAAATGACACAAATACAGCCTTACCCAGACATTTCTCACATGGAAAGGGAATACTATTCTGGCAGAACTCTTCACAAGCAGCATGTCTGTATTTCAAGGATGCAATTCTGAAGATTACTGAACAATTGCTGTCTTGGAAAGCACCTCTCTCCCCTCAAAAACACAGACAGAAGCTCTTTCATCAAATATCTTGCTTCTGTCCTTCTTGCAGTTCTCTCTGTGCTTTGTCTAGAAATGCAACTATTCACCTTTTCCTCTTTTCAAGGGTCATACAGATCCTCTTTCTATCACAGCATAAAGAATGAAAAAGCAAACCCACAATATTTTACTGCCTTCTTTCATGCAGTCTAGCTGGACCTTTATGACCCCAGGTACTTGTGATCTCAGGCACACAGTTCTGCAGCCATCAAAAACCTGTAGAGAAGGCATACAGGTGTATACACATAGTGGTCAGTACTATCATGCAGTAACTAGCAGGGGAAATGTCATGTCTTTTCATACTCTTTAGACTAAAAGGAAGATAACAGATAATGCTCTTGCAATTTTCCAAAAGGAAAATGATGCCCAAATATTTTACCTTTCACTTCCCAAATTGTTGGGGTTTTTTTTCCCCAAAAAATGCCTTTGCTGCAGTTAGACAAATACAGCTAATACGTAATAGTAAAGAGTTAACAGTAAAACAAAAAATCAAGTCTCATTTCAAAAAGAAAAAGTCATGGGTTTAAACATGACACAGGGTTTAAAAAGAATTATGTATCAAACTCAATAAAGAGCTGTACATAGACACACAGAAGCACAGCACAAAAAACTACAGAATCTTAGACCTGAGAAAACAATCAACTAGGTATAAGATGTATCATATGAGGGAATAATGTTTGAGATTGACCTTAGGATTTTCATTTCAGAAAGAAGTATTGAAGTCACATCATGAAGAGGTTAAAAAAAGGCAGAAAGATGTGTATGAAAGGGCACGTTGTGCAGGAGCATAGTGACAAATAGCAATATCAAATGACTGTTAGCAACTGGATTTGTCCATTAATCAAAGAATGCAATGAGCACTCTGATCCACCTACCAAAAATCAGAAGGTTTAGGGTTTTTCTAAATTAAGAAAACTTTGCAAACATAAGTAGCATTGAAAACATGGAGAATAATACAATATATAATCACTGATCATTAAGATCAGCTCTCTCTTTGGAGGTTAGGTAAGTTACTTAATGTAGTGAAAAGGAAACTTGATGAATGAAACAGATTAATAAACTGAAATCTAAGCAATTTAAATTAAGACACCCCAAGGAACCAGCCCAGACAACATCACAACTGCGTAAGACAGTAAGTTGTGAAAAGAAGCATATGATGAGCTATTACTAATAATGCTTAAGAATTAACTAGCTGAAAGACTAATGACACATTGTAGAAAGAAACTCTCTCCTTGTGCATTCAATTATCCAGGAAGGCCCTTTCTTATCTCAGGGAGGTTAAATAAAATGAGAGGTGATCATCATCAGATGCTGCCATGATTTCTATACACTTTGCTTGGAAATGCCTCTAGCACAGTTGCAGTGTGCTTCCTCCAATAAAACTCCTTCACGAATGTCACTGTATTTGACAGAGAAGTTGCTCCCGCTGAAAAAGCACCAGAGTGGTTATTTTTGCATTTAGGTTAATGGAGTTGCTTAGTTTAGGAGCAGGGAGCCCTGCCAGGAACTGAACCCCTGGAATGGCCCTATCTTGCCCTGTTCATAACGTGTCAACCACACCAGCTCCTCAGCACTGTAAACCCAATTTGCTCTTGCATCCATTTCTCCAGCTGACTTTGAAAAGACTCCATGTTTTACCCTTTTATTTTTTACATTTTACCTTTGCATTTTGTGTCCATAAAGAAGTAAAACACATAACTCACAGAATGAGAATGAAGGCACTCCAGACACTAAAACCTGCAGAGACACAGATCTGATGCTTTTACTCAAAACCTGTCTTCAGGGAGGAACTCTATACATGCATCACTGCATGTTTTGTTACTTGAAAAAAAATGCATTGCACTGACCAAACTTTTCTCATAAATGTTTGCCATTTAATAACCAATTGAACAGTTGTGAGAAGAACTGTTTGTGAATTCTGCTGCATTCAGGGATGTACAGCTGCGATACCAACTGCTAATGGATACAGGCAGACAGCTGTGAGTGAAGAAACCTAGAGCTGCAAGACAACTGCAGAGCTGATGATTTTCCCCTCCTTTTTCACTTGAAAAAAATCTGATTAGCATAGATTAGTTCCCAAGGCCTGTTTATAATATCTATAAAATTAAAGGAGATAGAGCAAGGCTCTTTCAAGCATAATTCTAATGACTTTACTTCTTTAGGGGTCAAAAGCAAGTCAAAGAAAATCAATGCCCATTTGTGTCGTTGAAGCTGAAGCATACAGTTCATTATTCAGAACTGTTAAAAGAGTCAATCAAAAGATTTTGGCATACTGAGAAACTAGAAAAAGCTATCTCACATAATTATGAATGAATATATATTTAGAAAATGCAAAACAGCAAAGTATTTTAGGAACAATTCTGTAATTAAGAATCAGTGCTTTATATTAAGAGAAATATTAGCAGCTACATTAAGTATGAATATAAAAATTTTAAAGTATTTTTAAATATTCCCAATTTCAATTATACCTGTTGAAATCAATTACAATTCTACACTTAATTTTAAAAAATAGCAAAATAGTCTTTATACCAAGAAAGAATCACAGGACATCATTACTAATACTCATGATAGTCTGTCATTTGTACAAGATGATGAAATTTCCTTTAGTGTTTGACAGAAAGCAGAAGAAATATGAATGTCATAAACAGCACTCCCATTCTCACTTTATGATTAGCTGTTTTTTAAATAAATTTAATACAAAAAGTGGAGGGGAAAAGGCCTGTGTTTTTGTTTTTTTTTTTTTTACTCAAATAGCTATTATTCACACTTAAATCCTGAATAATTTGACCAAAAAGCAATATAAAATTTACTTAAAATGCCATTTCTAACATCTTCAACATGAAACCAAGTACACTGTTCACTATTTGAAAAAACACATTGAGAATGAACAAAAAATAAAATAAAGCCAAACTTCAGAATAAGCTGGTGAATAAATTGTTCCTCCTTTGGTGTTATCTCAAAAGCTCCAAGCAACGAACACTTCAGAAGTGCTTGATGTTTGTCACTTTAAAAGCACACCTTTGAACGAAAATCTCAATCAACCAAGGAATGAACACCCAAATCTAAGAGCAAGGAACAAACTTCATAGAAAAAATTAAAAATTCATCCCTGTTCCAGATGATAACCACCTGCAGAATTGAGCAATCAATCAACTGCATCCACAGCATCCCTTGAAGCCATGAGTTGTTTCACAGACTCAGTATCCATGCCAGTATTAAAGCAGTAAAGCACCAGTGCCTTCACTGAACCACGTCTTACACAGGAATTTCAGTGGCTGTTGAAAAGCACCCTATGAACACCAGTGTAGGACTTTTGGTCTACTCCAAGTTTTATTCCACACTGGGAACACCCACTGCCACCCTCAGGGCATGACTGTTTCAGCTGTGCTCAGTTCCTGGCATGGGGAACCTCCTGCTTTTCACAGCAGAAGATACAGCACAGCCTTTCATAAACCATGCATTCCTTATCTCTGAAGTGCCTGAGTGGCACAGCAAACTATGTCGAGCAGTTTCGTTTATCCATGTTCTGGCCTCATATGCAAAACTTTAAACCCAGTTTATAGAACATTTATTTATGTTAAATACATTCATTTATGTTAAATAAATAAATATATTGCATATATGTCAATATATGTAATAAATACATGTCAATATATGTAGATATATTACATATATCTAATAAATAAATATATTACATATATGTCATATATGTCAGTCAAAACTATTACTACTCTCACATAAGTATCATAGTGAAGAACTTTTATGGTTTTGC
Source organism: Calcarius lapponicus (assembly GCA_039654755.1). Lineage (NCBI taxonomy): Eukaryota > Metazoa > Chordata > Aves > Passeriformes > Fringillidae > Calcarius > Calcarius lapponicus. The sequence goes on along the minus strand of CM077464.1, from coordinate 114,668,209 downwards.
CTAACATTACCCAAAATAAACCAGAGAATGAGCCATAACATTAAACTCATCCCGAACACTCTTCTTGATTAGTTTTCCGCTACTCATTACTTTAATAAATTGAAGAGAGCAAATCCCCAGGAAACAACCCAGCCCTTGGCTGCTGCAGCACCAACTCCATCACACAACGGAGTGTTCCACCTCTTTTGGCCAATTCCAACTAATTACTGAAGAGAAGGCTTAGAGTCCCAAATGACAGTGACAGCCGCAAGTGAAGTGTGCAGTGGAAAAAAGCTTTGTTTCTGTATCACATAGCTCCCCTTCTTCATAAGGGGGTAGGCACAACTCCTACTAAATCAATCTCTCAAGATGAATAATAATGTCCTACTTGGATATTTAAATACATGTGTGAATTTCCTTGGATGTGTCTCCAATGCATTCCCTGATGTTGATTATAGCTATATCTTTGAGACATGACCTGTTTTGAGTTCTGGGTTTTTGGTTTTTTTTAATGTATGCTTCCTCTCTTTCCTCTGATCTGCAACAAGAACGCAGAAAATCTAGGTTGGCCACAACAACAGTAAGGCTTTCTGACTCTTCCAGTTATGGCAGACAAAACTGAGCAAATACAGAAGTTTGTCTGTGTAATAATGCTGCCAGAGGTATAGGGTGATGTAGCAGATTCATGTTGGGATTCAACCCAACCACATTTAGGCCTCTCTCTGGAAACCTGAACTGAAAGCACAGCCATGGGAAAGGCTAAGAAACATGACAAATTAAATCCTTTTGATGTTTCTTATCATTCACAACAACACTTTAGCTTTTTAACAGTGAATACAAGCAGACCTGGTGATGACTATCAGAAAGAAATGATGACAGCTCAGGCACAAGGACCAGTGCTAAGTTACAAGAATGAAGAAATGGTACTTGAGCACTTCAGAGGGAAGAACTGAGAGCAAACTACAGCTCTTGTTTTTTTGTCTTAATAGTCAATCTAAGATGAATAAATAGAAATTACACACTCAACTGGGTTGGGCTGACTAGAAAAATCACATTTAATTGTTGGTGGTTTTAATTTTGCTTACAGTTCTTTCTTTCTTTTGCTTTCAGTCTTCCTGTCAGTTCACGAAAGCTATGCCCAAAAAGCATGACTGAGAAAACATGAAAAAATTAGGAAAGAAAAACAACTTCTGAGCTTGCCCTGAAATTTCTGAATCAAGGTCAACAATCTTCTCCAGTAAAGAGATTTACATAGAATTAAAACAAAAATGCATAGTATAAGGTTGAATATAATGTACTATGGAAATGTCTGATTCAAAAGATACAAGCCAAGTGGAATACAGAACATTAAACAGGATTCTAGAATAGCCTTACAATGAAGTGTGTGATAGCCACTCCTGAATTTTTAAAATTAAGAACTACACACATTGTAAAATAAAGTATGAATATGCAGGAAGGCTTTCTGACAAGTACCAAATAAAAGATAAAGAAATGTGTGAAGCTAAAGGAGGTTGATTAATATCTTAAAGGTGGATGTTTTTAATGATGTCTTTAAAGACCTCAAGTCTTACCTTCCCCTTTCTGAGTTTCTAACAGAAAAAGCAATATTTATGTTTTTTTTTCTCAGACCTTAAAAACTTGTTTCTTTAGCCATGTAAAAGAGGGGAAATCTGACTGGAAGTGAAAGTCTAGAGCACCATGTCCTTTAATTCAGTGATGGGGGACTTCATTAGATTATCTCATAGCTATGGGACAAGACACGGCAAAAGCCAAATGATAAATCATTAAATTATGTTTTCTTCTCCAGACAAAGAGCGAGTATAGCATTAGATTAGTTTGAAAGACTAAAAAGGAAGGAGTCTGCAATATGCATCACAAGTGACAAAGTTAATACAATTTTTAAATCCCGTTTATTCATATAATCAGGCATAAGCACTTACTTATGCTAACTGTGGAAACCTCGAATGTAATACATAGCCCAAATGAATTCCAGATCAGTGCATGCTTCAGTGTTTCATGCTCTCTCTTGCACATGCCTAGTGAAAGCCTGCCACTCTGCAACAGAGGAAGGAATTACTACAACAGAACCACAGGCAGACTTTGCCAGAATCTATACTTTTTTTGATATGAGGCAGAATAAGCTGAGTGTTTTAAGTAATGGATAGGCTTGCATCCCACTGTCTAGCAACAGTTATTCTAATTGTGTTTCACAGCTTCATCAGAGAGACAGAAATATGAACATTCTCCATAAACTGCACTGAAACAAATGACACTCCCTTCAGGCAGATCACCTTCCACCATTAAGGGAAAGGATTAGTTTATCTTTCAGCTATAAACTTGAATTAGCTACACGTTCACCATACTGACATCCCAACATTTTTTAATCTTATCATGTCAATCTTGCATCTACGTAAAAATGTGTATTTCAGTGCATAAAAAGATCTCTTGCTGCTGACAACTCAAAGTGCATTAACCTGGGAAGCCTTGAGATTTCCACACACACCCACACACTCCTTTCAGTACAGATCTCAGTGATTAGAAAACGAAATATCCAAAACTCAACAGACATTTCACACACAGTGGAATTTCTGCAGAAGCATACACTTCCAACACTTCAACTTTTACTTTCATCACTATTAGCAAGTTATTTTCCCAAGTTATTTCCTACACACATACCAAGCCCAGTGCCCCTGCTGAAACTACCACATTCACTGAAACTGAATGAGCTCCTAGTGAAACATCAGAGCTTAGCTGTAAATATGTGTAAATACTTTTATTCTGTGCCACTTTCGTGTTAGAATACAACATGCATCAAGGTCACTGTAACAGATTGCAGTTTTCAGGCTCATAGAGAAGATACTGAGGAAATCAGTAACAGCAAACTTAATTAGGCAGTGTCTAAAGTTCTGCCTTCTCCCAAACCTGCCCAGCATTCACATGTCTATTCCCTGCATTTCAGAGTCAGGTCTTTTCACAGGTACGGGAAGGCGGGCAGCTTAGCTTAAACGCTATCACCGCTGAAAGGTGAACAGAACTCGTTCTTTGCAGCGTGACCGGTCTGCTCTGAGCTCTCCCAGTTTTCAGCTACAGATTACAGCCCTATGGGTCTCTTCCTCTGAAGTGGAGTTCCTCTGAGAGAAGAATTAGTCCCTTGCCTGCAACCTGTCCTCCATACACTGAAATAAATTACGGTCAACTTTTCCCTTCATTGCCATGTCAAGTGTAGCAATAAATATCCACAGGCTAAAAGCAAACAAACAAGGCTGGACGAACCATAACCTCACAGCAAGAGCATCTCAAGGAAGAACACCAGGCAGGGCATAAGAAAGTTAAGGGCATAAAAATCAAAACTCTGGGTTCACTATCTGAATCCATAAGTGCGTATGAAAGGCTAACATGCTTCTTGCCTCTCTCCCCACAAGAAGCACTGATGGAAAGCAATTAAGGGACACCTACAATTTAGTTACAGCCCAGGAAAGAGGAGAAGGCATTTTACATTATGAAATGCCTGATAAAAACGCATCATCTCGTACAGTTGCAGAAGTGGGAAGCATTGGGACACGGAGCTTCCTTCCCGGCTGTGCACCGGAGCACCGCACCAGCGCTCCGCCCGCGGCGGACTCCGGCAGAGTTGGAGCGGGGCTCCCCTGCAATCCTGGCCACCTATCCCCCGCAGCTCAACCCCCGAGAACTGCTGCTGGCGCCGCCGACCATCCTGCCTCCGAACCGGCAGCTAGCGACAAGCAGCTGCAACAAAAAAGTCACTCGAGAACGAAGGAAAGGCAACGAAAAGCAAGCAAGAGCTTACTTGCCTATACAGCACCGCCGGACGACCTCCTCGCAGCTGCGAAACGCTGTGCCGCTCGTCCTCCTCCCACCGCTCCGTGCTAGTTCCAAAATAATTCCTCCGGGCGCCGGCACATCCCCGGGCTCAGCCGAGGAGCGCAGGGAGCCCGGCCGCCTCGCCCCCCCGCCCGGTGCCCATGGTGTCAGCCACAGCCCCGGCAACTCGCGCTCCTTCCCGCCGGCGCTACCTCGGGGCGGGCCGCCGGCTAACACGGCATCGCACCCCGGCCGCCGCCGGCTCGAACTCCGCCGCCGCGCTGAGGGGGAGCGTGGGGCTCCCCGCGCCCTTCCCGGAGACGGAGCGGGGGCGCCGGGCGGGGGCGTGCGGGGAGCAGCGCCGCCCCTCCGCGGCAGCGAGCGGCCAGGCGAGGCGCGGCGAGGCGCAGCGAGGCGAGGCGAGGCGAGGCGAGGCGGCGCGGCGCCGCCACCGCGGCCGCAGCCAGGCGCGGCGATGCCGGCCCCGCCCGGGACCCCCGCCCGCCCCCCCGCCGCTCCCGGGGCGCTCCGTAACGCCGCCCCGCTGCCGGCGCCACCAGATCCGGTGACGCGCAGCCCTCCCCCGGGCCGGCCCCCGTGCCGGAGAGGGGCGAGCGGGCGGTGAGGCGGGAGCCGGGAGCCGCTTCCCACGGGCAGCTGGAAGGGTGAGCTGGGACCACCGGGTGAGCGCGACCTCCGGCGCGCAGGGACAGCGCGGTCCCGGGCGCGACGCCGGAGCTGCCGAGCCTCCCGTGTTTTCCCGGGCCGAGGGAGAGCCCGCTCGCCCGGAGCCCGCGGAGCTCTCACCGGAGCTCTCTCCTAGGGAGATGCGGCTGCCCGCTCACCCCGTGCCCGGCAGGAAAGTTATCCGCCCCCCTCCTGCTTCACTCTGCCTCCGCTTTTGCGCAGCTGCCCGGGCTGCCCTTTCTGCCAGCTGTGTGACTGGGTTTCGGCTGGCCGCTCGCCAGAGGGAACGTACATCAACCCCCCCCCCCCCCATGTAGGGAAGAAATTTGGTGCCGGTTCTATCACTTTGCCTGGCTGGTTTGGCGCGGCAGCGGCGCTGCCTTCTCCCCGCCCCTTCTCCCAGCCTCTAACCCACAGCACGGCTCTGCGGCGACCACCGCCGCCGGCGCACAGCCAGCGCCGCTCCTCCGGGCTGCCTCGGACAAGGGGGGGGGCCCAAAGGGAGCCAAGCGAGTGAGGGACGAGCTGTCCTGTGCCTCCCGAAAGCCCTGCGTGGTCCTCGCCCTCCCGTTCCGCGCGTTCGTGCTTCCAGCAGCGCGCCCGGCGCCCTGCCGGAGATCCCCGCGGGCATGGCCCTCCCCGTCGGACAGCGCGGCAATGACACGCTCTAACGCAGCTATCAGTCACTCTCACAGGCACACCCATATATATAATGCACAGATATGTATGTGCTCGTATGAACACACCCCCGTACGCACAGGCGGCCGCCGCGGGGAAGCCGCATCTCCCCGCGGACGGGGCCGCCAGAAGTCGAGCTGCCACGGCGAAGGCAGGAGGAGAATTAACGCAGCAGGAAAAAGCAGCAGGAGAGAGAGAGCCCGAGGGGAGCCGCCGCCGGAGCCGCCTCCCGGCACCGGGCTCGCCGCCCGCCGGCGCTGCGGAGAGCTGCGGGCAGGGAATCCCTCTGCGCCTCCTCGGTGCGGCGGAGAGCCCGGCTGCGCTGGGGCTTTTGCCGAATTGAGAGTGCGTGGAGCAGCAGTGGTCTCACCCGCAGGCTCTGGGACCCCCTCCTGCTCTTGGGAATGTTTCTCTGCAGTTAGGCTGAGGATGTCGGGGAGGGTGGTCACAAAAGTTCGCTAAAAAGGAGATTGAGCTTTGCTTTTCTGTAGCTCCTCCGACAGCCCTTTCCCTTCAACTTCTTTAGACTTCTTGTAATGAAAAATGGTTTTCACGCGCATCTTACAGTTAAGAGCTTTTCTTCAACCAAGCTGGCACAAACAAAAATGTTTCTGTTCCTTATGCACTCTTTTTATAAATATTACCTTCAATAATGTACAGTGAGCTGTTGAGGGAGGAGAGGATTTAAACGGACAGCTTCATGCAAGTTAAATGCAAATCTAAGAGAGTTGCTCCAAAGAATGAAGCTAACTGTTGAGCTGATAAATGCATTAGAAAATGCAGTGAATAAGTTTCATTCCTAATTGAACAGATCTGTACTTCAGTTCTCCTCTTGAAGTACAGATCTTTATCTTTCATTGTTTCTTAGTATTGAATTGATGTCAACAGTTCTTGATAGCTAGAAACTAACCAAGCTATTTGTCCTGTTCTGGCTCTATTGAAAGATTGAATCGTTTGAACCGATAGTTCTCCTGACAAGACTGAAAAAATAAATTATTAAAGTGATACATATATGAGGGCTGGGATGATTGAAATACAGGTCTGAGAATTTAAATACGTGAAATGTAACAAACCAAAAACTAATCAAAGAAGTGAAGTGAAACTATAACCCTCTTTTCTCATGCCCTGGTGACAAAGTCAACACCCAAGAGAGACATTTTTAAACAAAGTGGAAACAAATAATATTTTATGATCTTTTAGTTACTTTGTCTAGAGTCAGTCCCACATTAAAATTCCAACAGGGGCAACCTCCTTAGTTTTCACTATCAAAGTCACCTATAGATTAATCAGTACATATCCTGTTCCCCCATCTGTAAGAAGATCTGTCATCTTTCATGGAGACCTCCCACTTCATTCTTTGTATGATGATGAAGAGTGAATAGCTCCAGCAAGAAAGGAAGCTTCATTTCACAAGAGGAAGCTGTTCTATTTTAGTGCAGTATCTTTCAAACTATTCCTACATTTATTAAAATACATGTATGTTGCAAGTTTCATTGCCATTAAGAATATGCTGAAGATGAAGTCTACCAAGCCAGGTGAAAAAAGTGTACAGTATTTTTTATAATTATCAACCACATTGTATGAAATAAGTCTGCGTTCTGGTTTTACACACAATTAGAAGTTTACATTTGTGTTGTATTTTTGCTTCAGATAGCACAAACATGGCATAAGATTTTTACATAAACAGAAATCAGATGTCAGGTAAACTTAAGGTGAAGTCAACAACGTGAAGCAACATTTTCAGTCAGACCAGGTGAGCCAGAATTGTTTTTGTGTAGTATGAACCATGTTAACTAAGAAATTTCACATAATAAGCTGGTGGTAGATTGGTGTCTGTTTTAGATTCTTCAGCTTCAGCAGCCTGGCACCACTCAAGTCACCAAGAAGGATGGAGTGACAAAGGAGGAGCAACATTAAAAATGGAAGAAATAGAGGCTAAGCATGAAGATAAATTGTCATTGTTTAAAAAATATGAGAATGAGAGGAAGAATTTTACCCACAAAACAAGTGAGTGACACCCTTGGTAAAGCTGTATTGACTACCTATCTGCAAGAGATCATTTGTCTTCTTTTCTCTTTGTAAAATTACTACAGCATCCTTTTTTTTTGTTCTGAATGTATAGCTCACTTTGACTGTGGGCAAGGATTCTGACATTTGGCAGCCAAACCCTTGTGCATATGTCTGTCACACATAAATCTCACTCTGAAAGTGCTAGGAAATTAAGGGCAGAGAACTCAGGCTTTGAAAAAGTGCATGGGAAAAGAAACTACCAGTTGGAGTGGACAAGTAATCTGAATATGTAGGAAAGATCTTAAGATGCATTGGGAAATAGTGTTTTTTGTCCAACATCACTCAACATTAGACTTTCCATTCCTGTAGCACGTCCTACCACTTCTGGGAACACATCATGGCTGATAAGTTATCAATTGATTCTGTGAGAATAGAATTAATATATTTTCAATATCCACTTTTGGAAAAGATAGCAGTCAGAGTAGCAAATGTGACACCATCAAGGACAGGTGTCACACTTTATAGAAAGTGGATCACAAGATCATCTATAAGCTCCTTGGTACTTCCTATATCAAGGTGCACATTCCCAATTTCTGATTATATAATTCTGGTTTTAATTTCCATTCACAGACTGATAATAATCCACAAAACTATGTCAAAAAAAGTCTGTGAACCTATTCCCTCTTTTTTTCCCAACAATTAGTCTAAACTAAGCTTCACCAAAATACTCCATTTACCAGTATCTGGCACCCTTATATAAAATAGTGTGTCATTTGTCACCATGGCTTGTAATCTGAAAATATGACTGGATAACTGATGGAGACCAAAATAGCCTTTTACAGTCTGTAGGTGGCCAAAAAAATTCTGCAGCTATATTCCATAAAATTCTTTGCTGCCGTAATTTGTTTCTCAAGAGCTCTTGTCAATCCACTTAAAACTCTCGCTCACATGGGCCCAAAGAGAACCTGGGTGTTTGTTCAAATTGTAACCAAATATAGTTATACATTAAAATCCCTCTTTTCCCATGTAAACAGGATATTAGCAATTCCATAAATTCCAAACAACTTTTTACTTTGAAATTCTGGGCTTTTAGGATCATCTCAAGGCTTGGAGAATTTAAAGCCATATGCCTTGAAACCTAACAGCAGAGAATCTCAAGCAAAACTGGGAAATTCACAGTCTTAATATCATTCCTTAATCCTTAATTTTACACGCAGCCTGTATATCATGTTCAGTACTGTTATTATTTATGGTAGCCTATAAATGGCTTGCATGTCATTAATGGGTATTTTTAACTTAGAAGAGAATTTGGATAAAATTTTAACAGAGGATTGTAACTACTGTTAAGGAAATTATCAGCATTATGTGCCTTAGTAATTAATTTATTAAAATCAACTATTACAAATCAAAATAGAAAAGTAACAAATCATAGGCTATAAATAGTAGAACCAAAGAAAATTATCAGCTATATTTTTCTGTTTCATTCCTAACCAAAAAAAATTATCTTTACTTTCTCACAATTATCCTATTTCTTCACCAAAAGGAGATAAAATTCCCCTATGTACATTTAAAAATTAATTGTACACATTGCAATGTTTGAAAATGTTTGGGTTTTTTTTTTCCATTTGGAAAAAAAAAACCTCATAAAAATATAATTTGAAAATAACTAACACTCTGTAGGATTTATGAATCTCCATAAGAAAACTAAAATATAAAATATTACTAAGGGTAGGAAAGAGTTTATTTCTTCACAAGTTTTGAAGTGATAGTTAAAAGATAAGGCAGTGTAATTCAAATCTGGGATATGATCTTTAGATAATTTAATTGTTTAAAGCATTTTGAAATATATGTGAGTGCAGCTATAGTTTATAAAAATGATTGGTATGTTCCTGGCATTAAAAATCAATTGTGTATACTTGAGGCAATGATTGCGCATGGAAGTCTCAACTCCAGAGTTGAAGCCACTTTGTGAAGTGTGGCTTAGGTACACAATTTCTCCCTTTACAGATAATCTCTTGCAGATGGGTATTAGGACATGGCCTGCCCAGCATCTCCAACCTGGCCCAGGAGTGTGCCTGTGGGAGGATGAAGAGAGCAAGGACTATTTAATCAGTAAATGCTTTCAGATGGCTCCAGGTTTTTTTCACATTTGTGGCTCCCTGAGAAAAGGGATAAAAAGAAGCTGCTTCCATAGCTGCCAAAGAAGTGGAGAGTTGGTTCTGCCTGTGGATGAATGAGGCAAGCCTTCCCCCCGTGGAGCTACCACAGCATCCCTCCAAACCTTCAATAGGAAGGACAGCTGCTTCAGCTCAGATTTTTCTCCTCAGTTCCACAACAGCAATGTGGTGCTCTGTGAATGAATTCAGTGTTTGCTGTAAATGCAAGAAATGGTAGCTGTACTGCAGAGAAGGGGAGGTAGGTGTCTCTTGATGTGGGGAACATGCTAGTGTATGTATGCTGTACACTGTGCTGATACTTACTGCATGTGAAAAAGAGCCTGGCCTACTTGGACTGTCATGTAAAAGCTCAGTGGTTTTCTGTCACAATGCATGAGGGTTGCATGCATGACCTGCACCTAACCCTAGGGAAACCATCTGGGCCCTGGTAGCTGTACATTTTCTGTTGTTTCTTGCAGAAACTCACTCCAGGTCAGAACTGTGTGACTTCACTGCATAACGGAGTCAAATACTCCAGATCCTTTGCTGCTGAGTAAAATAGGAATTGCTTTTCCATCAGTCTTGAAGTTTTGGGGGTTTTCCTGTCTCTCCCAGGAACAACAGCTGTGAAATAGTTCCCAACATCACTGTGTGCTTCTCTCGCCACTCTTGATGCCATCTGCTGAACACGGGCATGGTTCTTACTCACACAGCTCCCAGCAGTCCAGTTTTGTAGAGCTCTGTGACACTGGTCTTTGCTCAGCCTTCATCTCATGTTGCGTAGTCCTTCCTTCTCAGCACAGCCTGTCCCTGCCTTTAGGCCATCTCGGTTAGCTGCCTGTCAGAAAGGATACTCTTTGCTGCCTGAGTGTTTTTCCATGGTTTCCAGGGATCAAAATGGAGATAAAGGACAATAGTAGAAATGCAATTAAAAGCACACTTTTGGTTTGGTTGCTGTTTTTCTTTTTAAGCAGTCTTCTTTTAGTCACATTAAACTAATGTCAACTTCCCTGTTTCAGTCTGACACAAATTATGTAACTAGCAGAGTTTTTATGGGTCCTATCTTCATTCCTTGGAAGAAGCAGACTTGGGGACTCCTCTGCCTCGATGTTCTTGTCCAGAATTACAGCTGAGGGGTTTGTAGGACATACATTGCAGGATACCTTCCTGGAGGATGTCAGGGTGCTGTGAGGCTCAATGGTCCCTGGGGACTGGGCTGATATAGTTACAAAGTCAGGTCCATGGTCAGGCTGAGAAAAAAAGACTCAGGGATCAGGGTCTAGTGCCCTCAGGGCCCTTGTGGATGATTCAAATAGAAAATACAGTGCTACTTCTGAAGTAAATCTACTCCCAGACATCCCTATCATGAAGGGTTTCTGTTCTGTAGATGTGTGTGCCAGATTATCTCTCATTACAAAAACATGAAGGCAGTAAACTGAAGCTTCAGCTCTAATACAGCATTCCCCAAGAGCTGTTGATTTCAAGGCAAAGTAAGCCCTTATGCAATTCCAACACTGTTTTGCTCACAGAAAAAAAAACTACCCACAGCCTCTCATTCAGAAGTCATGAACAGGGTTTTTTTTTAGTTAGTATAAGAAACACACAAAAATTTTCTAATTTTTATTCAGGGAAGAACACTTTGTCATGGTACCTTTGAAGTGTTCCTACTGAGAGGCATTCAGTAGAATGAAATCTAGAAGTTAATTTGGATTATCCACATCTACTTGTATTTTACAGTAATAATCTGTCCTCCAAGTGTTACCTCTCTGTAACTATTACATATTTAATTTGTTTTTTCACAGAAATAAAATAAGGGATGGAATAGATGTGGTGGATTTTTTCAAGTTATAGGTGAGATCTGCTAATACTAAGAAAAACATCTGCATCCTTTGAGTCCCATATCAGTGCTCTGGTCTTACTGTCTACATTATCCTCCCCTTTCCTGGAGGAAACTCCCCTGACCCAGGCAGTTGCAGGAAAACCTTAGTCACACTTGTAGACTGGAATGAAACAAAATTAATGTAGTATATATAAATTTAACCAATCATTTTAGCAATTCCTTACAAAAGGAGGAAAAATAAATGCAGAATTGCAAAAAAAAAAAAATCACAAAAAATATTGCAGAATTATAGCCTTAAAATCTTGATACTGCATTTAATAATCCATTTTCTCTAGAAACAACATACAGCCTATTTTCTGTCCTTCATGACATGGAAGTTGTTCAGATGATCGACTTCTATCTGAATCTCAATTGCTGACTTTCTGACTTTCTCAAATTTTCCTGTTTTGTGGCCAGTAGCTATTCACTAGCTCATAAAGACACTTTCATTTCTTTTGCTACAAATGTGTCTGAAAAAATGAATAATTTATTCTCTTCTGTACATATTTAATTATTTTATTAGACTATGTTATCATAATGAAAAGTTGACTGAGAAAAAAGCTAAGTTCTATTTAAATAAACCAAATTAAATTATTTATTTACTTCAAAATAGTAAATTCACTCTTAAGTATATTCTGAATCTGTTTCTCCCTTAGTAATACCTATCAAAAATGATCTAGTATTATCTGCAGATGTGATGAAAATAGCCATAATTTTATATGTACTCAAATATTAATTGCAGCTTGTTCATGATGAAAACAAACCACTTGTCAGTACATAATAGCTGAACACTGTAGTTTTTATAGGTTAATTAGCCTTCAACATGGGTCTCAGATTAAAAAAAAAAAGAGTAGGCATGCATCTCAAAGCATCTTGTTTTTCGTTACACATTTTGCTTGGAGACTAAGTATAAATGGGTCACAGATTTATCACAAAGTTATTAAATCCTTAGGAAAAACCATCATGCGTAGGTTTGCATGGCTATAAAATAAATATGAATTCCTGTATTTTTTCTCGAAGTGGCATTAGTGAGTTAGATTTTTATGCCAACACTATTGTGCATGCTTTAAATAAATGTTAACTCTGTCTTTTACTTAATTTTAAAGAAAAAGATTGGCTTAACGTTTGGGGTCAACAATTTTTTCCCACTTTTGATTTATAGCTTGTAAAAGAAACAAAAATAAAACCACAGATTTGCATGAAATTTGATAAAAAACTGGCAGAGTTTTAAATAAATACAATGCATTAATTTTAAAAATTAAATCTCTTGGTAATTTTTAAGTTATATAGGACAAGAAAAGTGCAGAAAGTATGTTTTTATTTGGTAGGAAGTGCTGTGGTGTTGATGAAATATCTTAAAATTTTCCAGAGAAATAAAATGTTCAGAAAAGCTACCTTAACCCCTCCCTTAACATCAGTGGAAAAGTGTATAATAATATTGGTATGTTCCTGGCATTAAAGTTTTCTTCTTTAATTCAGTATAGTGAATTTTTTTCCTAACAAGATAAAAATTTAGGTATTCTCTGCTCTGATAATATTCCTTTGTTTTAATTCTTACTTCAAAACACAATTCTGCAAATCTGAGTTGGTGCCACTGTGGCTTCCCTCCAAAATGATAAATGATAAATTTATACATTTGGTAAAAGTTGGGGTTTTTTTAATAAATTGGCTTTCCTGCAACAGAAGCATTATATCAAAGCAAACAAACAAACAAGCAAACAACACCAACACCCCCCCCAAAATAAAAGGGACTAATTCTGTTTATAGAAAAATATCCATGTACCAGTTTATGTACTGCTCATGCAAGGCGTTATGACTGATTGACATCTGAAACCAAGAAGTATTGATGGGTGTTGATCTTTGTCAAAGCTTCTCTGTGCCATTGTATCAAACTGAAGGCTGGAACAATCTCGTGCAGCAGCTCCCATACAGGAGTTGATGTACAGTTGCCAATAGCCAAATAATTTGCTTTCAACACCTGTGCTGATTAGTTTTAGAGGCTTTACATTAGCATGCTGACTCCCTCTCTGCTGTGAGAAAAGATTGTTCACCTGAAGCCATTTCATGGAGAAAGAGACACCTTTCAACAGACTGGAATACTGAGGAGAAAAAAGGAGTCAAAGTTGAAATATGACAATTGTCATTCTAAAGCTTATTTCTGATAAAAAGAGAGGGGTACACATACATAACCTATTCTTCATGTTCTTTCTGATGCATCAGGAAAAAGGCTCTGTCTGGTCTTTATGGTTCTCTTGTTTAAATTATGGGTTTTGCTTGTGGCTTCCTCTGGTCATGAAATGGTTTAATACTTCTGGATCACAGAGGAGAATCACTTAGGAGATACTCCTCAGTCTCTTGTGATTAAGTACCCTATTAAAGCTACAACCCAGACATGAAGACCCTGTAGAGAGACTCTGAAGGCTGACATTTGCAGTTTAAAAGGATCTGAGAAAACCTCTTACATCTGTCTGGCAAACATAGATTTATTCACATCGACCCTCCTGAACCTAATATTCTGGCCTGAGCCATAATCCAAGATCTTTACAGAAACTGTGTTCCCCCAAGCCTCCTTAATATTTCTAGCTCTTAGATAATGGGGCTTAAAGTCTTAAGACACCCCGAGATCTTTTAACCCTGAGCTATTTTGCAGGCTTCCCTAAGCTGCATGCTGCTCAAATAGTAACAACCCATTTGCTGTCTTTAGGCTGTTTTCTTTTGATAGAGCACTCAGTGAAACTCTCCTGTCCACTGTTGCTCATTCAGAGTGTGAAAACATTAATGCTTATTTACAATGTCTATCCAGCTGTGTTTAAGACTCCTAGAAGGAAAGAGTAGTAGTACAATACAGAGCCCTTCACAGAATTGGGAATAATCATGGTAACTTTTTAATGGTGGATGGAGAGGGTACTGGGGAGCTGTGTGCATGCATGCAATATACACAGTACAAGTATCTGAAAGTCAGCAATTATGTCTCTACTATTCTGAATACAGCAAAATACTGTAGTTTCAAAAGAACTCTGAAGTACTGATTGCTAAAGTGTTAGTGTTGTTCTCACTAAGTGTCTTTAATAAATAAACGTGTAAATAATAAATAAAACCATTACTTCTTAAAAGAATTTACACAACGTGAAACATAAATATCCAATGATACCTGAATAAAACATTTCATAAGTGCTTCGATGCTGACAGCACAAACATCAATTGTGTAATCTATATATTTTACATCTGTGGACAAATATCTTTCAAAATATGAAAATGCCACATAGTGGCAAGTTGGAAATCAGGTTGGAAATGATGAGAATATGGGGACTTAAAAAGTTGTCTAAAAAAAGTGAAAAAAGAAAATATATTAAACAGATTACTCTTATGGGTACACTCTTACCAACAATGACAGTTGTGCTTACAGGCTCCCAGCAATGCTCAGGACTGAGACTTCTCAAAGTATTAGCAGAATCTAAAAAAAAAGGAGACAAAATGACTTATTCTTTTAAGACTTCCAATTATAAGTTTCTTTAAGTATTTCTAACAATTGCTTTGTATTTATAAAATAGCTTTTAAAAGCATTATCTGTTCATCATATGTGACACTGATGTGATTCTGTATAGATGTGTCTTAGATGACCATTAATTCTTTGTGATTACAAACTGGATATTCATTTGGGATTTCAACTCAACAGTTGTGAGTTCGTAAATTAATCCCACTAAATTCATCAAAGAAAAAACTCTGAAAAATTAAAATTGCTACATTTTCTCTAAGCTGGTTCTGTGAAATATGTTTATCAATTAGAGATTTTACTAAAAAAGTCATTTAGAGACTTCCCTATAGTAAAAACAGTACTGTAACAAACAATATGCAATGTGGTGCTACAGCACTTAAGGCTGAGTAAAGAAAAGAAACTTTACTCCATGAATATTGAGAAATTGCTGCATTAATATTTTTTCACATGCTAAAAATTAAGGGTGAAACTCATATTTGTTTTTATGATTTTGATTCAAAGACTAATTGAATCAATGGAAATTACTCCCCACTTATACATAATTGCCTGATGGTCTCGATGAAGGAAGTATTGGTTTTCTGATCTATTTAGTTTGAGGATGAAAGACCTGATCCCACACTATCAGGAAGAGGGGCTTAACATGAAACCCTCACCATTTCTCTGACTACCAAGCAACAGGCTTCCTGTCCCAAGAAGGTCCCATTTTATAGTCAAAATGAACATTTCAAAAGAATTTCAATTAGCAGAAATATCAACTTGTTATGTAGTGGTTGAAAACAAATCCCCAAACCTCAGAAGTTGCTGTGAAAGAGAACTGTTGTCAGCTTTGCTATTACCCACAAAGGGCTTTGAATCAGACCCATTATCCCTTTAATCTCTTTATGTGTTTCCCATGAGCAAAGGACAAAAATGAAAACGGAAAGCTCTGTGCATCAGTGACCTAGATCAGACTACTAAGTTCGTAGTGAGAACAGTAAAATATCACTGTCCAAGTTCTCCTTCTGCCAACAAGTGCTGAGATAACAGGAAAAGATAATCCAAAAGAAAGACCTGGGTGGGGGGTAAATATTTATTTTCTTATAGAAAAATGTAATTATTATGTATATGAGTTTTTATCTCTATTTTGTGGCAAACCAAGAAAAGCTGGAAGCGCCACTGCTACCTCCTAGTTCCCACTAATATTTCCTAAAAATCTACTGAAAGCACTGTAAAGCAAATCAAAATACTAAGCAGCTCTGCCTTGGACTGGCTTCTGAAAGGCATGAGTAACCTTCTTCTTTCAGAAGGGGACAACATTAGTTATCCTCCAGCCAGGCTGGCAGGTGCTATAATCATTCCTGCAATTTAAAGGCCCAATTTACTGACTTCTGTGTGGGGAAAACTGATAAGTATCTCGGAGGGGGGAGGGGGGTTAGAGACAGATGTCTAGCAATTTGTAACACTTTTTATTCTTCAGGTTCTGAAAGACATTTTTATGTCTTAGCTATACATGTATACCTAAACAGAGCCACTTGTGATGGTGAATCCAACTGTTTGATTACCTGTTAGTTTTGGCACACAGTGCAATAACTGCAGCAATTCCTTATGCCTTAGAAGATGAGATGCTCACTTTGTGAGTACTGGAAATCATAGTAAGTGCCAGTTTCTTATTAATGATGATCACTGTGCATTTATTAATTTGGTATTTGACACGCACAGGGAAATGAATGCAAGCAGCTATAGCAGGAAACTGAAAAATGGCTACTGGCATTTGATAGTAACAGTCACAACTGCTTTGTTATTCAATTTCAAAATGTGTAAGACAGTGATAGTGTCAATGTTCATCCCTTAGATAAAGGATGTGATTTTAGAGTATGTGCAAAATACTCTAAAATCACATTTTAATGTTCTGTTTAATACACTACAAATGATCTGGCCTTTTTATCTCATTTCTTCAAAATATTAACAAAAATTAAAGTTGTCCTGCTGTTTTGCCTAAAAGAATAATTTTAATTCAGATGTCAGCAGTGATATCTGTTGTCCAACAAATGAGAGAAAAACCAAAATGTTCCAGTCTTTTTAGAAAGAATTTGAATACAATTGAAGTCTCTCTAGATAAGGATTTTGGGTTTTGGAAAGTATACAGAGATAATGAAACAAATTATTCAGTATCTCAGTATCTGTAGAAGATGCAATAGGAAAAATACATAAATAATATCACCAGGAGAAAAAAGTTCTTTTTTTGAATATTCATTTTGCCTACAGCTATAAGCAATATGTGTGCTATCAGAACACATTCTTTTTCTAATGAGTAATATTGATGTCTATCATTGTAAAAGCCAGCCAAGTCACACACACAGACATACATGAGTGCAGCTTTATATAAAATTTTCATGCTCATAGATGCCAAAAAAATCTATGAATTACTTATTAACAGGTATACATTACATATTAATATGTATAAAACCTTTTTGGTCCTTGAAAAAAATATTCGACCAGAAGATAGAAGATCTTCTGTTAGAAGATGTCTGAATTATCCTGAAGTTACACTGAAAGAAAACGAGATGAACCAAACCCTTTGGTTTTTTTACTGCCTTTGGTTTAGCCTTGTAAAATGGATGTTGCATTTACAAGGTTTTACTGGCTCTATTTTTTTAAAGAAAGAAAAATGTCTCTGCAGTAGTGCTGTCAGAGTCCTGCAGGAAGTGCACCTGGGCTGTGTCTGAACAGCACAGCCGATGAGCATCTTTGCATGCCTGGAGTCCCAGTCTTCAGACAATGATCACAGATGTGATGCTGGTCCCCCACCCACTCCTTCCTACCCTGGGAGGTGAGGACACAGGAGAGTGAGAGAAGGAAGTGCAATTCCGGATCTGTCTCTGATCTGGGGTCCTGCTGAGCAAATACATTATTGGACAATCACCTTAAGCCCACTGGAGTTGCTGGGAATTTTTCAAGCAAACAGCTATCTCAAATTCTCCCTATGACAGTGAAGTCAAACTAGAAGACATAGAAAGGAAACATTTAACTCAAGACAAGTATATTTACTCTAAACCACAAGTACTCAAATGGCCTTAGGCTCCGAGAATTATCAGAGCAGTTTAAGACCGAGATCCATATTTGTTTTGCCATATATATTAAATTTTATATTATTTTAGTAGCTCTTTTGATTTTGACCATTTACAACAAGCTAAAGCTTGGACTTGGAAAACAAGCTAGGCAGAAACTTGGAATATATAAGTCATACTGAAAAAAATACGTTTCAGTCTCATCAGATTACAAATTTCAAATGGAAGTCTGTTCATTAAAATGTTCTTAGTAACACAATGTTAATTTTCATACAGCAGAGACAGTGATAGACATTGCTGAGTGACAATTAGTAATTGATCTAGTTTCAAATCTCACTGGTGCTCAGAATAGTCTGTAATTGTGCTTAATCTGTTAAAAATTGCCCAAAATAGTTTATTTTCAGGGTTTCCAAATCCCAGTAATACATATGCTATTTTCATCAAAACTTAGTTGCTTCTGTCTAGATAGATAATTAAAACTTGAAAGATAAGATAACTCCCAATCAATGCAACATTTTTCTAGACTTAGGCCACATCATTGTAATCAGTACTTGTGACATTTAAAGTCTTTTTTTGACCTGATTTGATAACTGATGGGATCTCAAGCTATTATGCTGCTAACTCATTCCATCTTTGTTAGGGAATCAAATAATTAAATAGGAGTCAATGTTAAATCCAGACAAGATCTTTTCATTAGTTTATTAGTTATGCAAAATCTTCGACTGCTGTGACCATTCATGTTCAAGAATTTTAAAAAATAAATTATCATCTTCTGTTTTAGGACAGGTCTTTGAACAAGTTCAGATGGAACACTATTAAAAAGAGAACACAATCTGATTGATTAAAACTTCTCCAGCAACACAGAGCAGGTTGGCTGAGCATGGCTTATGGCTTTAGTAATGTAACATATTCACTATTTTAATTTCAAATGCATGATTTTTAATTTTGGGGAAGCCTTTTGTAGTTAGTAGCAGTCTCTAAATACTTACCCATAAGACTGCTTACAGCAGTCTGCCTAAATCATATGAGGATGGTCTGCCTCTCAGTGCACAGAAATGCTCCTTTTATTAGTACAACCAATTAAAACTGAGATATTGTATGACAGCTGTGAAAATTGTTAATAATTAGAATCCATTAGAATCCAAGATTTTATTTTAATCCATTGCATCTGGGAAAATGATGGCGGAAGTAAGACCACAAATGGTATCTTTCTTTCCTGGGGGTTTGTCAATAGTTGTATTACACCCAACACTAGAACTGTCAGATAAATGAATAATTAAGAATTCAACTTTGAGACAGGAGCTAAGTTTTTCTGCAGATGCTGAACAGCCAATACAATCCCAAAGAGAAGTAGTGGAGTGAGGTGGATGGGAAAGTGTAACTGTCATTGGTATGAAAAGATATGCCTTCCCATAGCATTTTGCTCCTGTGGATTTTTGTGGAGACCTACCAAGACCTTAAAAATACAATCCTGCAAGTTCATCTCAACAGATAATTTCTGAACCATGGTTGCTTACATCATTAAGGTAAGAAAACCACCAAAATTTGTAGATTTGGAGCTACAGGGGCTGGTTTACCTCTAGTAAATAAAGTGAGTGCTCATCAGATAGAGTCTCATTTAAAGTACCAAATGGTTCACTTTTGAAATAGAATATAATTATCTCACATTTACTCCTTGAAACTTCTGGCATGAAGTAAACCCAAAAATGCATATACAAAGTTGTATTAAATATTCATAGGTGCCTACAATGTGAAAAACCATTCCTTACAACAGCAATCTATATTACCAACCTCCTTTTAACTTTTTGCACAATATATATAGCTAGCAGATCATATCAGAGGTTGATAGCAAGACCAGTAATAGGAAGGGAAAGAAAAATCCATTAAAAATGTATGAGATAATATTATTTCCCAAAAAAAGGTTAGGTGAACAATAATTACTTGACATTAAAAGCCAGAATACTTTCAACTGCAGCTTCATTTCACGTATCTAACTTAGAAAGCAAAATACCTCAGCAGTAGACTCTGTTAACAATGTAACTATTATCCATGAAAGATCTGAATATCTATTTTCATAAACAGAAATGGCATTACTATTACCTAGACCATAAAAGTCCACCTCCGTTTCTTTGTTCTGGCCTCACATTAAGAAGGGAGCAAAAATAAACATGATTGTACTATTAAATATTACTAATGATTTTTTAAACCAAGTCCTTGAATATCCTCTTTGGAAGGATAAGCAAATATAAATAAAGCTAAACAGAAAAGACTTTATCTGAGTTTCCAAAACTGAAAACACAAGAAAATCTTTATTTTCCAAATTGCCCAAAAATGTGAAAAACCTTAGTACAAGACATAACATTTGGTGCCCCTCATTGCAGAGGGTAACCATCATTGAGAAGTGGCTGAATATACTGAGGGGCTCTCTCAGAACTGAACTGTGAGCTCAAATCTGGACAACTTTGGATGCGATGGGAATGTGATATCAGGTGATCTGATAAACTGACATGTTGTAAGAATAGAGCACTTAGCAAATTCAAAACCAGTCTTCTTTTTTTCCAGCAGTCTTATTTTTTTCCCTTGACAACTATGAAAATAGAGGATTGTGGATGCACAGTGACCTTCCTTAAATTATAAAAAACCAGTTCAACGCGATGTTAGAAATAACATATTCAGTACCATGAAAATTAAGCTGAAAAATAAAGTTCTAGCTTCTATCTGTGGATATTACTGATCTGTGGAAAAGCATTTTATTCTGTTTCTCATCTAAAGCTGTAAAGGGATTTCCATAGATATTCATTTAGCCATATGAATCTTGTTTGTGCTTTCCAGAAGCTAGCAATTAGGACTACAAAAGGCATAACAGAGTGTTGTGCTACACCTGTCTTACTCCAGCAATCCAGCTATTCTGGTGATAATGGGTACTCAGTGTGGAGCATGTGGCTGCCAGGGTGGCAGGCAGTCTGCAGGATGCAGGTGCTCTCATCTCACTTCTGCCCACGATCCTCTCTGTGCCCAGGAGCCCACACAGTCACCAAGGAGGTTAGGATGAATATATCACAAGATTATATTGGCTTCCACAAAGAAAGATTAAATGATCCTGACAGTACTGAAGTGTAGAAGGCAGCATCTGAACACAGGGTAGGTTATGGCCCATTCTCTGCATCACTCTAATTTTACAAGCAGTTTCAAACTGTCATGGTAATGAGTCCCCACGCAAGATGTGTTATCCTGGTGTGGGGTATTGTATTTAGCTGAAGCATCTGGGTTGCGCATGAAACATCAGCGTTTACCAGAACCAAGGGATTGAATTAAAATGTGTGAAAGGTGTGAAATACTGCATATCCTTTCTTCGGCAACTCCTATTGGTGCAAAAAGCAAATACTTTTAGTAACTTATATATCTCTTTCTGGTAACATTATAGCGATTTTCTTTGTATCAAAGGCTTTAGAACATGTTACTGTTTGCTACCAATGCAAACAGCTCACATTTATGGTGGCCTTCCAAACACGTCAACAAAAGCTCAAATTTTGGAAAACAGTGCTTTTTTCCAAAAACATTTATGATTACTTTTCACATATCTATGTTGCATTTCTATCCTATGAGGATTTTGAAATTCTTGGACAAGAGTGGATTTGATCTATTGCTGTTTATAGATGATCAAAGTGTGTCACTATGAAGGTAATAGGTTTTCTGAAAATATCCTAAGCAAACAGATTGAATAGAAATTTCAACTTCTACAAGCAAGCAAACAGGAAGGAGTTTGACTCATTGGTCTTAATTTTTGCACAAAGTCAATTTATCCAGGAAAGGCAAAAAGAGCTTGTGTGTTTAGAAAGGATGGGAGAAATAGCAGAATTAAAGCACTCTCTGAATAATTGTAATATGAATATGCTGTGGTATGCAAGATATATATATATCAAGAATGAGAGCCAATCTGGATGACAAGATGAAGTACGGTAATATGCAGCTGGAAATGCCATAGAATGAAAATCTGAAATAATGATGAGTCAGCACTTAAGTATAGTCCAGATGAACAAAAAGCAACCATGAGCACTGATAAGATGTCGCATACTTCATTTTATTCCTGTGTTTCTCATTATTTAAATACATATCACCTATTTATATTTTTCTGTGTTTTTTTGTTTGTGGCAGCAGCTCACTGGCCACAGAGAGAAACACAATTGTCCCAGGCATTGTTCTGGTAAAAGCCTGTGAGAAGATCAAAAAAAAGAATGAGAAATAATTCTTATCTTAACTTGTTGCACCTGGTATTGTGAACATGTGGAGTGTGTTATGGAGATTTGTTTACCAAAGTATGGGTTTTTATTAAGCAATGGTGATGGTGTTTTAATCAGAGAACCAATCAATTCCACCTGTAGCAAACTAGGGTATAAAAAAGGGGTTTCTTAATAAAGATTATTATTAATCAGCCTTCTGTGAATCATGGAGTCTCTGCAAATTATTAGCCAGCCTGAGGCCCACACGCGTGGAATATTTTCTCCTTGGAGAAAATAATGAACCTATAGTACTAATGGCAACAACAACCACCACAACAACAACCACAACAATACAACAACAACAATAATAATAATAATAGTATAACAACAAAAAGGAAATATAGAGGGAAAAAAAAGCCCAAAAGATATAACTGGTGCCCTGTAAAATCCTTTGCCACCTGCTGCCCCATGCCCAGGCCATTCCCCAACAGCAATTACCCCCAGCAAGCTCTCCTCAGTTTATTTACTGAGAATGACAATCTATGGTATTGGAAATCCCTTTCTCCAATTAAGATGAGCTGTCCTGGCCATGCTACCTCCCAGCTTACTGAGCACCTTTTCACTGGCAGAGTAAGAGACTCTGAAAAGTCCTTGACTCTAGCAGTACTTAGCAATAACTAAAAATTCATTGTCTTATTAACATTATTCTCATATTAAATCTGAAACACAGCACTACAGCAGCTACCAAGAAGAAAATTAACTCTATCCCAGCCAAAACCAGGACACTGCTAATTTGGTAGAATAACAGAGCCTAAGGACTCTGGAGAGACAAATAATTGAGACATAATCTTCTTCCAAGCTTCTTCTTGTTTTTTACAGAATAGAGTGGTGCAATAGCTCCCTCTTTGTATTTTTAAGCAGCAATTTATATCAGTGAACAGTGAGAAAAGGCACATTCTATATTATCTGCACTGTTTCCAGCAGTGTATAATTTTCTTATCTCTCTAGCTCTTGGTTTTAGGTCTCAGTCCTGATGCATGAGCATTAGTTGACTCCCAAGATCTCTGCTGGTGTGAAGCAGGAGATCCTACCAAAACAATGCCAAAACATGTATTTTTGTGAAGGTACTTTCCACTTGGAAGTTGAGAAAACAAGTGAACAAAGTCCAGTTGCTGTGGCTGTACTCTGTCCTCCTACACAATGCCAGGGACTGAGCATCCCTGTGATCCTCCCTGCTCCTGCTTCACAGCTTAAACACCCCGCTGTTTGGGGAGGTACCACAGACCTTACATTGTTTGGCACACTTCAAATTCAAATAAAGCCCACATAAATACAGAAAACTGTGTCCTAGGATGACAGTGGCACTCTTTCAAGCTCCCAGAGGATCCTCTGCCAAGTTTTTCATAGTTCAAGTTCAGCTCCCAGTCCACACAGCCTGACTGAGGGTGTCTGTTCCTGAGAAGGATATTTGTGTATGCATGCACTTTAGGATGTGGCTTCAAAAGATAATCCACAATGTGCCCCAGTGGCCACTGTAAAAGTATTTTCTGTAGCTCTGTAACTCATTGTTTAGACTACAAACCCATATATTTTACAGCTCTGAGTCTCTTAAGGATATTATGTTAAATGATAACAATGATGATGATGATGATGATGATGATTTAATATTAGTGATAATATAATGTATGATAATTAAGGTAATAATTATATCAGTAGTAATACTAATAATAATACTGGTACCATAGCCACTAATAAAGAATATCTTGGTTTTTCCTTTTCCTTCCCTTTATTTCTGAGCAAGACATGCATAGGAGCCTGAAGAACCCCAACTAGACTTAAACCTTCATTTCAAAGAGTGTTTTACTCCTTGTGCAGGCTTTTCTATTCCGCATATTTCACTATAACTGGAATAATGTATCTTCAGAATCCAGGCCATTAAATCATTTTCCTCCAAAAGTATGATTTTATTTACATATCTCACTGAGGCTGTTGAATATATGCTTATTCCTGTTCAAACAACTCTGTATTAATGCAAATAAGAATATTAGGAAACTTTAATAACATAAATTGCCCCTAGTACTTGATTCTCCCAAGGTGGCTATATACATAGTATTCATAATATCATCATTTTAGACCCCAGTTATATGCTATTACCCAGCAGATGATGTACAGCCCACCATTCATGTGGATGGAGCTTCCTGAAATTTGTAGCTACCTTTTGCAATCTACTACTCATGAAATTATTGTACAGTCCAGGTTGGATGAAACCTCAAAAGATCATCTGTTCCAATCTTTCATTGGAAGGAGTTTAAATGAGAGCCTCAAGTACCCTATCATTTTATCTATCTATTCATTATTTACATTAATGCCCAATAATGCAGTATAAATCCTAAAAAAGGAACATTCTCAGCAATATTTCAGAGTATTGGTTGCATCCCAGATTTTGTAATATATATTAATGTTATGGTTTTGCTGTTGTTATGTTTAATTGTTAGTCTTAGATTATGCAAATGCCTCTGGATGGTTTTTCCTGATTATCATAAGGAATAGCTGCAGCTCAGAGATGTGAGTTCTTGACTAACCTAAGTATCTAGTCAGTCCCACTTAATTTATATACATAGAATTAGAAGTAATTTTGAAAACATAAGCCCTATCCTCAAAATGATTTTTTTATCAAATTCATTAGCATCAAACTCAATGGAGTACATCAACAACCCCTTTTAAAACATAAATTATTAAATGCTTCATGTGAGTCAGTGTAATTCACGATTTTAACAGCA
The DNA here is from genome assembly GCA_039654755.1 of Calcarius lapponicus. NCBI lineage: Eukaryota > Metazoa > Chordata > Aves > Passeriformes > Fringillidae > Calcarius > Calcarius lapponicus. Next base: position 114,643,455 of record CM077464.1, on the reverse strand, counting down.
GCAAAGTCAAATTTTCAAAATACATTAAACATATTTTAATTGGACTCTTTATGGCAATGCCTGAGGCTTTGATAAAAATTCACAACTACAAGACATAAATGACACTGATAAATTCACTGGGTGACAGGCTGAAAAGAAGAACACAGGTGAAATTTCAAAACGTAAAAGACTTCCAAATTTGTTTCTCTATCTAGCAATAAATCCATAGTTAAAAGTAACAAATAGTATTTCCAGGATTGATGCAAAAAGCGATCATGTCTTCTCTCCATGGGTGAAGCAGATTATTCAGAAAACCAGAGAAGAAATTAATTAGAATTATCAGCTCCATTGAACTAATTAAATGGTAAAGAACAGGAAATTTCCACATAATGCATGCCAGATTCTGTGTCTATGGGACCTGATTTCGAATTCTCTTACAGGAATAAACCCATGAAAGTAAATTGCTGAAATCAAATATGGTTGTTAATCTTACTCTCCTCAACCTTCCTTTGTCCTACACATATAATCCTTTGAGAAATCAGGTATTTGTGGACTTGGAGTCAGAGTGCCATGAGATATATGTCTGGATGTCATAATCATATTTTACTACTGGAAAAAAAAATACTTTCATGGGAAAAAGGAAGAGCTGTGGCATCCTGCAAAATAAGAAAGCAGCCATTTCAGGATACCAAGAAGGAAAGGAAAGCATCTTCTTAGAGTTTCCTTGTTTTCAAGCTAGAATAGAGCTAGACAAGTCTTTTGCTTAACTAGATATTAATGATTATATAAATATGTATTTTAACTGTCTGCTTAAATGATGAATAGGATGGCATTGAAAAAATTGCAATACTCCAAACAAAGCTCCTGTGATGGTAATTACATCTAGTACATCACCTCATAAAAAGCAGTCAACTTGTATAAGGAATTAAACTTCAGTTTGAGAACTGTGTGGGTGTACACAAAATAACAAATAAAGAGCTACTCTTCTACTATTCTGTCAAAAAGCTTTAGTGGAAAAGTCCCCTCAGAGGACATTTATTTTAGACATTTAAATGTTCAATTATTCCCAGATTTTCAGTCAATCATTTAAGTTCATTAGAGTGCTGAATGCTGCATGTTCTGCATCAAGTCACAAACATATCACTTGTAAATGTTTATTAAAATCTCAAAGATACATTTGGAGTTTCCACTGAAAAATCTATTAGCAGCACAAAGTCTCCTGAAGCATCAGATTTTGGATGGGATAGTGTGGAATTAAATATCAAGTAATTGTAATTTAAAAAGCTGTTAAAATAAGTATCTTTTCTGTGTCTTCCTAACAGTCTATCACGTAATTTCCTTCAGTCCAGCTAAGAATGAATTGTCAAGCAAGTGCAAAAATTTAAGCACTGTTGTAAATTATGGTGTTCTTTTGAACCAGGACTCAAAACTTAAAATTACATGTTTCATCAGTGCCTACCCCTGACCCATGACTGATCTAAACCTGTTACCTTTGGGGTAAGGTGTTCATCCCTTTAAGGACAGCCACAGCTGCTGCCAAGTTTTGTAGACATAACTAGTATAATTTTTCATTATACTTTTGGTACAGACAGGCAACATATTTTCCAAGAGTTTGTTCCAAGAGCTAAATACATTTTCAATATCTTTAAGTCATTGCCAAGCATAGCAGCTCAAAAATCTTCTCCTGCTCTCTCCTCTCCTCATTCAAAAATGTTTTGATCACCATGATTTCTGGTAACTGTGATATTTAATAACCTGCAGACGAGATTAATGACTAATGAGTCTTAGTTCCAGGGTCATGCCAGATAAGGAACAAATGTCTTAGAGTGAGTATTCTTTTGCCCAGTTATTAGGAACAAGAACTGGAGCAACCAACCCAGAGAAGTGGTTGAGTCACCATCCCTGGAGGTGTTTAAAAGACGTGCAGATGTGCCACCTGCAGACATGGCTTAGGGGTGGGCTTGGCAGCGCTGTGTTAATGGTTGCACTTGATGATCTTTAAAGTCTTTTCTAACCTACCTGATTCTGTGACTCTATTTAAATATTGTCACCCTATTGTCTTCTGTCCTATAACAGCTTGTCTATGTAGAAACCTTTTTAAAACTATGCCTATTATACACCTATGTTCATCAAAAGTAAACTTGCAAAGTAAAAACACTAATCATAGTATTTCTTCTTCCAATTTAAATTAATTGCCGAAACAGATATTTGCCAAATGATGCTTGACCTCAGAATGTTATTCAAAATAATTTCAGGACTGTGGATTCAGAATTCAAAGTTAAATTGTAAGATAATTTTCAAAACTGTGATGTTATTGTCCAAATCACCCTTTTCATTATTAAAAATGCACCTTCAGTTTTCTAGAAATATGAACAAATTCAATGGTATTATACTAGAAAGCAAAACCCAAAAGCTCCTAATGCAAATTGCAAGGAATTCTCTGAAAATACATTAAAAAGAGGAATAAATTCCATAAAAGTGCTAGATTTTTGTTTAAAATTGTGCACTATAAAATATGTTCTTTGAAATAAAATGAATCTCCTCTCACCCTTAGCACTGCTTTTTTCCCCTTTAATCTGAATAGTATTTGCTTATCTTATTACTTTACAAAATTATAGTTTTGTTTTAATCAGTACTACAGCTAAGCACATAAGATCTGTCAAAACACCATGGAGTAGGTAATGGAGAGGAAAAGAACATTTCAAATGAACTTTCAATGACAATAGAATTTTTAAGATATCTTTAAACAACACTAAAAAAATGCTGCAAAATATTTTTTGCTTGTGTCACACTGACATAGAACTTATTTGAAGTTGTATACCTTTAAAATATGTGTAATGGTCACTCATTTTAAACTTACTCTGTGTGTCCTACATTTTGTTAGGTACCATTCCCTGTGTCAGTTTTTCTTAAGTGCTTAAAAGAAGCTTCACATATGATTTTATCGAATGTTATCTTCTTTCTTTTACTCTGCAGAAAAAACACTATCCACAGCTTTCTTATTATTTTGGCTTCATGCAATGTGTTCTATCTCTACATCTTCTTATTCTCTCGTATCAGTATTGACTTAAACACCTTTAACAACTAATCTGCTGCTTTATATTTTAAATTAAAGGGATTCAGTCCCTTATGTCCAATGTGCGTGTAAGTGCACAGAGTAAACACCACCACTTATGAAGAAACATTTCTAAATTGTTGGAGGGGGAAAAAATCAATTTTTAACACCACATGCAACTGGGAAAACCTGGTATTTCATATTTGTTCAAAGTGGATACTTTCATGCTATTTAATTTACTGTCTATAAAATATTATTGCAAAAGATAAGTTAGAATTGTTAATCAAATGAAAAATTACAGTTCATGTCACGCAGGAATAAAATACTGTTCTAAGAATTTTGAGTGCCTATTTTTTTGAGAGAGGAGGAAAAAGATCCTTAATAATAAAATGTGCTTCCCTAGATATTGCTAGTATTCTACATTATGCTTTTATAGGATAACTTTTGCATAGAAGATCTTTTGATGTTATTAAACCTCACAGATGGTAGGCTCTTTTATAAACTACTGTTTTATAACTCCCATTCTTTTGTAACTGCTGTGACTCGTTGTAGATATGGAGAGATTTTTGTATAAGTGGCTGCTTAGCTTCTTCTCTGGATCAAATCAGTCTTCTTCTCAGGCAAAATTGTTCCTCAGAAATTCCTCTGCCTTGGTTCCCAAGGTATCTTTTAGTAAGACAGTAAGATATGCCCTCATGGATTTGTGCTAATAACAGAAGACATGCCATTACTATCAAATGCATAAGCATGAATTTTATCATATCCAGCTTTACCCACCTAAGATGTAGGTACCTGATCTATCATAATAATGTAGATAAATTCACAGAGTGAGGCATCTCCAAAGGACAATTAATCTTATGCACTTGAATACCTGCCTAGGGATGAGAATAGTAACACTGAAAAGGTTCATTTATCTCCATTGAAGGAGTCCACATCACTACCATAGATTAGGTTGCTAATTTTTAGGTATCTAATGTTGGCTGAGATGATTCAACCCAGGTGATGAAGTAGCATTGTAGGTCACTGTCTAAGTCCTCTGTATTATGCAGTAGCTGTAACTCCTGCTGATATTACTGTATCTGATCAGCAACCAGTCCCACTCTAATATATCTGAGTAGGAAATTTAGAATTAGAAATATCATTAACTGAAGCCTTTCTTTTTCTCAAGTTTTTTGTTTGTCCTTGCTAACCAGAAACATCCTTTGTGTTTTTATCATTCCTCTCCTTCTCATATACTGAGCTGGTTCTAGATTATCCATCTTTCTGTGCTAGAGTGAGGATTTATTCCAAATGCAATACAACATCTCAGAATAGTCTGATGGCTTCCAGATGAAAGGTCATACAGTTTCTTAGCTGTCTCTTTGTGAGTCTTTGATGTATTATTTCTCCCAGCCTGCATGAAACAAAACTACAGCTGAGGGACTGAATTTTGCTTTTCTTCTGGTTGACAATCAGATCTATGGCAGGTTACTACTCGACAGCCTTTAATTTTTGGCAAAATATTGCTATTCTGCACAACTGTAAAGTGATATAGATTGAGCCAGAAAGAGCCCAATGACGGTCACTTAATATATTGTGCCAGAATGTCCTTTGGTTTACTGTGTCAATCAGCTTCTATCTTATTTGTAGGAGTTTGGGTTTTAAGAAAATTTGCTGTTTAAATATTCTATGTTCAAGTATCTTACATTCTGTGGAAAGCCATGAATTTGGACACACATCCTTGGAAAAGAGATTTATTGCTCCATGGTTCTGCCAATAATGCACTTCTCTGTATAATGCACTTCTCTGTGAATCAGGGTTTTGCTAATGTTAAGGTGCTTTTTCTAATTGCTTATTTTACTGGTCCCCTTACTCTTAGGCTTGAATAAACCACGAAACCAAGAGTCCCAGTGACACTGCAACTACAGAAGTCATGTCAAGTGGAGCATGACACTACCCCAACATTGCTCCCTTCACACCTTGTTTCTGGCACCACCCAGAGGCTGGGTGCCTAAGCCTCAGCAAAAGCCTGATTTTACTGCTTCCCTAAGGGTTAAGACTATGATCAGGAGTAGGCTATAAAAAACAGCAAAGCTCAGAGCTCCAGGAACACTGCAACTACAAAAGGAATGCCAAGTGAAGCACAGCAGTGGACCAACATTGCTCCATCAGAAAATTTCATCTTCAAACCAACCACAGGCCAGGTATAAATGACTTAGAAAATGCCTGACTTTACTGCTGCCCTTAGGGTAAGGGTTCAGAAAACCAGAAAGCCCAGAGCTCCAGGCACACTGTAGCTGCAAAAGAAATGCAAAGGGGAGCACGGCACTGCCCCAACATTGTTCCCTCCACAGCTTTCTGCTTTGCACCAGTGTCAGCCAAATACCCTATTTAGTTCTTGGGTCAGGGTTAAGGTTACACTTAAGGTTAAGGTTGAGAAAACCCCAAAGCCCAGAACTCCAGGCACACCGCAGCTGTAAAGGGCATGCCAAGGGGAGCATTTGCAGTGCCAATGGCACTGCCCCAGCATTGCTCCCTCCACACCTTTCTTCTTTGCACCACTCCTGAACTTTACACCTCAGAAAATTGCTGCTTTTACTGCTCTGCCTAGTTTAAGGCTTATGCTTGAGGTTAGACTTGAGAAAACCGTAAAGCCTAGACCTCAGAGTTGTTGCCCTCACAAAAGGCATTTAAAAGGGAGTGCTTCATATCATCCCATTACATTTGATTGCAACTACTTAATTTCTTTTATTTTAAAATTATCTTTTATTTCTTTAAATTGAATTTCATTTTATTAGAAGTCCACCCTAGTAAGTTAGTTTTACTTTTTTCAATATCTTTGAGATTTTGAAGAGTAGCAATTCAGTGCAGTTTGGTCCATTTCCCTGCTCTTCTTATTATCCCATGCAATTTTATTGGTTTTAGTTCCAGTTCAGAATTTTCTATTCCTTTTTTAGTGTTTTGTTTAATCAATCTCTTCACCTGTCCATTCATTTAATTTCATTCCCTGATTTCAGCATTTCAATAAGTATAAATTTGACAAGTTTCGGCCTTTTTCAGGATACCTCATATCATCTCGGTCCATTTCATGATGGTCACTCCATTTCCAAATTTTCTGTTTGTTTTCAGTTGCATTATTATTTCTCCATATCTCCTGTCCAAAGTGCTTGTTACACTTTGTTCGTGGATTTCAATATTTCAGTGGGGGTCAATTGAACAAGCTTTGGTCCATTTCCCTGCACTTTACAAAATCCCATTCACTTTTATTGGTTTTCATTTGGTTCAGAATTTTCCCTTTTCCTTTTAACATTTTCAGAATTTTGTCTTTTTTTCTTAGCATTTCATATCTTCAATATCATCTCCTGTCTCTTGTTTAGCTTCCTTCCCTGATTTTTCTGTTTCAATGTGTCTACCATTTTGTGGCAGTCAATTTCCAAATTTTCTTGGTTTTTTCAGTTGCATTTTATTTGCTTTTTTATTTTATTAAGTTTGTATTTATATAATATAAATATATACTTTTATATATATTTTTATTTTTAACATATGTTATTTATATCTCCTGTCCAGCGTGTTTGTTAGACTTTGTTCTCTGATTTCAAGATTTCTTATCCTTTCCTGAAAGGAAGAATTTTCTTTTCAGGAAAGAAAATGAGACTTTGTGATTTCAATGACAATCAGTTAGGCAAAATTTGGTCCAATTTCCATGCACTTCATGTCATTCCATGACATTTTATGGTTTTCGCTTTGGTTCAGAATTTTCTTCTTTTTTTTAACATTTAATTTTTTCAATTTCTTCTCCTGTCTTATTGTTGATCTTTCTTCACTAATTTTGTAATTTCAATGTGAGCAATTTTGGTGAGTTTTGGTCCTTTTCACTGCACCTCACAACATCTCAGTCTATTTCATGGTAGTCATTCCACTTCCAAATTTTAATATTTTCTTTCAGTTGCATTTTATTTTTCCTACGTCTTGTCCAGAGTATTTGTTACACTTTGTTCTCTGATTTCAAGATTTCAATGAGGATCAACTGGACAGGCTTCGGTCCATTTCCCTGCTCTTTATGTTATCCCATTTGCTTTTATTGTTTTCGCTTCGGTTCAGAATTTTCTGGGTTTTTTAGCATTTCATTTCTTCAATTTCTCTTCTTGTTTCTTTGCTTGACTTCTTCCCTGATTTTAAGATATCAGCGTGTATCATTTTGGCAGGTTTCTCTCAGTTTAATTTAATAAAAACAATACTCCTATAGCAAAATATTTCTCCTGCCAGATCATTCTTCTTGCTACAATCCTTGGGCTAGTCAAAAAGCTGCTTCTACCGCTCTGCTTAGGATTAGGCATATGCTTTGGTTTAGGGTTTAGGAAACCACAAAGCCCAGAGCTCCAGGCACACTGCAGCTGTGTAAGGCATGCCAAAGGCAGCACAGCACTGCCCTCATGTTTCTCTCTCTATACCTTGCTCCTTGGCATCAAACATGGGCTATGTACCTCTGCCTCAATAATCATCTGAGTTTCTTCATTGATTACAGTTAGGGTTATGCTTAGGTTAGGCCTAGAAACCCACAAAAGCTAGAGCTCCAGGGAAACTGCATCTACAAAAGGTATGCAAGGGGATCACAGCACTGTCCCAACATTGCTCCCTCAGAATCTTTCTTCTTGGCACCAGCCATAGGCTTACTACCCCAGCCTCAGAAAAGGCCTGATTTTATTTCTTGCCTTAGGGTTAGGGTCACACTTAGGGTTAGGCTGTAGAAAACCTTAAAGCCTAGAGCTCCAGGGACAGAGAATGAGAGAACAGCACTGCCCCAGCATTGGCCCTTCAGCATCTTGCTTCTTGGAACTTTTCTTTGAGATGGTTTATATGCCATATCAATTTAATTTTTTTTTTTGGGGGGGGTGGGGTTGGTGATTTTTTTTTTAATTTTTGGAATGGTCATTGCCTCCCCTGGCTCTTGAAGTATCACCATAGGTGAGGGGCTGCCCAGGATGCTGTAAGTGTTGGGGGCCAGGGACTGCTGCTTCCTTCAGGTGGGGAGAGCAACTCAGCAGCCATAGCAGCACAGCTCTCCTACTGGTTGTCTTTTTGCCCATTTCTTTTTCCTTTTCCCTCAAGACTGTGGCTAGGGCTTGCCAGCTTGCTTGTCTCCTGCTCAGCTGCTTGGGAGCTGAGAGACAGTGCTTGTTTGCCTGGAGCCCACAGCTGCCTGCTGGGACCACTTCCTCTGCACCCCTGACCCTGGGACCAGGTATTGCCAGAGAGCCAAGGGAGTGATCCCTGTCCAGCTCGTCTGTTTTCTGCTAGTTTTGTTTGTTGTTACTGCCGTTGCTGTTTCTCTGTCTTGTTATACACATAAATGTTAGCAAAGTGTCAATCCTTTTCCCATATCTTTGCCTGAAAGCCATGTAATTTCACAGTTATAATAATCTGGAGGGAAGGGAGTCACATTTTCCATTCCAAGGGAGGTTCCCACCTTCCTTGGCAGACACCTGTCTTTCAAACCAAGACAGCATCATCCATATGGTGGCCACCTCAGTCTCAGAAATAGCCTGATTTTAATGCTCAGTTTAGGGTTTAGGTTGCACTTCGGGTTAGGCTTGAAAAAACACAAAACCCAGAGCTCCATGGACACTGCAACTACAAAAGGCAGCTACTCAAGGGGAGCATGGCACTGCCCCATCATGGCTCCCTCCACACCTTGTTTCTTGGGCACCTTGAGCCTCAGCAAAATCCTGATTTTACTGCTCCACTTAGGGTTAGGTTTACACTTAGGAAACTGAGTGGACACAGGAAAAACACTTGTCATTTGCATAGTTCTGTTCTGGTTTGCCTTTGCCTGTTAAACACAGATGTGAGTGTACAACTGTCTAAACACAAAAAGAGATCTGAAAATGATGGCTGGCCCAGGATAAATTCTGCAGAGAGAAATTGTGGCACCATTTTCCGTAGCAATTAAAGCTATTGATTTTTTCACAATTTTTTGTTATAGGAAAATTCTGCTCAGAATATATTGTACAGCTGGCCAATATTCCTTTAGTTGTGGGCGTTTTTTTCTTTAAGAGTGCTGAATCACAATTAAAAAATGGCAGCAGAGAATGAAATTAATAACATTTCAAGATCATATTGATTTCTAGGCAAAACCAAAGGAATGTTTATACTTTTCTCAGATATCCCAATAAGAAGAAAAAATACAATTAATGTCCTAAGAAAAAAAATAATACTTCAAATGTTATCTATGCAGAGAATAAAAAATGCTGGTAAAGAATTAAATGCTTTTACTTACAAACATATTGAACAAAAACTATTATTTTTATTTTTTCCAAGGACTAACCGTTCACTCACAAAACCAACAGCTATTTCACACACACAGGAGCTAAATGCTGAAGGATCTTCATACATATTCATAGGAGTGAAAATTTAGCTTCTGATCTCAGGGGAAAAGCTACAAAACTCAGACTTGGGCACCTAAATTGAAAATTCTAAACTGTTCAGAAAAAGATTAATGGTCATTTGGCTGCTATACATACAATTTGTGTCGTTATCTTAGTGTTTTAAGAATAATTATTGGTTCTATTCCTATGTTGAAGATGAAATCATTGTAATTTCAAGTTTTTTATGGTAATATCAGCATTTTATGTAGTCAATGATACACTAAGAACTTTAGCTGGTAAACAAAAGGAAGATTTTTGCCTTTGAGAGTGATAAAATGGTAATGTCATATAACTTGCGACTGTCTTCACTCAAGATTTTGCGCATACACATTAATAGATTTTAATGGTCTATGGTAGACATCTTGTTAGTCAATTATAAATGGTATTGAAATCTATAATAAAGCCTAAGACCTGACACAGAAAGAAGTCTGCTATGACAACCAGTTTACAAAACAGGAAGAGTACACAGACTCTGACTGAGAGGTAGAAAGTTAAACCAACAGAGACTGTAGCACACACTGAGTGAACTGCAGACGGCATCACTTTCTTCTGTGACTGTGTGATTACTGTGAAAGAATAAATGAAAGCAGAGTGGTGAGTTAGGAAAGCTGTGAAAGAGTTTAGATTCTAGAGGCATGAGCATCATCTTCTTATACTGAGAAATATTCCATGATTTATACATGTGGAAAATACATTATTTAAGGATTGTTGTTTATTATTAAGGGTGTTTATATTCTTGCAACTGGATGATGATACAGTTAATGAAAATGCTCAGAAACTTACATAAGTCTGAGGGGAAAAAAAATAGCCAATCCAACCCTGTACATTGTCTCTTATTCTTACTTAAGAGGCAAGTCAAACAAGCCATTAAATACCTTGAGCTTAGATCCACGATTTACATACATTAAACAGATTGGAACAAAAAAATTCAGGAATTTGTCTCTGTAAATGCCAGGAATCTATACAGTTGGAGGATAATTAATACCTACTAGGTGAAATATGTAGACTTTTCTCATCCTTACATTTTATCTTCAAAACATTCATCCTAATAAGAATTATATTATAAAAATGGATTAATAATTATTCTGCCACATTCTCTGAATTCTGTCAGGTTTGCTTGGCAATTGAAAAGACAGGGCACAGCCTTTTGCTCTATGATTTTATGAACCAGACTACTTAATAGCTCCTGTCATAGCTATTTAAGTAACTGATGTTCCTTACCTAGTGGGCTGAAGACCCCAAATGGTCAGGCTTCATCTTTTCTGTATATTTAAAGCCAAAATGAATACATTTCTGTAACTGCCTACCATTGCAGAAGTCTATGAGGCATGTATCTAAGAGAAAAACACAAAGAAACTAGAAGTTTAGGAAAGCATTTTCTTTCCAAAAAACAGATGCCAATAAATAGTATTTTAAAAAGTGGGAGGGGGTGGGGAAAGAGTTACAGCTGATACTTAATTGCAAAAAAGTGCATAAAATAAGCCTGCGTTTCTACAGTTGTTTCTCACATTGATACTTTTCTCCAAGCTGAAACACACGGTTTTCAGCCTTCTCTAATCCACAAGGCTCTTACCCAAACCTATTCATTCATTCCAAGAGCTGGCAAAGAAGGAGAAAGAAAAGCTGAGAGACAAACCATCAGAAATTCTAACTGGCAGAAATGGCAGTTAAAAAAAATAAAATTAAGCTGAATTTCTTACTTTCCATTACAAGGCAATTCAAATATTTCTGGACTTACATTTATTTAATTATTCATAACTAGAAGATTTGCTTTCACTTTTTTTTTTTTTAAATTTTCAACTCCATTGTAAAATAGTTGAGGTTTTTGGACTTTAGTATGTACAAAACTTCTATGTATTTTCAAAGCACAGTACACACACTGCTAATGACATAGAAACATATTGTTATATTTTATTTTGCTTCACCTGTATTCTTATGAATAAAACTCCTGGATGCAACAATTTAAAAGCCTTGAGGGATTTGCTAATGCAAAGTCTTAAAATTATGAGGTTTTTTTAGATGGAAAGCAGAAGCCAAATCTACCAAATTTCTTTAAAAGTGTCTCCAACTGTCTCAGCTTTTTCCTCCTTGCTACCCTTCTTTCCTGGCTATGAATGTCTCATGTTGATCTAGGGCTGGCATTCAGCTGTTATTTCTCAAAATACTTCTAGCTCTCCTGATCAAAGTTTTAAAATCTCATAGCAATATTAAAACACTGACTACATTTTAAGACCAGGGTAAGATTTAAGGGGATTTTGGTGAAGCGTAACTAGCATTTCATTAAAATAAACTCTTAGATGGATAAATTGTTTCAGCTTACATCATGATGAAAGAACATAATGAAAGTTTTTAAGATTAAATTCTGCTATTTTTTTCCCTAAAGTCTATCAAAACTGGCAGGAGGTAGAACCCTGGCAGCTTTATTTTTCTATTATCTTCCATGGCAGCAAGACATGTGCAAAGAAAATGAAACATATTCAGCCAGAGTAGAATGCACTGCTACAGGATATCACTCCATGAAGACATAATGCCAAATAAAAGCAGGAGATATTAAATAATTTATCAGTGCTATCACATGATGGGTGAATAGGAGTATCAGGTGCATTTTCAGGGCTCCCTGCCTTGGTTCCACTCCTAACACCTTCCTGCTCCTTTTTGAGGATAATGATAATCAAGACTGCATTTAGTTTCCAATTTTTAATTCTAAGAAAGACACTATTCATAAAGTATAAAATGGTAGTGGCTCTGTGGCACATGTGTTTTTCATTCCAAGGTTTGCTTTATCAAACTGATGTTTAAAATTAACACATAAATTAATTTATTTTTGATTAAGTGAATGCAAATTGATATTTTGACAACCATTCTAAGAATAATATATTTATTGTTTTCTCTTAGCCAGTAAGATCTACCAAGTGAGAGCACTCCCAACTCAGGATGTGAGCCCATGGTCCTGACATTATTGACAAACTCATTTGTCAGTAATATGCAGGTTGATCAGCTGAATTGTGTAAAGTAACTTACAAAGTGTATGAGTTGGTCACCTGTAGCAGTGCTCTTATATCGTCCTCTTTTATTTTTCCTTTCTTCAGGGTGGATAAAATATAATATAGTTGCCCTCAAGGCATAAATTTTACTCTGAACTTCTTCATATCAATTGACCTGGCTGTAAATACAAATCTGGTCTTACAGGCTTGGCAGGGGGAAAAAGATATATGAGTGCTGCTCAAAGCATTTTCCTTTGTCACACTGGGCAGAAGGCTGACCTGAAATATCCAACTCCAACTGACCTTCTACTCAGAAATAAACCTTTATTGATTCTCTATCTGAGTAACTAAAGCAGCTTCAAAACAATTTGAAGCCCCTGAAGAACATTTTTCTCCTAAAATTATGTTGACTTAGCATTTATGCATGGTTGTGATTTCCACAGATTTAAAAAAAAAAAATAGCAAGACTCTGTGGGCATACAGCCTTTGTTCTGCTTATCAGTGTGATGTAGGGCACTTGAAGATGAAGAGGAAGCTTATGAGATCATTATTTGTATCACAAGTTAGAAATCACTGACTATAAACTGGCTATAAACTAATGACTAAATCACTGGCTAAAAGGTCTTCACAGGGATAGAAAGGGAGGGAGAGGCAGTGGGGTATCCGTGTATATTCATGAAGGTTTTAATTGAGCAGAGCCTGATGATGATGACAATAGCATCAAGTGTTTTTGGGTAAGAATCAGGAGGAAGACAAAGCAGACATCATGGTGGGAGTCTGTTCCATTCCCGATGTAAGGAAATTTGCAATGTTGTTAAAAGTTGTGTGGAAGCAATGCTGCTATAGCCATGTAACTGATTAGAATAACTACCATTTGTTTACATTAAGAGTTTTTATTGCCTAAGAACTTTAATGCACTCATTATTGGAGAGTAGCCACCAAATTTTTTTGAGGAATAATAGTAACTCGCTTGAGAATAATTCACATTAATTACAAACTAAATGCATAATGCTCATAATCCTGAGTAACATAGAAATTAACAGTAGAACCCTGCAAAGCTGTGTAAATTCTGAAGCTATTCATATTCTAAATCCATGCTGAAAGGGAACTTCATTAAGACAGTTGCATCTTATTTCCAGCTGCAGCTAAATCTTTAAATAACTATACTAGAAAAAGAATTTAAAGGCACCCACTTATGTAAGTTATGAACATGAATAAAGGACAAGTGCTTTACAGTGTACTACCCCCGTAAGCCTATCTCCAAGTTTTCTGATGATTCACAGTGTCTCCAGGCAACAAAGTAAATGACAGCTTTTGAACGTATTTCCTGTTCTTTCTTCATCTGCATTTACAAACTTTTGGTTTTCCCTCCCAGAAGACTGGTTAGCCATTTTGGTAGCAGTTTTAAAACACCTCAATTTCATCAGTTCAATAAAGAAGTCCACTCAGCCAAACTGGGATGTTATCTAAAGAGCTTTTCTTCTTGAATTCTTTCCAGCAGTTTTACTTATCTCCTATTGCAATTAAGAAATGCTTAGATTTGTGCATACCTCTAACCTCTGATTTAGCCACCTGTAAATCTCCAAATCTCTTTCCTTGGTACCTTTATATTTGTGTTGCTGCCAATCCTTCAGACCCGTCTCTAGCTCCATTCCTTGGAGTATGTGGATTCCCAGCATATTGAGTACATAAAACAATTATATTCGCTTTCACTTGTTTCTGTGCTGTTCGTGATTAACTACCAATTTAATAGGGATCCCATTTAAACAGAACTTACAAAATCTTATGCTCCCTTATGGAATTTTATAAGCTCAAGCCTATAAACAAAGTCAGGAAGATGGTGCTGGTGAACTCGTTCTTTTTGATTGTCTGCATATGGTATTCTTCAAGCTTCATTTTGCAGGGAACAGTATCACCTTCTCCTGTCCTGCTATTATATTTATAATTTAAAAAGAGACCCTTAAATTCTAATAGTCTCAAGGATAAATTTGTTCTCTCGCAGTACATTTATTAAATTTTAATTTATTTTAATTTCATTGTTTTGAAATCCCATTTTATAGGGTCTTTCTCCTAACAATTACTTTTATGGATGATTCAAGAGAATTGTGTAGCTTGTCCCAGAATCTCTGCCCCTGACAGTGTTCAGCATGTCCACACAGCAGATGCTAGTGGGAGTCAAAATGGATACCCAGGAAAATTTAATTCTTTTGAATACTTTTTTGTTACTTATGTTCTTTATGTCCTGGAAAGGCATCAGTATCCAATTAATTCTTATTCTTTTAAAATCAAATTATTTCAAAATCAGTTTTTGAAAAGACAAGTGATTGCTCAATTATGCTTCTTATGTGTCTGCTGGCCCTGACTTTCAGAAATGGGCCGAATTTGTGGAAACACAATGACTTCTGAACCATGCTTAGTGGCATAGTTGACATATCTGATGGACATGCTGCCATCCAGAGGGATGTGGACATGCTCAAGAAGTGGGTCAATGGGAAGGTCATGAGGTTCAGCAAAGCCAAGGCCAACTCCAAGGTCCTGCATCTGGGTGGGGGCAATCCCCAGTATCAACACAGGCTGGGGAATGAGCAAATTGAACCCAGTTCTACTGGGAAAGACTTGGGGATTTTGGTGGAGGACAAGCTGGAGATGAGCCTGCAATGCACATTCACACAACTGAATAATGGTTCAAGAGGGAAAAGCTTGATTTTTTTTTTTTCTCAGCAGACTTTCAGTTTGCACATGCATTTCATAGAACATCATCTTGCTGGGCAAACTGGGAGGAGTTTTCTCTTTGGTTAATGAAAGTTAAAAACAAATAGGGAGGCCTTTTCAAAATGAGGATGTTTCACCTGAAGGGAGGAAAAAATGAAAAAAAGTCAAAGAAGAGGAGAAAAGAGAGAGTGAGAGATATTTTAAATTTAACCACATTGTAATAGATTAATGCATTTGGGGTTTTTGCTATATTTATTCTTGTATTTCATAATTGCTTTTCATGATACTGCCAATTGTGGATGATATTAATAAATACTCTCATTTGAATTTACTTTATCTGACTGAAATTAATAGGCATTTCAAGTAACTGGATAATATCAAGGCTCATTTCATCCAATGGCACAGTTAACTAGAGGACTAGATTACTGGGGAATCTGTCTCACTGCATCACACTGTTCAAAACAGACAAACCCTATGTTGACTCTTAGGCAACTGCCTGCCTAAAAAGATGACAGAGAACTGATATCACAAAAACAAAACAAAAACCCCCACGTTTCAGGGAATGTGGTAAGTGGAGAAGCTCCTTGGGAATGTGGGGATGTCTTCCAAGTCACTTGAACCTAGAGATGCAGAAGTATAGGGAAGGAAAATGCCAAGCTCATCTATAGCTGCAGCTATAGATGAATAGCAAGAAGATTCCCTCAGCAGAAGGACACAGCAATAAAACAGTTAAACAAGGATTTGGAGAAATGGAGAGGTACCTGCCTTCACTTTGCAACAATCCATATCCCTTCAGTGAACATCAGAAGTGGGAAAAAATTCTGGACCCTGCAGTACATCTGGCTGTAGGGTACTGCCATATGCTCAGTCACCCATTACTTCTGAGACAAAGATCTTGTCAGGTGCCTTTACACTTCAAAGAAGAGGCATGCCAAGGAACACATTGTTACTTCTTGGCAGAGGACACACCGGCTTTTATGGATTTAGAGAAGATGAATGAAAAAGGACTGACCTTTAGTGTGGGCTTCTCCTCTACACATACCATTATTTGTGTTGGTTATCACAACCTATAGAAGGGGCTCCCAAAGGCCAGTGAGAAGAACCAGGGCCAGCTGGAGCTGGCATGCACTGTGCTCATGTTCTCAGAAACTCTTTGTTGCTTTACTCCATGATCAGGGAGACTGTCTGCAGAATTTTGTTATGTGCTCTGGGACCATTTTGACCTGGATGTGTTCTGAAACAACTTTGGCCTGGACCATGAGTGGCAGGAATTCCACAGCACAAGACTCTACTGAAGTCCATCTTCTGCAACTGGTGTCCCTGCTGGAAGATGTGATTAAGTCAGATCAGGCCTATATGATTCTGTGACAGAGCACCTTTGATAATCCTATCGGGTAAAATACTCAACAAGAAGAAAGCACTTAACTTGGAACATAAATATGCTATAGGGATCCCTGTATATTGCTATTAGTCCCTGCTTTGTGGAAGTCACTTAATGCATTATGAACTAGAGCAGAAGGCTGTAGTAGAGATGGCCTTTGAGTAAAATATATGTATTGTATTTGAATATCCGTATATGGGCCTTGCCCCAATAAGTCCCAGTTGTTCTAAATGGCTTGCAGCTGCAATGTCCTTAATTGGGTGCAGCTGTGGCTAGCAGGGATAGCTGGGATAAAAGGGGGCTGGGTTTCCCAATTGGAGAGAACCCTGAAGAAGGAGGAACAATCTGCAGAAGAAGGAGTCAGTGTGATGAAGAACTGGCTGTAAGAAAACCCCCAAACAGGTATGGAATGTTAGAAATATGATGACTGCAATTAATAATGACTACAATTGAGACTACAGTTTATGGCTACAGAAGTCTTGGGTAAGTTCTTCAGGATCTTGGAACAAGAGGGTTGACTTTCATTAGTGAGAATTTCAAGACTGCCTCTTGACCTACTGTCTTTTTCTTCCCTACTGGGAGAAGATTCATGCTTTTGAAGCTGTGTGAAAACACAGATGAATCAATGGGAGTAAAAGTTTAAGTCACCGACTTGATGGTCTCTTTCACTGGGTGAGCAGGTCAGGAAATCTGACCCAGTGGCTCAGGACAAGTGAGTTCATTCTCATACTCAACATCTAGCAGGATACAGGCATGCTGCTCTACCTGGGTATCTACACCTCTGCAAACAATCCCTCCCAAGTTCCTAACTGGACCAAAAGGGAGGGTGGGTTGTCAGAGCAGGTGTGAAGGTGGGCAGGTCTGCTGTGGGTCCTTGACTTAAGGTAAAATGAATTTATTGTGATCCTATCAGTCCTGAACATTTTCTGCTATTTCTTCAACAGCCTGTGCCTTTTTCCCATGACCTGGATTTTTTCAGGTCAGGGAAACGCTGGCTTCCTTCCTGACAGTTGCATCCATGTAGCATGTACTGAGAACAAGCTGGCAAGGCAAAATTTCCCTTCCCAGAGGCCATGCTGATTCTTTCTTTATAGTCTGTATTTACCTATGTGCTCATTAATCTCATACTTTTATGTTGGCTCTTACACTTTAACCACAGACAAAAGACAGACTCAGTCAACCTCTCTGGAGCCCTGTGTGCAGATGGGGCTTACCATGGTGAGATTCCAGGCCCCTGACTCAGTGACTCCTTGTAATAATAGGTTACACATTTTGGCTAGCAGCTCTGCAATTTCACATTTGAGTTCCTTTACAGCTCTAGGGTGAATGGCTGCTAATCCTGGTGTCTTACTGTCATCTAACTTACTCTTTGTAGTCAAATTCTTCCTGTATACTTATCTCAAATTGGTACAGCTGCCCTACCAATCTGCTACCAAAAAAGGCAGTGCATGTTGGAAAATTCCCAACATTGTTAACAGAAAAAAAAAAAAAAACAAAAAAACCTACCATGCCAGAAAATAAATCTCATATTCTCTGCTGTGACCTTATCTTCAGATGCCACTGTCACACACTTTGTCATCAGATGGTCCAGCTGTTTCATGAGCTGTCTTTCAGCTTCTGAGCTATTTAAACACCTTTTTATTACCCATTTGAGTATCTTTGCAAACTCATTTATGTTTTCAGTTGTTGCTGTTGAGTAAGAAATGATACAGACTCACCAGAAGCCTGGTTTGCACAGCATCTCACTTTACTTTGAAAACCTCTCTTTACAGACTGTTCCGATACAGACAGACCAGATTGGTCAGTTAATCAATACATTTCACCTGATTGGCTAATTAACAAAATCACCTTTCTTATAAGCAATCTTTGAGGAAAACAGAGAGTAGGAAAACACCAGCTGCAGGTTGTTTATAATAACAAGCTATCACTGTTTCTCTGCAACTCCCTAAAGTCTGACAAGTCAATCCTGAGAAAACTTATCTGGTTTTCTCGCTCTCTGATCAGGCTGTCACATTCCCATTCTGTAAGTTCCTGTGTACATATTATATGTTGTGGTTTTGCTGCTCTCCTCATTTGGACAACTTTTCTGGTTTTTAAAGTTAATAATTTCTATACAGTAGCATTGAAGTTTTCTGTTTAGCTAAACAGGGCTTTTACTGTGTCATTATGTTTTCTTTCTCTGAGCAATTTGCCTGGGCTTCCAATACAGTATTTTCAAACAGCCTCAAGGCTGCTTGCAGGCTTTTTGGAGTCTTAATTTTGGGGGTACTTTTGCTAATAACCTCATTTGTTTGCAACTCCTTTTGCTCAAATTAAAACTCTGTTTTCAGGTTTTGTTTGGCTTGTTCTTTCCCACTGAAATATTAAGCCTAATTTATACTGATTTCTGTTATGTAGTACTCTTCAAGTAACACCATTTGTATTAGGTCCTGTACATTACTCAGGACCTAAGCCCAAATGGCAGCTTTTCATAAGAGTGCTAAGATAAGTTATTCTAGGAAGTGGACATTTACTACATACAAGTCTTATCTGTCTCTTGTCCTGAGGCAGCAATGATACAATCTATATATGTATAGTGAAAATCTCATCCCATTGCAACCTGTTTTAAATTTGCCGCATAACCTGAGAACTGTCATCTTCCAGATTAAACAGCCCAAAGTATGATCCTAGTGTTATTATTAGAGTATCAGATTTCCACACAGAATTCTGTGTGTCTCTCTTTTCCCACAATATTTTTATGCTGTTTAACATTGTACTTTTCCTCACATAGCTTGCCCTCACCCGTACATTTCATTCTGTCATCCTTCAAATGTTGTAGCTTGGCAACACTGTATCCTGTTAATTATCCTTTCACCAGGCCTCTGAGATGTCAGTTATATCAGGGTTGCTGCTTGTAACCAAAACATTATTTTAAGGGCTTCTAGAATTGTTGTACAAGGCAGCTTTTGCTAGTTTTGCCCTTGGCTTAGCTTTCCCAGACTAGACAGCTGATATTTTAGGGAAATTGACTTGCCTTCTCTATTTCTGTTTACTTCTCTTCTGGCCTTTTCAGAGGTAAGATGCGTATCATTCAGGTTACACTCTCAAGTTGAATCAATCTGAAAAAGGTGCTTCTCCATCCTTGTCAACATTTTTCTAGTTCCTAGTTTAAAAAATCCTGCATGACCTTCTTAATTTTCATAGGCAGCTTTCTGTCTCCACCTTGATCAAAATAAAGTCTGTCTTTCCTTTATGGTTTCCTTCTGTCTCAAGAAGTTCCTCAGTTCCTAATGTACTAAAAAACCTGTCACTGCTACACAGTGTTCTTACCCATGAACCACCACTCTGTATCCTTGCCTGTCTGCCGTGCTTTATGCCCTGAAGCTGGGAGAGTTTTGGAGAGGGCTATCATGAAAATCTTAACTTCAGTCTTCTATTAGGCAGTCCAAACAGCCACCCAAAACATCACCCATGTACTTCTCCAAGTCACTGGTACTAACCCAAGTCTCCTGGATTCTCTCATGCACCCTCATGTCCACGCCAACTCTGAAGTATCTCAATGAGTAAGCATCAGCTGCGTACCTCTCCTTCTCTTTCTGATGTAATTTTTCAGTGGCTCTCAAAAGAACAGACCCAATCTCCCCAAACCAAGAGCTTCCTGCACAGCATGCAGACTTATAGAGCCAGACACACAGGCAGTTAATTTGCCTCTTACAGTAGTATTAAGCTATCAAAAAATAAGATATACACAAGAATGTGTGGGGTGGAGAAAGGTGTATCAGGAGTCCCTTCATGAATATAAAATGAGCACCAGCAGTCCATGCTAGTGATGTGCTAGAGAGTAATTTCAATTACCATTGTGTCATAGAATAACTGAACCTTTAGATGACTTGTGAAACTTATAATAAAAAAATTCAAGTAAGAAAAATATGTAAGGAAGTGAGAAACCAATTTTTTAAAAGTTGAATTGCAATACATGTCTACATCATTAGATACAGGTATTTATACTAAAAATTACTTGGTTCCAAGCATATTGAGTTTATTCAAAATACAAAATGTCAGTTCTCAAGTCTCAGACTTACTGTGTTCAAAGGACACAATAAGTGGATGGCTATGGGGGGTGATATCTGTTTTATCCATGTGCCAGAGGAGATCTTGGCATGGTTTTTTAGCATGCGATTTACTAATGTAATGAACCTGCAAAATCAATTAAAGCATTTCATTTACAGTTCATAGGTACAATACATAATACACTTTACCTACTGCACAACACAAGGATGACAGTTTGAATGATAGAAAAACTTAAGTTGTTAATATAAAGATATGAATAGAATTAGATACAGTACAGAAAAAATGATTTACATCTACTCTGACTTGAATTAGATCTAAAATCAAAAACTAAAAGTCCATTCCATTTTTAATTCATAGGAACTTTCAAATATCATTAATTAGAAACATTTAATTTTTATCATTCTAATAACCAATATTTAGCATTTACCATTTCAATTATGACTTAAATATTGAAAAGAAATAAATTTGAGAGAGTGTTTTGTAGATTTGAATTCAGATAACTTGGAAAAACATTTCCAACCCTTTTGAGATACAACTTACCAAAACAGAGATTCAAGCAGCAATTGAATTTAGAATTTTTCATGCATATATATATAGACAAGAGACTGGCTGTTTGGTTTAATAGTTATATTACTGTCATGCCAGATTTAATTAGTATAAATTTTAATTTTATTTTATCTCATATAGAGAAGGCACATTTTTTTGTATGTTGAATGCTAAAATGAAACCATAAAGGCCAAATTTTCTTACAAGGTAAGTATTCACAGTCTGGAAGAACTATTCTCAGGTGGGTAGTGTTTCAACAAGAGACATTCCCAAATTTCTTAGTTAAGGTTTAGCTGTGGATACATTATTGTTTTTTTGTTCAATTACAGCACACTGGACCCTTCAGAATGTTATAGTGAGAAGTATTTTTTGGTTTGCATACCAAAAAGTAATACTTACTGCATTTCATTTTACAGGAGAAAGCTGTAAGTCTAAAGCATGATCTTGGTTACCATGCAGAACTACGATGAAAAGGAAATTGACTTCACCAGCCCAAAGTACAGGAACATAAAGGTGAAACAACCCCTCAAGAAAAGACTTTGTTGGTTGTTGGGAAAAGAGGAAAAATGACAGGAGCAAATCCAAAGGGAGCAGGTTTAGGACACAGAAAGCTGAGAAAACAAGCAGAAAGAGTTCATAACAACTAGAAGTATGGTGACAAAAAAGGCATGGTAAAAATCCCAGTCTGTACCAGTTACTAGAGGGCTCTGCATTCATGGACACCCACAATTAAAAGAAGCCTGAATGACTTTGCACCATCCTGACATCCATTTCTGTCTCTTTACACTGTTAACTGAGTGATATAAAGCCTTTCAAATGGTAAGGTTTACAGTAAACCCAAGGAAAGGAAATGAAATCTTGCGATTTCAATGGGGATCAAATGGGCAAGATTTGGTCCATGTCCCTGCACTTGATGGCATGCCATGCCTTTGGATGGTTCTCCCTTTGGTGAGGATGTTTTATGTGTTTTTAAGTATCCCTACATGTCTCTTCTACCTTCCCATCCAAGATGCATCTTCCTCCTTGACTTTTTCCCCTGCTCTTGCAACATCTCTGAGACTAGCTTGGACACTTTTGGTCCTTTGCACTGCACCTGATGTAATTGCAGTCCATTATCTTGCACTGACGAAATCTCCCAATTTTCTGGGTTTTTTGAGCTTTTTTCAGATGCACTTCATGTGATCCTATCTCCTTTCCAGAGTGTTTGTAAGGCTTTCTTTTGGAGGCCGCAAGATCCCGTCCCCATTTCCAAAGGAAATTTCATTTCCTTTGGGGAAGGGGAATGGAATCTTGCGATTTCAATGGGAACCAATAGGGGAATGTTTGGTGCAAGTCCCTGCACTTGATGGCATGCCATGCCTTTGGATGGCTTTGACTTTGGGAATTTTTTTTTTATTTTTTTTTAGGTATCTATGCCATGTCCCTGATATCTTCCCCTCCAAGTTGTGTCTTCCTCCGTGACTTTTTCCCTGCTTTTGCAACTGCTGTGAGCCTAGTTTTGGCCTCTTTTGGTCCTTTGCACTGCACTGCATATAACCCTGGTCCATTTCCTTGTTGTCATTAAATTTCCCCAATTTTTTTTTTTCTCCTCCAATTGCAATTCCTTTGATGGTATCTCCATTCCAGAGTGTTTGTAAGTCCTTCTTTTGTGTTTTGGCCTTCAGCGGGGATCAATTTGGGCAAGCTTTGCTGCATGCCCCTGCACTTGATAGCATATGGCCTGTCTTTGGATGGTTTGACTTTAAGAAAAATTTTTTCTTTTTTTTTTCTAGGTATCATTGCCGTGTTCCTGATATTTTCCCCTCCAAGCAGTGTCTTCCTCTTTGACTTTTTCCCTGCTTTTTCAGCATCTGTGAGCTTAGTTTTGGTACTTTGCACAGCAACTCGTTGCCTCACAGACCATTTTTTGAAGACACTAAATCTCCCGATTTTCTGGGTTTTTTGCTTTTTTTTCACTTGCATTTCATATGATCCTATCTCCTTTCCAGAGTGTTTGTAAGGCTTTCTTTTGGAGGCTGCAAGATTCCGTTCCCTTCCCCAAAGGAAATGAAATTTCCTTTGGGGAAGGGGAATGGAATCTTGTGATTTCAATGGGAACCAATAGGGGAATGTTTGGTGCAAGTCCCTGCACTTGATGGCATGCCATGCCTTTGGATGGCTTTGACTTTGGGAAATTTTTTTAAAATTTTTTTTTAGGTATCTATGCCATGTCCCTGATATCTTCCCCTCCAATTTGTGTCTTCCTCCTGGAATTTTTCCCTGTTTTCTTTGCCTTGTGCCGGAGCTTTCCCAAATTGATTTACCAACAAATTTGCAGAACTCTTTTGATGTGCCTCCTGTATTTATAACAAATACATTCATGGAGTGTGCATCTGAAGTTGTCTATGTGACATTCCTGTTATTCATCCAAAAAGATGCTACGGAAAACTTTTATGCGTATTAATACTTTTCTGCGTAGCTTGAAATTCTGATTCTTAGTATCCCCATTCCCTGTACCATGCCGATGCATGTGTACAATAAGCAGTCTACCTGGCTACCAGTCTCCTTTCATATAAATTATAAAAAAAAAAAGCACCAAAATTTCTATGTAAGAAAACTATGGAAACAGTGAAGTGAGTCCTGTGTGCAGAACTCAGTTTTGTGATACTCTTTGTTTCTTCATTTATAAAGCATTACCTGTGCATAAATGTACCTTTCAGCCACTGCAAGAGTAATTTTTTTTTATAATTATAAGGAAAAATCCAATAAACGACTAATCACTCTACAGAGGTGTAAATCATAATCAATGTTCTGATGGTGTTGGTTTTCTTTCTCACTTACGCATCTCACTCTTCATCAAATTCTACATACCTTTTGGAGATAAAGTTTTGGCCTCCTGCTCTGCCTCTCCTTTCACCATTGTATAAATAGTAGTTGAATTTACTTAGACAAACTTGAGATATCTAAACAGTGGGCATCCAGTCTAAACCATTCACCTGATGTCCTCAGACAGGGTAGAGGAATGGCCCTCTGAAAGAGTATACATATTTCATTTGATGAAATATGTAACTAAGGCAGCTAACCAGGCTAAGCCTGGGTATATACAGTTTAGACAGACAAATTTGAGAGGGGCTGTGTCCAGAGACTTTTCATATAATTTTTAATGCAGTTTTATTTATTTATTTGAACAACTATCATTCCACAGTAGAAAAAAAAATACAGCTTGGGTGTTGTAAGGAACTGATTCAGATTGTTTCAATTTGCCTGTCTTAAAACACTTAAACCCTTCTCACTTACAGCACTCCTGGAGGGCCACTTCTATTAGCATTCTAATCCTTTTCCACAGTCTTGGTTTATTGTGAAAAAAACATTTATTAACCATTGCATTTGACCTAATAAATTCTTCTGTTTTCAAAAACATTCTGATTTAGGTATGAGAATTTCCAGGCCCAGTGGATAATTATTGAAGACTGTTAAAATCATTTGAAAAAGAGAAGGCGAAAGAGAAACCAAGTTGCAAGAATTTTGGTGATTTGAATGTGAATAGCAAGAAAAAATTATTAAGGAAAGCTACATGTTCTTCTGTCACTCTGGAATGTGATGGACTTAAATTGACATGGACATGTAAGAGACTTGTTATGAAATTTAATACTTCAGGGTCAAAGTTCTTCAGAAACTCAATTCCCATCTCATAAAACAATTCTGGAGAAGCCAAGTCCAAAAATTGTCTTCAAAAATTTAAAATAGAAAATCAAGGAAAAACTTCACTTCTTCACCTCCATCAATATCAAAGGATTTTCTGCCTTGTTGTTTATTTGTCAACACCTGGTGATACAGAAGAAATGAATCAGAGGGATATGGTGCCCTCAGATTGCCTGTGTGTGAATTTGAGGAAATCATCTTCCTGTTTACTTTTTTCAGCCAACTTCTGATTTCATTGACCTTCTCCAAAGGTTCCTAGAGAATGTGATCTTTATGAGTGTTTCCTTTCACTGAGAAGTTGATTGAGTTACAACTAAGCAACAGTAACCATTAAAATGATGTGTGTGGTGGAATTTTCAAAAAGTCCTTTACATCCAAATAAAAAGATTTCCCCTGAGCTAAAAAGCAGCTAAACACAAAAACAAATTCAACAATGTAGGGCACGCTCATGCCAAGCCATTTCTGACCTATCACAGACTTTGCTTGCCTTATTACACCAGAGAAATCTTACACGTACAGTTCTTTAAACTAAGGTCACAGAAATTGTCATCAGTAAGTGTCAGGAGTGTTAAAATAACTTAAATTTTGAATGGCTATTAAATGGCCACAAGGCCAAACAACTGGGAAACCAAACATCTCCTGCTCTTCTACAGTTTAGCAGCATCACAGATATTACAGAAACGTGCAGCACATTTCTCTGATCAGCCTAAATAGAAATTGTCACATTTCAGGTTCTCGGACACGATTAAGTTAATGGTCTTGCTCTGAATTGTTATTTTTTTTTACAACGAAGGAAGGGTCATCAAAGCTATAGACTCATTGCTACAGCAGATGCATTGGGAGGACAAATCTCTTTCATTTTATGTCTGCAGAACATTTTGAATGTTTGAAAAAGGAATCTCTAAGGCCTTCATGCCCACTTTGTTGGCAAAGAAAGTGGAATCCAATGTAATACCCAGGTCAGGCTCAGAATGTAGACTTAAGCTTCACTGATAAGCTTGTAGCAGCAAGCTATATCCCTGAGGATGTTTCTTTTCCTTTCCCCCCCTCCCCATTTCCTTACAGCTTTATGACTCATCATCTTGCTTGATGCATTCCCTTTCTGAAAAGCTTTGAAACTGCAGGGCAGTGACTAAAACTGACCTTGGCTTACTCTGTCTCTGCACCACTGTGTTCCTGCTGCTATCATTGTTTATATTTATTTTCATAGTATAATGCAGAACTGCATTATATATATATATTCACAAAAGTTTTAAAAAGGGCATCAATGTATAATTTAAATGATAATTTAAAATAAAAAAGAGAATTACACAGCTTTTTATCAGCCAGACCATTCATACAACAGATCACATGGCAAATGATTTAACAGTTGCTGTATTCAGAGCTTTGATGTCTCTAGTTGAACATCACATATTGTCAGGCAATAAACATCTAACCCAAAGGTTCTATGTTTCTCTTTGGAGTACTTCACTGTTGTTTTTTTTAACTGCTACCAAACCTTTACCATTGACAGTTTTTATGAATAATTTACACAGAAATACCTTGTTTGCCCACTCTCTGTTTATAGGGTATTAGCACATTTTTATAAAAGATGTGCCCATTGTTTGTTTACAAATACAATTCTTTTTCACTTTCCCAACCTTCATTATTTAGCACAGTGTACCAAATCAAGAGGACAAAAAAAGTGCTGCTATTACACAGAAACATGCACTTCCCTGAAGCACTTTTCAATTCTTAAGGAAGCTTAATGCTTAATAAGATATTAAGATTTACTGGCAACCACAAAATGATATAAAAGCAAAATGTTACTGGCTTGATAGTAATTCATACAAAACTCCATTTTTGTATGTAAGTAGAACATATAGACTGCATCCATTAGTAATGGTAAATATGCTATAAACATAATTTACTGCCTGCAAGATTCAGCTGTGAAAACATGCCTTTGCTGAAGACTTAACTTATAACCAGGTGCATAAAATACTTAAATAAAATTATGTATTGAACTCTGAGACCTTCAAGTCTGTATTAGCTAAGCCAACAGGAGACATAAGTTATAGTCCAGCCTTCAGTTTAACATTCCTCTTACAGTTGGGATACCACCTAGTTAATTTCTAGTTTGATAATCCTTTGGGATTGTCTTTATATGATCATTTGTATATTTCTTTTTGGTGCTCTGGATGCCACAAATTACCAAATACACTATTTTAAGGAGAAGCTAAAGAGTTAGGAATCAATGAATTTCTGGTGTGCTCAAAGAACTGACATAAATGCTCAAGCCCCACAGATTTGAATGTGACAAGTGGTAGATGATTTCAGCCTACTTAGGGTACCTCCCTTTATGACTCAAGGATTTTTCATTGCTCATTCACAGTCAGGAGTCAGATTAAGGGCTGTAACACAAGCTTGATATTTCATCATTTTTTAAATTTAAAATCAATTACATTTTCACTAAGAATGTGCAAAATATTCATGGTATTCTTAGATATTCTTTTGGGATAAAAAGTCTCCTAAGTACCTTGGGATGTCCCAAGAACAAAACAAACATAACAGTTAAAGAGTTCTATGAATCATAATACATGATGTCAAGTCAATGATCATACAAATTTTTTAAAAAGTAGTCTTAGTAAAATAAAAAATCAAATCCACTGATCAAAAAATCTGATCCTGTTTGAGTTTTTCAGGAGAGAAATGAAGAAAAAATAAGTATCCAATGTTCAGCTGGGAATTTTACCTCCAAAGAAGTAGATATGACAACTAACATTACTTAGTTTTGGGTTTAAGTACATATGGTGTTTTCCCTCTGTTCAGGCAGATCAGCAGGTTGTCATTCATGCTCATTTATACTGGCTAGAATGATGGTACTACGTCAGATTTGGATTCTACATGCAGGATTCTGTGAAGACCACACCTGCACGTCTTCACCTTTACAATTTTTGTCCAGATAATCCATAACTTTCTGGAAAAACATATCTCAAAAAAGCTATATTGTTACATGGATGTTTGATCAATCATATCTGCCTTCACTACAACAATATGTAAGATTGAAGGAAAAAAGTTTGCCATGAATGCTCTCTCTTTTTCCAAAAAAGCAATTTTTTCATCTTTGACCACTGATAAGACTCCCCATTTTGTGATGTAGCTTCAGATGTTCTCACTGCATCCAGAGGGAGAAAATAAAAAGTTTCCAGCACTAGGAGAGTTTGAAATGTGTATGAGAGTGTATGAGATCTGTTGTGCTTATTTACTGCTTAATTCCAATTGACAGTTGAGTATTCTTTTTCTTTTTACAGCAGTTTAACAAAACATTTAAATGAAGAAGGAGAACATTTGAATATATTGGTTAAGCTAAAAGAATTCTAGGAAGAGAAATGAAATTTCTTCCCCTTATTTGTCACAAGATTTCCAGTTACTCCTGATTAATTTCAGTGGAAAACTGCTAAAAGTTCATGATTGACATAACATGATAACTTTTATAAAGACAGATAATTAAGAAAGGCTAGATAGAACATTCATAAGTTTCTGCTGAAAAAGCTTTCAAGATTCTAATATGATCACATTCTAACTGCAAAGTAGCAGTGCTCTCTGCTGGTTGTTATAAAATTAAATTGCTGTTTGGAAGTTGCACAAAAGCTCCTCTATGTATTTGCTTGATTCATCTTTAAATTATGCTTTTATCTGAATTAGGGGAGATAAATTCTTATTCAGCTATAGAGCCTATATGTATCTGCCTATCTCTCTCATAAATCAGCATTTCTCAGATAAGGCAATCTCAGCAAAGAATCAATTTGCAGAATTTTACATGTGAAAATCCCTCAGCCTCTGACATAACCTGGATTTATGTTCTCATCTACAATAAGTTGTCTGATTCTTTTTCCAATTTGGCTTTCACATTTTTTAAATCTCTATTCATAACAGGCTTCTTTTAATAAGGGAAACAGTGATGGCATGAGTCCAGCTGAACACTACATAGACACAGAGTTCTTCCAGAAGAAGCAGAGAATCAGCAGCTTCTCCAAATGAAGACATTTCCTAAGACCGCTGTTAGTGCACCTTACGAAAGGAAAAGCAAGAGTCTTTATTCCCCTCACTGTGGGTAATGTATACCAGGTTCCAGCTTTTCCAATTACATATCTTCCTGACAAATGGAGAGACTTTTTCCATGCTTGTGCAGTAATAGGTAATGGTCCTTGTCAGTCATCTATCTCCTCTTTCTTTGCCTTATCCAGAGAGCATTGAGAGGGCCCTGAGGGCAATAACCAATTCATCAATATCAGATGTGGTCATTAGAGTGTCACAGTTTATGGTCCTGAGACATGTAATTTTAAGAAGGGACAGCTTTGAGAGGTGAACTTTTCTTGTTTTTAGGCTCTACAACTACAAAGACCAGTGATGCAATTGTACATTGGTTTGTGTCTCTGTTATTGACATTTTTCTTTCTGGAAATGTATCAGAACTTACTTTATTATAATATGAGCAATCTTATGAGTCAGAGTTGGTCAAGCTTGCACAATTTCCCAGCCTAAGTTTAGAGGATGTTGAAATTTGTCAAGGACTGTGCCATGTGAAAAGAGCAGGAAAACTATAGCCTTGTAAGAGACAATGAGAGAAACTTAAACCTCATTTTTTACTAGCTCGAAGTACAGTCTGGTAGTAGATTCTCCTTTCATTGGGAGGGGCACTGTGTGTTAACTTGCCAGGTCCAAATTTTGCAAACACCTAGATTCCCTTTGAGGGGGAAAATGCAATGCCGTTATACTAGTGCAGCATTATTTGCAACAGAGCTAAACCAAAAATCTTAATTTTTCCTCTCTAAGGAATGGAAAATGTTTTAATCTCTGACAAAAGAGAAAAATATTCAGAAAACCAACAACCCTTTCCTCCTAAGGCAATTTTATATTTAAAGCAAAAGACATAACCAAGTCTAAAATCTAAACCAAACTGAGAAATGTTAATTGGTATGCACTAAATTATGCACAGAGGGTGAGATTTTCAACGGCACAAAGGACAGTCAAATGCCTAGTTCCATTTGTGCCTTTACAAATAATTACAACCAAAAATGAAAGCAAAGCTGTGATAAATTATGAACATAATCCCAAGTCTTTCTGTCCTTTTTAGGATGTAGAAACTGTCACCTTCCATAGAGGAGAAGAATTTCTGAGAATGTAAAGCAAACAAGTAAGCTGAGAACCCAACCATTCCTTTTCCCCAGCGTCCTTATGAAAGACAAGCAGTGACTCTTTAAAACCCTTTCTCAGATTTTGTTTTTCACAAAACTGAAAACAGAGCAACTGACAATGACTTTGAAACTGACATGTGTCACTCGAGTTACTCCTTATACAAAACCTTGTAGTTCACTGACCTTGCTGGTTTATCATTCAGGATTTGTAGCTTTACACTGCCTTCCCATCCCTTGGCTAAATTTTGGTTGTAATCTCTGTAGGATAGAAACCAATATTAGTCCATGTGTACACAATCTCTAGAATGGCTTATTCTTAGATTTAGGTTGTTATGTAGCATTAAGACTGTTCAAACAATTTAAAGCTTTTACCTAGTGTCTAACAAACCAGGAAATTTTTTGGATCTGTATCCAATAAATTGGGTTGTATCTAACATAGATTTATTTCCTTTCTTTTAGTTTTTAATTAATGTGCAATATTGAGCAAAGCTCAATTAAAGGAACATTTTAATATATCAAAGAAAAAAAAAGCTTTGGCATGCCAAATTCTTATTCAATTTCTCAGGGAAATAGCTTCTTTTCTTCAGTGAATTTGGAACAATGGAGGTTTGAATTCTTTTATGTTTTAAATAAAATGTAGGAAAAAACTAGTAACACAAGCTGAAAGTAAGCAGGTCTAATTTTTATTAAAGGTTCACACATTTTCTTCCTCTTAGTTTCCTCATCCACCTGTTTTTCTTTCTTTTCCCTCCAGATCAATTCAACTCTTAACATGCCTCAGGAGGAAAAAGCTTTGCACAAAAATATGCTTCACCTTAGGAGATCAAAGCTGCTTCACAGCTCCTTTTTTTTAAGTCCTTTTTAATCTTAGTGGCATCAAGCTCATTAGAAACAACAACAAAAACAAGAAAAAAGAGAAATTTAAGCTAGGATCAGTAAATAAAAAGGTGCTTTGATATATAGTAGAAATAAGCAATAGAAAAATTATCAGTGCTGCAAAATGTGACCTGGAGAACTCATTATGTAAGAAGGATGGAAATAAAATTTTTAGTATCTTACTTCATCAGTAGAAAATAGTTACAGGGCAGATTTTATCTGTTAGAGGAGAAACAGTGGGGAAACCTGTAGTGTAAAGTACGAAGCAACTGGGTAAGGGTCTAACCCTAAAAAAGGCCTTTTAATGAACTATTTATGGAAATGGAAAAAGCATTAAAGATTTTTCCAATTGCTACAATTATTACAAAAAACCAACATATTAAAAATATCATGCCATGAACTGCCGCAAAATAAACATCATGCAGGTCTCAAAAAGAATGTGTGAAATGTATAAAGAAATGCATAATGACCTTACTTCCCTTTCCAGTTAAGTTTGATTTACTTAAAAGTTTCAGCATTAAGAAGTTAATCCACTGATTCAGTCTTCCCTTCATGAGAAGCATGGGTTAATTTCCTTTTCCACTTCCTTTAAACTGTCATCATGAGAACAAATCTGTCCTGTATAATTTTCAGTTTGTCTCATTCTCTCCCAAAAGATTGAGACTTTTGAATTTTAAAGTTCTGGAATACCTCTAACAGACAAGAGTTTGCCAGGCACTTCAGCCTTCTAAATAATCTCTATTTTTGCTACTTGTCCCATCTGATCTTTGTCACCAGCTCTGTGAGCTAGGCAACTGACATTCAGCTCTACAGCTCTAGTTCATTGGAAAAGGCAGCAAGGACTGTCAGCTCATTTCTGACCAGTGAAGGCTGCAGACGGAATAGACGTTGCTGCCTGAGACTCATCCCAGCCAGGCCCAGGCACTGTTACCATTCAGAAGAGCAATGATATTAGCTGCCTTGATGGATGGGTAGGTGCAGTACTTGGTACTCAGACTTTAAATTTTTGCTCCTCTGTTTGTTATGAAGAGGATTTATTTTAAAACTGCTGAGTAAAATATTGTTTCTGAATCAATTCAAAACTTCAAGGGGTCAAGTTTTCACTCCCAACACAATTTCTTGATTTATGATTCATCTCAGCATGCTATGATAAGGTGTATTTCTGTTTAGTAATGGAAAAACAGTGGTAATTTTTCAGCTTCAATTACTGCTATGTGAAGCATACTTTCCTCCTTCCAAGATGAATTTTTAAAACCTGTTCCTGGAGCCTGTAGACTTTTGCCATCTATTTCACAAAGTCTAAAAGATGGCTGTTCCTATGCATATCAAGGAGAATGTTTTACTCCACTGCCAACAGTTTCATTTCCAGTTCATTTCTGGATGCTTTTAAAGATGTTGCTTTTTGCCTGCAATGTACTAAACATTTTAGAACTTTAATACTGTTTCCCTTATATGAAACTCCCAGCAGCTAAAATTATCTGAACTTGTGGATGCAAAGGGAAGACATTTCATTTCACACTCCTGCCCTCCTTGCTCGAATACACCATATACACAGGAAAGCTTGAACAAGAGACAGTAGACAGCTAAGTTTTCTTCAAGATAGGATTGCAGTCTGCACTTATTTTTTCTACTCTGATCATTAGAGTGCAGACATGTTGAACATGAAAGCAATTTTTAAAATCTGTCATTTTTCTGTGCTCATTTGAGGGTGACGAGGAAGAGTGGATGAGAAAGTGGAGTTAAACTTTTGCTACAGTACCACCACCAAAATGGTCTTGGATTACTCAAAGAGGAAGAAAAGTTTATTAGTTATAAACATAAGTCCAAGTGCTGAATCCTAAATACAGTTATTACAGATAACTGATATTATTCTGAGAAAGACTAATTTTTGTTTTTGTTGTGGATATTATATCTTGATAGAATCTGAAGATCAGATTTGACACTTCGGGTTATATAACATGGCCTAATACATGGTGTAAACCAGAGAAATTTGCTTATTTGGACTAAATCCTTCATTTTCAATCATTTAGTATTATAAAGAGGTGTTAATTCCTGAGCAGCTTGAATCTGTGTTTCTCTGGGCTTAGAACTGCTGAATTTAAAATTGCTGAATTTACATTTAATGTATTCTATGGCTATACACCCCACAGCAATCACCGATGAAAAGCCCCTGCAAAATAGCAATTCTGATACCAAAATTCCAGTAGCAAAATATTAACTGCGAATAAAAATACTTTAACTGTAATTTTGCTTGGATAATGACTGCCTAAAGTTATACTCTAACTCTAAAAAAAAAAGGTTTCCACTGAATTTTTGCTCCCAATAGAGGACTAATAATTAGAAAACAACTCACAAGTTTTCATTCATGGGGAATTGTCCACCGGCAAAACAGAAAGAGAAGCTCTTGAAATCTTCTCTTTCTACATACTTATTTATCCTACCTTTGGTTTAAGGACAGAAAATTCTTACTGAAAACAAACATCAAAATGACACAACTCTTTAAATGGTTTTGGGGTGATATTATATGCAAAGATAGTACAATCACTATAACTTTGATCTGATTCAGCCCAAGCTTCGGAAGCTTGCATCTTAGCTTGCATTAGCCTCGAAATGAATGTGCAAGTTATTTTTGTATAGTAAATATCCTTCTGTTGCTATGGAAACCAGATGTTTGATAATTAAACTTGTGCTGTAAATAGTTGTGTGCTGTCATGTGAAAGAGTACTCTTCACAACTTGCTGTACAGACAAATAGTTGAGTTTCTTGTTTATTGAAAAATTGGAAGTAAATGGGGCAAAATAGCTTCCTCTGAAATTGACTTCAAAAAGCAACCACTTTGCTAAAGCATTTTAAATAACACTGGAAAGTCTTTGCTGAATTTTGTGGCTATTCTGTGGGTCAGAAGGTGTCATTGCATCCCGTTTTTCAATTCTATTTGTCTATTATCTTCTACTCACAGATAAATGAACATGAACAACACCAAAGGAAATGTAAACATTTTCTGTAGCTAAGACAGTCATCTGGTTCAGCCAAAGCAATTGCACCTGCTCGATCAAGAGCTCAAAAATAGCTTTAACTTTTTATTATATTTAATCAATACAGTTTATGTGAAGCAAAAACTGTGTATTCAGCCTAGCGAATTTTCCTTACTGCATCTGATGGGTGATCTTTCATATACTTGAGGGCATGTGATTTCAGAGGGCTCAGAAGTCAGTAGCTAAGTAGAGTAGAGAGGTAGATGAGAGAGTAGCATGAGTGTGAGTTTTGATACGAAATGTGGAAGACTGCAGAGAAATTCCACTGTGCAGAATGAGCAGAACTGGTCAGTCTCTGTGGAGGGAGGACAAGCAGTATGCTCCTCCTGGGGGTCATGTGAGATAAGGCCCAGACAGGAAAAAGATCAGCTGTAGTATATCTGACCATGCATTTGCATGTCTAAGAAAACACAACTAATATAATGGTATAAGGACTTGAAATTTGTGCTCCTAGTATCAGCAAGGAAGAAAGTTCCACGCTGAGGAACGAGAAGACCGTTTATAAGTAGCAAGACTAATTATGGATCTACAGCTCAACACAGAATCACAGAACCGTAGAATGGTTTGTGTTGAAAGGGACCTTAGAGGTTATTGAGTTGCAAACCCCTGTCACAGGCTTGGACACATTTCATTAGATCAGGTTGCTCAGAGTCCTGTCCAACCTGGCCTGGAGCACTTCCAGGGATGGGGCTTTCACAAATTTTCTAGGCAACCTGTTGCAGTGCCTCACCACCCACCACAAACATGACTTGTAACTATGAATTACTCAATAGTAAGATATTAAAATAACCTTTGATAATACCGCTTTTGCATTGAAAGCAAGCAAGAGTAAACATGGTTTCAGAATCATTGAAATTCTAATCAATACTTTTTTCTCTGACATTTTCCACCAAAATATTATTTTCCTGGAGTGATAGTGTTGCTCTATCCATACACTCACAAATTTAATGATCACTCAAAGGATTTACTGACCTCCTTATAATAAAAATGTTTTTGATTTTGAGTTTTAGGTTTTAAATCATTTTTGAAGGCACAAAACAGAGTAACATCACTGTGCAATAAAAGTGGGCTATTTCAGATTTTATTGCTAGTTTAATTTGGTTGCCTGAGAGCAATTCTGCTGCTGTCACACATGAAATGAAACTTGTCCAGCAAGAAAACTTACTACTTGCAGAAATGCCCAATGTCAGGTAATCTGCAAATATGAAAATAGATTTACTCTACACAGCCAAAATTTTTTCCTCCAAACATCAGAATGGGCATTGTTTGAAGGAAAAGATCTTCAAAACTATACTAATACTTGTTATAGTATATACTATATACTATTATACTCTTATATATATATATGTAATATTATAAATAAAAGCTTGTGCTTTATGTCTCTTACTTGTTCTAGCTTTCCTCCTGTATCACACTTACTGCCTTGCTTTTTTCTCATTCTTCCATTAGAAGTATTTATTTAGTTTGGATGTTTAAGCATTTTAAGGGTAGATAATAAATTATGTGAGAACATAGAAAAACTAAAGAATGCATAACATAAAATGTGAAGTTTTAGAAGATATAGTATGGCCACTATCACTAATCAACATATACCTTGCCTCCACTCCAAAAAAATCCCTTTTTGAGACAATTAAATTATCTTTTACAGCAGGCAACTTCAGACTGTTCTGTGTAACATTTGACAGAAGGCATAACTCTGACTCTTAAGTTTCATTATGAATTTCTGAAGTATTCCTCCTTGAGGTGTTATTTACTTGAAAAACACTAGAACTGCATAGAGAATGATACATTTTAATATATGTGTACATGCCATTAGGCACCATGCAGGTCATCAGAGAATTTGAATCAAAGCATGGGCATGCAAACTGGAAGTTTGGATGTCTCTGTGGGAATCCTACATATATTATTTCCCAAACTTCTAAAGCCTTCAATTTCATATTTTATAGCCACAAGTTTATTAGTAGCAGTCCAGTTTTGAGACATTTTCTACAAGGGGCAATTTTTTCCATGGTTGAAGTACATCTCTTCTAACCCCAAACCAACTTGATCTCTCCAGCCTTGTCTCTAGGTTTAGCAAATAACTTGATTTCATTCAGAATCTCCCTCTTTTCAAAATTACTCTTTTGACAATATTTCTCTTTGTTTTGTTTAGGCACTGGACTGCTACAATGTACAGGACAGCAGTGGTCCAAGTATAAGTTTATTTTCACCTGTAAACCCTTGAAAGCTTTCCCTATCACCAGACATATTTGAAATAAATACAATCCATTTCCTAAAGCTATCCTCCAAACAGAGTGAAACCTGACAGTAAATAAAAGAGAAAATGGAGAACTGTGCTTTTACAGAGAATACAGTAGCAGATGGAAACTGACTAGTGAACACACTAAACTTTAAAAGTCATGAAAAAGTAATCTCTGAACACAAAGTCAAATTGAATTCTTCACAAAGAAAGCAAAGAGGGGAGGGAAAGCAGATCAATGAATCTCATCTACTCAAAGTATAAGGAAAGGAAAGCACTGGCTGCTATTTAATGCTACAGCCATTAGAGAACAGCAATTACAGTGCTTCTCCCAACTCCATCACACAATCTTACCACAGGAAAGATATTTATCCCCCTCCCTACCACCATCATACACTCTATGTGGAAAAAATAATAGGCTTCTGCTTTTCAACTGAAATTGTAAAACAAGCACATAATAATAAATAATAGTTCACAGGTGCTTGTAGAATAACAATAAATGGGTAACTTTATGATGTTGTTTTCCACATAAAGTATTAGTGTTTTTTGTAAAGACTGCCCACATTAAGCACATGCTTATGATGTTGGTTGCAGCTTGTGCAGGTCTAGCTGTGTATAAGAGGTGCCTAAGTGGAAAACCAGGTGGGAAGCCTGCAGGTCCCACAAAATGCAGCATCTTACTATGGTGGACAATTTCTGAGGAACGCCCTAGTTCTGTCTCTGGGTCTTGGGCAAATTTGGCTTCCTGAATGGCTCCCGTCTTAACACTTGGCCTGCAGTGACAAAAAAAGGAATCGAAAATTTTTATGTGCCTTTCCTACCTCCATAAATTTTTTGTCCTACTACTTCTCTAATTCTCACCCTCTCTACTTGCAGACTCAGTCATGTTATCCCACAGGGTCAGGTGTCCATGTGTTGTATTTGCTTTCTAAAGTCCCATATTGTTGTTATATTTCTAGAGTCCCATACCTTCTAGCTGATATTTCTTGCAGCAGCTCTTCACAGGGCTGTTCCTACTTCTTCTTCATGTTGCTTCTTCTTAGTCAGGGCTCCTTCCAGGCTCTCCCTGAGTGGCCAACCCAGCCCCCTTTTATCCCAGTTATCTTTACTAGCTACAGCTGGGCCCAATTAAGGGCATCACAGCGGCAGCTCATCAAGACCAACCGGGGGTTACCAGGGCTTGGCTCATATACAGATATTTTACTAGGACTCCTACTATATTTCCCCCTTTTTCTCTTGCTTACAATTCTTTTGCTTACAGAGACTGGTCTTACATTTGATGTTACAATTATACATATATTTCCCACAGCTCTACGCCACATAACACCCACATTTCCACAGCTCTAGGCTGCATAACACCCACATGTTTCCCCATGACTCAAAGGCCATGTCTCCCCGCAGCTTCTTAACTCAAAGACCATAATCTAACACAGCACCTGGCTGCCACAGCTCCTTGAGATCCAATAGCCATGTACTCCCCAGCTTTCTGCTGTCCCATCTCCGTCCCACAGCTCTCAGCTGTCTTATCTCCAGCAACTCTCAGGCTGCCTTTCCCTCCACAGTTCCTTTTTGGCTGTCTTATCTCTGTAATCACATCGGGGTCACCAATTTTTGTTATTTAATTTCTAAAGTCCATATTGTTGTGTTTATATTTCTAGAGTCCTGTACTTTCTCAGTGATATTTCTTGCAGCAGCTCTTCACAGTACTCTGACTCCTTCTTCTGCAGTGTTGCTGCTTCTTAGTCAGGGCTCCTTCCAGACTCTCCCTGACTGGCCAACCCAGCCCCTTTTTATCACAGTTATCTTTACTGGCTACAGCTGGACCCAATTAAGGACATCACAGCTGCAGCCCATCAAGACCAACCGGGGCTTACTAGGGCTTGGCCCATATACAGATATTCAATACAACTATACCCATATACAGATATTCAATACAGATATTTTACTAGGACTCCTGCTATATCCATGCCCTACTTTCCTGTGTCTGAAAGATGAGTGACTCCAATGAGTGATTAGGTCTTGAGAGGCTTTCAGAAAGTCAAGCATTTACATGAAGCTGCATCCTTCAAGCTTGTTACCTGTGTGTGGGACCAATTAAAGCAATTGCATATTAAATTTAATATGGGACTGTTTCTGAGTTAATATCTTCCAAGCATAGATGTAGACCATCTTCAAAGATAGCTCCAACAGTGGGATGACATGCAAAGGTGGAGGATTTTAAGAGTTGGGAACTGCTTCTGCTAAGAGAGAGAAAGGCTCTCCAAGGTCATTTGCAGAAGCTGCAGAACATTTCACAGGATCAGTGGAAAGCATTGCTACTTAGACAGGTCCCAAAACAATCCAATGGGAAGCTTTCAGAAAATGCAAAGGAGAAAAACCCTGTCTTTCTAACAACTAACTGCTTGCATTTAACACAACTCAATGACAACAAAATACACATTGAAACAGTCTATAGGGTCCAACAAGTAGGAGGTTGAGCATTGTACAGAAGGCTTAGGCGAAGGTTTTCCTCTAATTTACCATGCATGACTTCTGACTGCTATTTTAGGGTTTCAGGACCATGTTTTTGAAGTAAGAAAAGCAAAATTGTTTTTTCCAGAAACACTTGATGATATATGTGTCTCTGCATTAAGTGAGAGATGGTGATTTGCAGTTAGTGACCCGCAAGTTCTACCTTCCTCCCAACATACCAGATCTCACTAATAAGAGCTCCAGAGCTCAGACACTTTGAAAAAATCAGGCCTGCAGACTCTTCCTATCTTTCTGTCCCTCTTGTTGCAAGTCATACCTCATCCCTGATAAGTAGGAATGCATGGTTCAAACAACAGAAAGGAAGAACTTACATGGGAGAAAGTCTGTTTGAGGGCTCTGTTGGTTGGTTATGCTCTTCTGGGGCACTAAGGAGACTGGAAGGTGTCACCTGTATATCAGTCACAATTCTGCCACTCTAAAATTAGTGTTTGGACAATAAACCTTTCAAAGAAGGTATTATCTCTTTATTATTGATCTCCATTTATGGCATTGGGGATTACTGTCACCTATATAAAATCACAGCTTATTTGTTGCACTAAGAAGCAGTGAAATATTAGGCTATTAATTCCAGAAGATGTTATTATATGCACTCTGAGCTAATAAATTAAAGCAGGATTTGAGCAGTTAACAATGCTACACTTTTCATTCATCTTTTACCTATACAAGGCTAAAATGTTTAAAGCCTGGAATTTATCACAGCAGAATGAGAGCATTTCATGATATGAATGGATTTTCCTTAATATGCACAGGAAAAAATAATAATCTGGACAATTAATACAGGAAAAAATGCAGAAAAGAGATCAGCATCCAATTTCTTTTCAAGTCCACTTTAGCCAATTCAATCTGTTTTGCTCAATTCCATTGACAAAAAATCAGTCAACAATCCTAAAAAATCAGTCAGAACCCAAATTTCAGTATTACTACTACCGTGTGAAAAATATGCAGTGCATTATAACACCAAGTTCTGTGAGTTTTCAAGTATAATCTGAAGTGAGCTGAATGTTGTCATTTACTCCCAACAAACTGTAAAGCAATATTGCAAAACAGTAATAAGTAGCCTTCTGTTTAGCCAGTGTATTTGCTTATAAAATAAGATGGTTAACTTGAGTACCACATCTTAGAAATAACTAAATTCAGAAAACACACAATTTCAAATAATCTGAGATAAAGCATGATAACCTAGATTATTTGTTAGTTCAGTTGTAACAGTTTGAAAAAGAATGCAACTTTAAACATGAAGATAGTAGGAGACTAAGGGTATTGTTCAATGCATGCCTCTGTCACCCCCATTGTTCAATACAGCAAAGAGTTGGAGAGGGAATAGAAGTAGCACCAGGTAGTTTGCTTGAATCTTTCCTCATAAAAGTGCTCATTTAATGATGAAAAATATGTTCATGCATTCATACAAACAGCATCTGTATATACAGTACTTGATGGCTAGCTGTGTTCCCTCAGATTACTTAGCTTTAATAGTTTACTGCTCCTTATGGTTATGTTTTTCTTTCCATCTTAAACATAAAAAACTAATAGATAGACTGCCACCTAAAATATTTCTAAAAACCTGCTATTTATACTAATTTTTTTAAAACAATTTTATGAACAGATGCAGTATTTAATGAAAGATTCAGAGAGACTTTTTTACAGCCAACAAACTGAAAATTAATTCACCGTGTTTAGTGCACTCCTAGTTTTATCACCTCATCCATTATTTTTTATTGTTGTTGTTAGGTAGTGACTTTTTATGATTATGACACTTAGAAAATATAAATTTTCATTTATAATTGCAGAAGAGCATCAGAACAACATGGTTTAGAATTGCATTTATTCTTGACCTTTTGGAAGGCAAACAGAATTCTTCTATTGTGTACAACAAGAGGGATAATATCACACACAATAATAATATTTTTGAAACTTTTTACTCTTTTTATCTATAGAGAACTAAATTAAGGCTTGGATTTCATAAACAAGTCAAGCTCATGTGGCTAGCCTGTAACATTTTGACAGCTGCATATGCTTCATGTTCTGACAAGATCATTCATATTGTGGAAAAGCATAACACATCAGAGGAAACATATTCTTATCAATATGATGACATTTTCTGAAGTGAACACTTTGTCAGTCATAAAATAACCTCTACTTGTTTCTTTTGTTTGTTTATTTGTTTTCACTTCTTTGGAAGCAATCCTCAAATTATGACTGCTTTTCTGAGTTAGCAAACACTTGTACAATAATTATCTAAACTTTTCAAGTGAATGTTCGTATATAACAATAAAAATACCCAAACAACATGCAAATATTTCTTTATTAGAACATGCTAAATACCACAAAAATATGACTTATATTTTTATGCAGGTCAAGAGATATTAGCTGTCACGCAAAAGTAGAAAAGAATCAGAACAGAGATGTCCCAATGTCACAACTGTAGCATTGGACAAGGATGGATACATAGGGAAAAGCACAAGAACAGCTTGTGCAATTCACAACTCAGAGACTTCTTTGACC
Organism: Calcarius lapponicus; assembly: GCA_039654755.1. NCBI lineage: Eukaryota > Metazoa > Chordata > Aves > Passeriformes > Fringillidae > Calcarius > Calcarius lapponicus. The sequence goes on along the minus strand of CM077464.1, from coordinate 114,602,303 downwards.
CCAATGTTGACACTTTTTGATCTCTCATTTCTGGAGTTAAAGTAAGGTTTTCTCTTACTTTAGAGAGAAAATATAAATGAGATATAGCAGTAGTTCATGCCAACATCTATTGCTCAGCGGCTTGATTTGAATTATCTGATAAGTAGACAATGAAATCTCAGAATGAATACCACGATTGTGTGGGCACAGTCATATGGATTTTATAAAAGAACATTTTCCATGTAAATCAGACTTAATTGGTTAATAATATATTAAGAGCTTTGAACTGTCTGTTTTCAATTAACAGCATAATTTTCCCTTCTTCCAAACAATACTTAACTAAAACTTTGCATAAGAGGCTTGTTGGCTATATTAATGAATTTATTGTTTAAAATTTTAAGCATTTTTTTTCATTCTTTTCTTTAGTTTTTTCAAATAAACTTTACTCAATTCTATCATTAGGTGATTGACACTTATTTATTTACAGAAAAACCTATAGATCATTAAAGCTGGGCTGCATTTTCCTAGATAGTTGCAAAGTTAATTTTTTTCTAGACTATAGCTTAGAGGATTCAGTAACATTTAAAAATGACCTGCCATGGCATTAACTGTTAAGAAAAATAATATAATACACTACAGAGAACATTGCATGACCAATAGTCATATATTTTAAAGATTTCTGTAAATTAGACAACATATAATGACAGAAGGAACAGCTGCTTTCCAAGGAGACCTCTAATAGTCTAGAACTCTAATAGTTCATGCTCACCTTGTTTCTAAACCTAAAGGTACAAACCTGAAGTCAATGTCAATCATTAGAAATCCATCTGTTTGGAAAGATTATTTAAGTTATGAACAGTTGCATTTACTCCACAATAAGGTTATTCTCTATACTTCATAGATTAGTTTTCTGTTCAGAAGAATGCACCTAATTAAAGAACAAGCCTGGTTTTATCAAAAGGAGCCATATTAAAAAAGCAATGGTTCAGTAGATTTCTGTTGGGTTTGCCTCTTTTTAGATTTCCTAGTCCAATGTCTTACTCAAGCAAGCCAAAAACAGAAGTTATATTCATGTTGCTTATTTATACAATTTCTGCTGGTGTACAAACATTTGTATCACATCAGTATTCTTTTGATCTGGAGGCATAGTTTTTTGGAAAATGCACCATTCCTGCAGTTTACCTCTGCAGTCTTACTCAAGCACATGCTTTGCATGTATTCCTAGTTAACCAGAAGCTACATAATTTGTAGAATTTTTACACTCAATCTAAAACACCCTTTTTCCATGCAGTGTTTACTAACATGATTCATAATCACAGTTTTCTTCAACTTATTGCGAGTGATTATACATATGTATGTATATATATGCAAATAAATACATCTATGTTAAGAGAATTAGAGATGGCTGTGATAGCAGTGTTTAAAAGACTGAAAACTTTGGCCTGTTTCAAACTTGGAAACAATACTAAATTGACTTTCGTTGGCAATACACATTGCTAACATTTAGTTCTAATCCATTATTAATTATTTCTGCATATACTCAAATAAATAGATTTAAACAAGTTTATCCTAAATTAGCTGCGAGTGAACAGTATGAAGGAGCTGATAGTCCTGACGGGTATGGTTCCTTGACAGCTTCAGTGTCCCAGTTCAAGGTGGCTGGTGTTCAGAGGTCTGTGAAAAGAGATAATAGAAATCTTTTCTCTTTTATCTTTTTTCTCTTTTTTCTCTTTTTTCTCTTTTTTTTCTCTTTTCTTTCCTTGTGATTTCCATTTTGTTTTCTGTTTAAAAGAAAAAGGGAAATTAATATACCCTTTATATAGCCTAACCTACAATCACACCTCCAAAATAATTAAATTATCTGTTCACAATTCATACTAGTCCTTATCTATGTGATATAAGAATTTTTGCATTGTTGCCTATTTTTTCTCCCTGAAAAGGGCCGGGACTGAAAGATTGTTGAAGGGGATTTAACAGTTGCCATCCATACGTGGATCTTATTTCATAGTTGGGACTAATCTTTTGGAAACTGTGCTCAAAAAAAAAAAAAAAAGGATTGTTGAGGAGTTGGTAAAATATGAGACGAGCAATTTGTTGTATATGAGCTAAAATAACACACTGGGAAGTTTAAATTACTTATAAAAAAGAAAAAAAGACCACCCCAAAAAAAAGTCAAGCCCCTAAAACCTATAACATTAAAACCAAATCTTCCCAAAAATATTTTGAAGTCAATGAATTGTAAAACAATATTTTTTTTTTTTTTTTTTTTTTTTTTTTTTTTTTTTTTGGTCAGAAGAATGAATTGGCTAAAAAATTATTCTGAATTTTTACTTACTTTATTGATCCTTAAACTTTTCAGGGAATTTATTTTGGTTGGATGAAATAAAACCTGAAACCAACAAGAAAGAATCTGAAAGAAAAATGGAAATTAAACCAAAATGATCATGATTACCACATAGATGTGACACAATCACATCACACATAATGAATGTGCATTGTGTTATGTGACTGAATTGTAGGCAGTATGTATGAATTAGATGCATATATCCATATACATTACGAACTATATATAACTCACATGCACCTAAAAAAAAAAAAAAAGGAGCTTCATGAAATTTCTGGCTAAGAATTATCCATGTGTGTGGTACTACTGTTTATAATGCATCTGTTAT